>CALSCE010009645.1:13650435-13680041 GCA_943593645.1 Bovichtus variegatus
TGTGGCAGTGGGTTTGTGGGGAAGTCTGTGCAGTGTGCTAGCAGTGTGTGTGTGTGTCATGTTTGGCAGTGCACCTGGAGGTGTGTATGTACATGCTGATGTGAGAGTGTGTGTTTTCATGGCAGTGGTGTACAGTGTTTGTGAAGAATCAGTATTTCTTGTGCGTGCGTGTGTTGCGTGTCTTTAAACGCGGCAGTAGAAGTGTCGTCACTCGTTGCAGGTGTCTCCCTTCTCCTCGGTTGCCCCCGGAGACTCTTGCGGGCGGTGCTTGCACTGGCCGAGCGAATGGCGAGTTGCTGCTCTTGATGGTCGGGCGAGGCAGGAAGACTGGGCAGCGCAGTCACAAGGTGCATCCTGGGAAATGGAAAGATGTCTTATTTACCCAAACATGCAGGTGTGAATATTTTTTTTAAATGTTTGATGGAGTTTCAAAAAGTGAAAATATGAGATCACACCAGTGCAAGATTTAGCTTCTCAACTACAAGTGATGTTTTTGCGGACCATATGCAGTGCATAGTTTAGTTATAGTTTTCCAAACATCCCAGACAGCCATTGATTACCACTCATTTCCGGAAGATGAGGACATTTTAGCACGTGTATGAAACCTGCTTACGGTGGGGACGCACACTGAATGTGTTTTAAGCGTGATGTTGAAAATAGCTGAAGCAAGTTTTAAGAACCTAATTGATTTTCATATCTTACAGAAATAAATGGAAACGCATGGCATCTGAATCGAATTGGAACTGTAATAAAACTGTAATAAAACTGTATAGCATGCAATCAAAAAAAGAAGAAGAATACATATTTCTAAAACCCCAGATCAATTGTTTGCAAATGAGGAGCTGTGATGTAAATGTTATTTAATGTGAATGGGATTAAACTACTGTTATGGTCCTTTTTTATTTTAATTTTTTAAGTTTAAAATAAAAGCTCATTTCCAGTAGCCGTACCTCGGTCGCAGATCCTGCAGCCCCCGTGTTGCTCATCGTTTCTTTCGCTCCTCCCATGATGGTGACCATCTCCTCCCCGGCTGTCTGTCTCATAAACCTCTTATTGACGATCTTGGTCACATTGTCGTTGCTTCCATTCAGCGCTCCGAGTCCTCCAGCCCCGGCTGACACGCACTCTGGCTTGGGCTCATCCACGACGGCAAAACTCCCCAGGACACTCAGACCGCTGAGGCTGCCATTGGAGTCTCTTATCGCTCTCTCCACAGGCAGGCCGACTCCTCCCTGGCCACGGCTGCTGCAGACATTCCTCAAGAACTCCTGCACCAGGCCTCCGTACCGCTGAGGGCTGGGCTCAGATCCACAGGCCGCCGCAGTGGAGGGTTTACCTGCGGCGGGAGGCTGCCGTGCTGGACTGGCACTCTGGCTGGCTCCTAATCGACAACAGGGATCCAAGACAGGTATTATAATTATTTCCATAAATTGTGATTTATAGGAATATGTCAACAACATTCAACAGGACTGGAGACTTTGGATGTCAAAGCAAGAGTGGGAATGTTTCCTTTATGATAGAAGTCTGTGTTCTTGTAGTCATTTAAGTCACCAAGTATTCTGACAAAATCCTAATCACATGGAACGCATTCTAATATTGTGTTGCCATACTCCACTGCACAGTACATATGGTATTATTTAGCCGTTTCCCGACACCTCAGAGTAAATATGCCTCTTTTTCTTTTGCAGTCACTCTTATCATATTAATTAAAACATCAGATTTCTACTTATTTGCTCACTATAAATGTTAAATATGTTTATTTAATTAGACAGATATTATTATTATTATTGGTGTTGTAACAATTAGTCAGGAAATGAAGTAACAATAGTTTTGATAAACTATTAATTTAAGTCATTCATCAAGTTTTCAGTTACTTATGAGTGCTGCATCCTCAAAAGCAAGAATCAGGAGTAAGACAGAACTTTATCCCATTTCAATCTGCAATAATAATAATATGATGATAAAGTTGAAGTTGTCCTAGTCCTGATTTTATAGATTTTGCAGTAATTCCTTGATTGATTGATTTTCTTTAGAGACCTGAAACAATCCTATTGAATGACAAATAATGGCAAATAAACGTTTACATTTGAAATGTAAAAGTTAATGAATGCAAGCAAGAATGAGTGTCTATGGATAGGCCTCTTTCAAAGCAGACATTTTGACATCTGCAGGAACACCACAGGTGTCCCAGTTGGTCAGCAGGAATAATATTAGGCCCCTCAAACTGAAGAACTGACACCTGTGTTTTACCTCCTGTGACGTGTCAAAATGTCTTCCATGAAAAAGGTTTACTTTAATACAGCCCCGTACCTCCGTCACCCCTCCAGAGCGACTCTGTGCTTCCAGCGTGTTCCACCACGCTGAAGAGGCTGGAGAGGCCGTCGGTGAGGCCGTTCAGGACGGGGCTGTCCCTGGTGGTGGTGGAGCGCGCCCAGGCCGAGCCTCCGCCTCCAGTCATGGACCTCTGCTGGAGGCTCCACAGGCTCCGGTCCCTGGAGGAGGTACTCCCATCCAGTCTGGAAGTGGAGCCTACAAACAGAGCAGTTGAATGTCTCGTTCTGCCAAACACAAGTGTTTACGTTGAAGCTCTATGAAGCACATTGATGGAGCCGTGTTTACAGAAAACCATCATGAATTGGCTTGAAAATATTCTTGTGATTAAAAGCTCTGTGACTCCAAGTCAAAACAGATGCTCAGAGAACCAAATCTAATTACCAGAAGACACTCTGCGTTGTAGTTTGGGCGATCCATACTTTGGTGAACAGCACGGCCTGTCGATGCGGCTGTGAACTTTATCCAGGGATGTGGATATCTGCCGGGTTCGGGCCGACGCTAGCGAGGAGGTGGTTGTTGACGAGGGGCGAGGAGACCAGGCTTTGGCGTGTAACCCCGTCCCCCTGCTGCTGGAAAGGTTCTCCGTTTGGAGCCCGACGCTGACGTACTGAGCAGCAGTCTGCGTGGACCTGGTGGACACGCCCACCCCCTGGTGCACAAATGGAAAGGATGGAGACTGGTTAGGGTTGAGAGAAGGAGAAAATGACATCGTAAAAGCCTTTGAAAAATAGATTCTGAATATGACGCTTTCCCTTAAAACCCACACTCGGCAAAGCGTCAGATTACTGCTGTCTCTTAGTGAGTCCAGCACTTATCAGTTTGTTTTAAGAAAAATGTGCTTTGTATTATAAAACAGGTTCAAATAAACTTACTGCACTGGAAATGTTTTACTTTAAAACCAAAAAAAATTAGTTTTAGGATAAAAAAAACGTAACGTAAAAAGATGAAGAATCAAAATGGTTTTATACATTTTACTGTATGTTTCTAAATAAGTATTAAAAAAGTCTCTTCCCATGAACAGGAAGAAATACATGACATGTTACATGTATCTGAAGCCCAATGGCCAAAACATTTTTTTTTATTAAAGCTATATTTTCAACAGAAAGTGTTGTTGCCTCTTTTGTGAGTGAAAACATAAAGGCCAATAGTTGTACTAAAATCAGACTTTTCATCATTAAAAAGAATACCTGACTCCCAGGCTCCTTGGTGGATTTCCTCTCCAGAGAAGAAGAGCGTATGGCCTGCCGGACACAGTTTGTCATCTCCTTCATGTCATCACTCAAGTTGGCTGAAATCTCCCCGATCTCCAGGCCGTGGAACGTCGACGAGGACGTCATCCCATCGACCGAGCCAGCAACGCCGTTGTTGGGGCTCGAACTGGCGGCACAGCCACTTCTGCTCTCCAGCAGCTCCCTGTGCTGCTTGGACAGTGAGCTCAGCCACTGCTCGTACGAGGACGAAAAGGAAGATGGAGGTTGTTGCTGCTGAACCTCGAGGGTCTCCACGGCCTCGTGGCTCCTCCTTCGGTGCTCCATGCGTCGCACAGCAGGAGGGCTGTAGTAGATCCGGATGCCGGTGCGGTCCGGAGCAGTGAAGCTCCTCTGGACAGACTCCAGGTCCAGCTCTGATCCCACTAAGCTGCTGCAGGAGCCGCTGGGGCCATCCCAGGTTTTACAGGTGTCCCCAACCTCTGGGGTCTGAGATGAGAGAGTGGGGACAAGAGTTTTCTGTGTAAGATGATTATCTTTTTCAAGCCGTCTTCAGTGGGGATGGGACGAAATGGATAAATAAAATAAAAAAACCTGCACATTTTCAACCAGTAAATGCAGAAGATCCATTCACCTCATTGGTCAGGTAGGTCCAATTCTTCTTGGTGAGGTCACTCAGCTCTGGGACTGCAAACTGGGTCCTGTCCTCCTGATTAGCTGTTCCGTTGACTTCTGCACCGTCCAGCTCTGATGTGGATTTGGCTCTTTTCATTGAATGAAAGAGGAAAGAGTTGATGAGAAAAAAGGAGGAAAAAAGTAAAAAAGCATTAATAAAACGGTCCTAAAATCAAACAAAGTTGATTTCTTCCTCGGTTTTTAGGATTAATTTCAAACTAAGTACGGTAAGGTAATGTTTTTAGTTGTTACCGTGGAGATCCTGTTCCATTAGAGACGCCCGTGTCTGCAGAGGACTCGCCGCCTAATGACTTTGACTGAGAGGACAAAAAAAAAAAACAGTCAGTGAAACGAAACCACAGAAGGACTTTTTATTTTTTTTATAGTTTATTAGCATTTTAAAAGACACATTTTACAGTCACAATTACATTACATAATTACTTTGTTTTAAAAGAATAGAATTATTAATTATTATTTTTATTTTATTTTTATTATTTCTTTTTCTTTCTTTCTTTAATAAAAAATTGTTTCACCATTATTTATATTGTTTTGTTTTTTTAAAGTGCAATTAAATAAATCCTATCAACAAGAAAATCCATCCCAACACACTTGAACATCCAATTTCATCTGGACATGCATCCAATTTTAAAATAATTCGCATAAACAAAGTGGATTTTTAAGTAAACATCAGATTTGTAGCTCTAACTCAGGTCCAACTGACACAAAAACAAATCTACAAGCTACTTTTATACTAACTGACCTGAGGGGGGAACTGTAATCAAATGTCAGATGCATAGTATAGTGCAGTGTAATACACCGTAGAGTACATGGTATGTAAGAATCGTGGGTGACGGAGCATGACCCAGACACACTCGGAGAGACTGAGACAGACTGAATTAAAGTATGACAAGCGTCGGCCTCCTGCCAAGTTTCCAGTGCAGGACACGGCCACTTAAAGGAAGGAGTGAGACGGTATCACACTCGACAGACGCGAGGAAGGAAGAGGAGGGAGATGGACGAGATGGGGGAAGGAGGGTCGTACAGGGAGGACAAAGACGCCCTCAGACTGAAAACCTCAAAGGAAGCAGACAGAGGAGAAGTGATGGAGGAGCACTGACCTACTAACTGTGTATGTGAAACTTTCTGTGTGTATTTATGGGAAGAACCCACTAACTAATGAGCACTTTAAGCACTGATGCTATCCCTCCTCGTCCCTGCACACATGCAGCAGCTTGGCAGCGACTGCGCCGTGCGTGTATGATCAGCAGATCGGACTGACCATGTTTTCCTGGTGACCTCGACTTAACATTAAACTTACTGACATTATGGCATGAACAGCTGTTGTTAGCATCAGCAAAGTATCCTGAGAGGAAACCACCTCCCTGAGACGGCAGTAACGGGCACTTCTGGTCTATTTTTGACATTTCTAGTGTTGATAAAGGGAAGTTCTGTCTACACTGAATAAAAACGTCAACATTAAATGTCAGATGTGGTGTCACTCCCTCAGAATAAAAGAGTGAGAGCTTTTTATTCAAGAGCAGAAACAATCTCCAACATTCTTGCAGAATATAAAAGGTGCACGGTGCATTTTCTGAACTGCGTTAAGCTACACATACTGGTGACAGGATGAAATATGTCGAATTTGATTAGTAGATCAACGGGTTTGAAGGCCAAAAAAAATAGTTACGTTCCCATAATCATTTTATCATACGCCTCAATGTTTGCAAGGCATGTGTATATGTTTATGTCACGACAAATATCTGCATTCGGACCCAAAGTACTGGAAGTTGTTAAAAATCCTCTTAAATTTCTTCAGTTCTGTTTCATACTGCCGTTTGTATTTCTTATAGCATACGTACAAGTTACGCTACTCGCATCTTAATACTTTAACCATGTACATAAATGAATCTAAGAAAGATTTGAACTCAACATTCAAGCAAAGAATAAAGTAATGCATGGATAGATTTTCTTTCAAAACTGGAGGTTGTGTATAGGAGGCTCAGTTAAATGTGAAGATGGTTTGAATGCAGAAAATAATTGGACAAAAATCAGGCGACTTTGGTATGACACACACCTGATCCAGGGACTCGATATGCTTTAGATGTCCTTCTTATCTCAGACACACACCCTCATCCTCTCAGAATCCATCATCCCAAGATGCTCTTTATCTCTTCTGCATCTTTGACATTTCTCTCTCTCACATACGCGCACACACACACACACACGCAGCCCGTCATACCTTCCCCTGTTGTGCCGTGGCCTCTCCCAGTCTCTGCTCCCACTGAGCGCTCTCCTGGCTGAGCCTCTCCAGCAGCTCCATCTTCTCTCTGCCCCAGTTCCTCTCCCCGAGCTGAAGCTGATTGGTCCACAGACGGGTCACAGCGGAGAAGACGAGAAGAAGAGACAAACATCAGAGGAGGAGGAAACAACATGGACGTGTGGTGCAAACCACCAGAGTATAAATGTAAACACTGCGACGATGTCGAGTAAAACACAACTCTTGATCCGAAGTAACGGTAACAAAAAAAAAAAATGTTTAGCTTGAAATCTTTGTGTTAAAATCTCCATCTAACTATTTAAACGACTTTGAAGTTTTTTATTTTTTTAAATAATGCCGTTTGTCCATGTAAACAAAGTCTCAGATTGGCCTGTTGCCTTCCGACCCATCCACACACACATTTACCTGTTTAGTTAGGTCCATCACAGCGGCGTAGGAGTCAGCCAGGAGGTGCTGGTGTTCCTCACGCTCCCTCTTCAGCGCCACCTTCAGGTCTGGAGGATCCGGTGCGTCGGTGGCGGACAGAGCTTTGCCTGCTTTGGTCTCAAGCTGGAAGGAGAGGGATATACAGATCATGGTAAATATCTAAAATACACCTACTTTTCCTAAAATCCTTAGTGCATGGGTTTGTAAGTGGACAGCATTCTTTTATTGACAAATTGAAAACTTATCAACATGTTTGATAAATCACTACTGTTAGATGAGTTAAGTTTGAGCAAAAATAACAATACATACCAAATTAGTTTCAAAGTTAATTACAAAAATTAGCAAAATCAAATGTACAGTAACCAGCAATTTCCTCATTTGATAATAAAGTAAAATAAAAGTACTCCTAATAAAGCAGAGTGATAAAATAATGATGTGTGTACAAGCGTCATCATCGTATGAAGATCTTATAAGAAGCCAAATCTTTATCTGCAAACTAAACTAGTATCACTATTTCTACAACTATTCATACAGCACTTTTCTGAATTACAAAGAAAATACCTTAAACAAAGGTCAGTAATAAAATGATAGAGTAACGAGTAAATTACATAAAATAATGAAATCTTAGTTAAAAGCCAACAGATGATGGTCGTCCCTCTTAAGTATAAATATAATGTAGTACAACACGGAAACACTCAATTAAAGTACAAACGTTTGCTTCAATCTATTTACTTTCAACATCAAACTATTTGCATCTGAGTTAAAACGATTTAACACGCGCACGCACACAAATAATTGTCATGAATACAATTCATGACTCATTTGACCAAACAGGATTTTTTTAAATGACCTCATCAATTTCCGAGGCGGACGCGAAGTAAAGTCCCATTGAAAGATGTTCCCGTTGTGGCGAGGACGTGATAATGTATGGACAGAGCGTGGAGAGAGAGCACAATCGAGAGAATGCTCTCTCTCCCTCCATGCTTCTCACCCTCTATTTGGAGGTCTCTCACCATAAATCTGGCTCACTGTAACAGCCTGTAGGTGGGATCGCTTCAAATATTTATGAGCAGCTCTGCTTTCCCTTTTTCCTCCGTCTGAGCTTCATAGTTCAAACAGACGCTCACACACACACACACACACACACACACACACGCGCGCACGCACACACTCCCCAGACCCATCAATCGTCTCTCTCAGTCTGGCTTCTGTGAGGCCGGCGTCCGCACTCGTTGATGGAACGCTATGATATGCTAATGTCACAGTCTGGCAGCCAATCACAGCGCAACACACGCACACTTATCCAAACTCCCGTCTCCTATGGCAACAGAGCGTTGCTCGTTAGTGATGAACGCGGCCTAACGAGCCCCGAGTCTTAACGAGGTTTACTGCTGAGGCGTTCAGAGGGAAGAGACTGGCATTTATTGGTGGATGAGAAGACAGCTGGTCCACGACTCGCTACTCACCATTTAGCAAGTTCAATTACTTCTATTTATTCAACTAAAACCATGAGTATAAAACGCATAGATTTATTTATCAAGCTTTAATAGAATAATCCCAAAAGGGGACTGTGGCGTTGGGGTGTGGTGACAGCGTCGGCTGCTGGAGATCAGACAGAATCAGGTATTCGGTCACACAATAAAAGCCCGGTGATGGCCTGGTTCTGTTGCAGTAGGCTGGGACCAGGGAGAGAGGGAGAGAGAGGGAGAGCGAGCCGCGGCGCTGGAGAAGGCTCTCCAGAATTCCCAGCCTACTGCAAGAACAGAACCAGGCCATCACCAGGCTTTTATTGTGTGACCGAATACCTGATTCTGTCCCATCTCATCCCCGGCAGCCGACGCTGTCACCACACCCCAATGCCACAGGGATACCTGAAAAACCTGTTTGAGTATAAAAAGAACAAACAGGCATTGATGAAATGTTTGCCTACGAATGTGTCAAATTCATCATGTGGGTTTGCACCAAGTATCTCTACAGAAGCCATTTGTCATGGACAAAGAAAGAGACATAAGTATTTGTAGCATCACAGAGCTGAGAACTACAAACACAACGACCCCACAGAGGTCTTTAAGTGAGGAGTGGGAGGTCAACAGGATCATTTCCCCATCTTTAAATCCTTTGTTATTATTATACCAATTCGAGAGTGTATGAAAAGCTATGATTCCACTTTCATGTTTTAACCACTGTGACTTTTCTGTAGAATATGTTTTTATTCAATACTAAATAATGTTTATGTTAATTTGCTGTTTATCAGCTTGAGAATTTCTGACCTATAGCCACAATAATAACAAACAACTATATAAATAACATGTTTATAGAATCAGACGGTTCTAGTAGAAGAATCATTTTCAATACGGAAAAAAAGAAATAAAAAATAAAGTAAAAAAAAAACAAAAATAATAAATACATTTTAAAAATAATTTAAAAATAATAATAATAATAAAAAAAAATATATATATAAAATATTTGGTTTTGACTATTTTTTACATTTTTTTTAAAAGAGATTTGTTATTAACATTAAAGTGATTTATTTTTGTTAATCGTCAAAAAAAATCTACTATCACTGTAATTTAGTGGTTTAAAAAACAAAATAGTAAAAAAAAAACTAAAGTCAGAAAGCAAATGATCTGGCAACAAACAGTAATTGTTTGTGCGCACAATAACACTGGTTCGTGTAACAACCACCCACAAGGTATTATGAACTATTTTGGGCATCACAACATTTACTACTTGTTTATGTTCTTGTATCAGTACTCCATACCAATCAGCTGTTTATTCAAGCAGCAACCACAACAATCCAGAGAGACTAAATGTGTGCCAGGTTTATAAATGTAAATGTAGCCTAGATATTATTTAATGCATACTGATGTTAAATATAGCGAAGATGACTGCGTTGCATGCTGTGTATTTAAAACTGAAGCTCTGGTCCCATATCAACATCAATCTCACCTTTTTCATTCAGTGGCTGTTAATAAATGTTTTCTAATATGTGCAAACGGACATAAAAACACAATTTGGGACAACATTTAGTTTGTTAGTTAGTATTTACTTATTTTCACAGCTTGTTCACTACAAATACATTCAACAGGTCTAAAAATGTGATACTAAAGTGGTCTAAAAATCATGTCTTTCTCTAAGCTACAATTACGACTTTGCATTTAGCATTCAGACGTGGAAGAGGGATCGATATTATATGATCCATATATTAAGAAAGTAAATAATTGTTTGAGTTTTTTTTGTATATATCAGTCAATCTTAGGCCTATAATTTATCTGGTTTATTGAAACCTGACTAATACACATTATTATTGTAAATTATTTAATGGCAATTTAAAAATGGTTGATATATATCATTTTGTTATTATAATTCTGTTAAGACTTTAATTATATATATATATATAAAAATAATTCTGAATAATTCCACACACAGAGGGTTCATTGATGGCTGGTATTTTCTAGATTTTATTATTTGTACCTTCTTTTTTCTTTATGATCTAATAATGACTTATTTTCTTTAACCAGGTAGATTAACCCTACATTTAAGCAGACCTTTTATGAACTTATCCTCCTATACAGTCATATGTTTTGTGTTTTTTTCTTTTTGGTTTGTCGTTCGTGTGCGATCAGACTGACTGAGTTGCCCGTTGACGTCTCTGTTGTCTGCAAAGACAACACTGCAACACTGCACGAGTGAAGTGGATTCAACAGATGTGACGAGCGAGCGCTCAGAGCGTCCAGCTGCTCACGACAGGTGTTCATAACATGACCCACAGTCGGGATGATGACTGATTAAGGGGGGAAAGGAAGCGGTGTCGTACTGCTCGCGTTCAGGACTCACAATATCATTTCTACTCCACCGACGCTGTTTGTTTATCAGGCTGAACGGCGAGGATAATTTCCCGTCAGGCAGTTTGACAGGCAGGACGGCGTTTGAAATTGAGTTGACTTGTTCGACAAAGCAACAGCTGGATGAGCTGCACGCTGACGGGACGCTTTGGCACCGATGTTGTTCGGTGGGCTGGTGAATGTCTACACACACGCACACACACAAGGGAAAATTGATGGCATACTTTACAGTGTACAGTTGCTGGCAGCTGTGGCATCAAGGCCAGGGTATCACACCCGTACACACACTTTACAGGATAGAAAATAGAATAATGGGACTGAAGTCCTGCACCCACGTGTGTCTCTGTTTTGAGTTGACAATATTTGTAATAAAGTGCAACACAGTTAAACGTAATAAAATGTGAAACTGAACAATATTATTGCGTGGACATGCAGCATGCTCGCTCAGCTCGCTCACGGTTGGTCACTCCAAACTCATTTTTTGATTTGATTCTTTGATTAAGCCACAAAAGGTTTGTGCGTTAATTTATTATCCTAAAAAAACTGCCGGCCTCTCCTATTGGCTGCCAAACCAATGGCAAGACAAATGACCTCGCACCACAGCACGGGGGCAGAATCTCTCTGATCATGAGGAAGATTAATGACTCTGTCAGAGTGCGAGTGTCTCTGTGCGTGTCTTTGTGCGTCGGTACTGGTGTGGACCAAAGCACATTCTTCTTGGTGAAGGCATTTACTGCTTCACAAAGGGGAATGTCGGTTCAAGAATTTGGATTTGAACTTCAGCATTACGCTCCAGTGATCAGGTCATCAAAAGGCATACACACCAATATACTGTAACTTAAACTACTGAACATCATCAGTTTTACAGATTTACTTTAACATTCCTTTAATTTCTTTGTTGTTATTTAGTGTTTCTGTGTTTCCCTTGTATTAGCTTAACATTACATTTGATTTACTACGAGATATGACGAGTGTTTCTTTTCTAAACGTATTTTGAATCATTACTGTCCAACTGTTTCTGGGTGTAGCTGATAGTTATATATAAAAATGGTGTCTAATGTATATTTTGTTTAATGTTTTAACTTCCATTTTGGACTGGACTGTAGCTGCTATTGTGATAAATGTTGTGCTCAAAGTACGCACCTGTCTGATATATTTAAGATAAAGTCAAATGTACTTTACTATGTTTCCCAGGCTGCTTTTCAACAAACCCAATGGAACAGGAGTGAGCTTGTTATATTCAGTAAATTACTTTATATAAACTTTTCTTTGCTGCATTGCATTCTGGTCTATTCTCTGTATTCCCCTTTTAGTTTGCTTTAACAATTTGCACCATTTAAACTCCATTTTGTCAGGTGGAAATGTCCTAACATTATGCTACGTTGTCATTGTTAGCATACCTCAAGATTTACAAAAAAAATACCAAACACAGAAGTGTAAACTGTGTTTTATCTCTTTTGAGGTTAGAATCAGGATTCTTGTTAAGTGAAGGATGTTGAAAGAATTTGAGGGGAATTTGACAGAATTGCATGTGTAATTTCAAGTTACTTTGACAACGCAAAAGGAAATTCAATAATACATGGAAAACATGTTTTTGCAATTTGCCGCACTCGACCTGTTAACGCTGCGAGTGCTGGTCATCTACAGGACGAAGGCACGTCTGCAGGTACGGTAAACCTACAGTAAAATGTATGAATAATACATGTGTGACAGATGGATTACAACGATAGATAGAATAATATGCACTCAGGGAACAAAGGTAAAAAGATTCTTTTTTTTTTTTTAATGGCCAAACTTTAACAGGCCTATCTGTGTCCTCTCTCACTTTCTTTAATCTCCCTCTCTTCTCTCTCAATTACCGGCCCGTAGCACACAGGCAGTGTTCTATCTCAGAGGCTTTTAATTAACGCAATTACCGCCTCTGCTGCTGTTATGAGGCAGGCGGAGAGAGACAGTGAGGAAGGAGAGGAGGATGAAACAATAACAGCATTACTCGCAGCCTGCAGAGCAGACAGACAGACAGAGACGGGATGAAAGGTTCGGATGAACAAATAACCCACTTGACAGTTCGAGAAGTAGAAATTGGCCAATTAGAATGCCATCAATTTCAAGAACCACTTGTCAAAAATGAATATTCTCTTTTCGTCTGTCTGTCGCCCACCAGCTCTTCTATAACTGTCCCGACCAATGCAAGCAAGAAGACAGGCTGGTGAACCAAACGTCACCGTGGACAGATAAGAGACTTGTGGGGTTTTTTTCGTCAGACTTAGTGGTTTCAAACTTTTCTGTGGGCGACGGACGCTGATTAATTGTGGAGGCCATTTTACCTTTATCTTCCCACCGCATTGATTTCTCTTCGTTTTTACTGAATTTCTTTAGCTCTGCTCCACTTTCACACCATCTGAGTTACTGGGTATTAGATGGCTTTTAAATGTCAACATTTATCTCCTCACACTCAAAACTTTAGCACCACTGAAGGAAACTAGATGAAATTATTCCCTTAGTGGACCACACAGCGGTTGTAGAATATAATATCAAAATAGTATGATGCATTTCATCACCTTCTTAAACTAAAGGCCTAAGTCATATTTTAAAGTTTTTAAAAATTTAGAAAAAACTGAACCAAATATATTCTATATTCTATATTAAAATATTAAATATAGAATATATTAAAATATTAAATATAGAATATATTACCTTATTGCATTAGGCCCTCTATGGTAACATTGATTGGTTTCAGGTAATGTATAACATATCATTTCTACCTTTTTAAGCTCTGCTTCAAATAGGAAGTATCCCTCTACGTTAATTATTCATAAGTAAATAAGCATCAATCAACAATAACGTTTATAATAAAAGCTCTTATTCATTAACAGTTAAACACTCATTAGCCCAGCTAAGCTACTTCGTGGCCGGTGTCTTTGATCAGTTGATTGACAGCAGCTTGGCAACATGAGTCCTAAATCCTGATTGGTGCACAGAAATATGTGACATCACCTTTATTCCAGCATCTCACTTTAATCCAACGAGGAGCAAAAACAGCACAAACTGAAATCTTTCATGGGAAACAAGCAACATTAATCAAACTTAAAACATTTATTTTCCTGTCAGAACTTACAGAAAGCCTTCTTACCTGCGTGATGAGGCTCTTTAGTTCGGTCCTCTCCACCTCCCATGATGCCTTGGCCTTTGCAAACTGCTGTGTGAGTTCTTGGGAGCCTTGTCTCTCCTGTCGCAACTCTCCACTCAGATCCTGCAGCGCCACCTTCAGGTCTGCCAAGGTGCTGCTCACGGCGCTGGACTACGAATGATACCAAAGATACGAATGTAAGCGTGTGTGTGGGCGTACTTGTCTGAGTGTGTATGTGTGTGTGTCGCTCTACCGACCTTGATAGTGGGGCTGAGTGGTTGCTCGTCTGCAGCGGCCCTCTTGTCAGTCTGGTGGGCGGGGCTTGTCAGGTTCTCCTCCTCCAACAGCAGGTAAAGGTCCTTCAGGCTGTTCATCTAGACAACCAATCACAGAGCAGGATCACCTGTCAATCATTCATCTCTATGATATGTAACACACACACTTTTTGATTTGTACTTCTGCACAGAAAACAATTGTTAAAATTGTCCATCCAGCTACACAACTAAAAATGTGATACAATACGAAATACATTTTATGTTACATGTCACACGTTTCTTTTTTTTTTTTTACCAGAGTTATTTGTTTTCTGAACAGCACCAGATTCAATCTCAAAATATTTTTTCTTAATGCTTTTGCTGGTTGAAAACCTGAGATTACATCATTCCAACATTTTTTGAGGAGAAATGGAGATATCCTTTGAAGACCATAGAATTGCTTTTTAGATAGAGAGCCTGAATAAATAAATATATCAGTCACTTCAGGCCTCTCGGTCCCCTCATACCTCTAAGATGTCTTTCCACTCGGTGTCCTTCCTGCAGCCCAGCCTCCACTGTTTGAGGAAGCAGCGTAGTTTGAGGCTGAGCAGTAGCAGGGCCTGTTTGAGGTGCTGAGACTCCTGCACCAGCAGAGTCCTCTCCTGGCTCCATAACTTCTGCTGCAGCCGAGCCTGGAGGCCCAAACTCTGCAGCTGGAAGTCCCGACGCAGCAGAGCCTTCTGGTGCTCGTCCTGGAGCTGAAAGGGAAAGACAAAGACAAGTTTGGTTACTCAATGGTTGAAAAACCCCATCAGGTCAATTTAGCTCGACTGCAAAATAAGTGGGTCGTTCCAGGTCTGTGGGAGTTTTGTTTACAAGCTTAGTTTATTAGTTACAACAGTATTCAGTGCTGCAAGCGGACCTGAGTGAGTTTGAGAGTGGTTTCTCTCTGATCCTGCCACTGTGCCTCCTTCTCCAGCTCCCCACGAGTTCCCAGCGCCGACTCCTCCGCTTCGGACAGCCGAGCCTGGAGGTCGCCGGACTGGACCGGCTGGAAGAAAGAAAAGAAGAGGGAGATGAGAAAAGGATGAGAGGGGGGAAAACATAAGGAAGGAGGATAATAAGAATTGAGGGCGAGAAAGAAAGAAGGAAAGGAGCAGTGGATTAGAGAAACAAGGTGAGAGGCAAACGGAGATTAAAGAAAAGAATAAGGAGTAATGGGACAAGAGAATTGGAAGGAAATGTAAAAGGGAGAAACAGCCAAGTGTGAGAAGCACATAACATGGCAGTTTTTGTGCTAGAACACCCTTTAAGTCACACCTCAGCTGCGGCACGCATGCACACACGCGCACACACACACACACACACACCTCATGCACTCTCCCATGCCTCGTTTGGCTGCTGAGTGAGTGCGATCCATCGACTCGCCACTGTACCATTAATGTCCTCTTTCACCCTCCACTGGGCTCAGCCTCTGCCCTCCATCACCCTCCATCACCCTCCACCCTGAGCCCCACGCTGCCGCTCACAGCCGGAAAGACTAGTCTGACTTCTGTTCCAATATAACTCACTGATGTAAAAAAAAAGTGCCGGCTGCTCATGCAAAATGTGCAAATAATAAAAAAAAAAAGACACACAAGAGCAAATGTGTGAAGAATGAGAGGAATCAAATACACCAATTTAGTAAAACTGCACAGTATAAGAATAAGTTCATGAACAGACTCGTCTGTCTTCGGTTCTCTTAAATATATTTAACAAGAAAATGAGGCTTTGTGGGGTTAACGTCATTGATATTACAGTTCAATGTCATGCAAGTACTTTTTACAGCGTAATTAAGGCAGAAATAGTTTGATCACTTTCTTTGTGAGACTCAGACGACACGATTGATTCCGCTCTCATGTCTGTGCAGTAACTATGCAGTTAATTAACTTAGCTCAGCATGAAGACTGAAAGACTAATTCCGTTGTCCGTGCTTTCATCTTTGAACTTTAATCTTTTCACAGTGTGTTCTCAGTTCATGAAATGGTGATTGTAAACTCTTAAAAAATGTGTTGTTCGCCATCGCTTGTACTCTCACGTATCACTTCTGGTTCCAAAAATGGAAAAAAGATGATTGGCGGCCAAAAGGCCAAACGCGAGGCTTTAAAAGTAATCCACAAACCAACGGGTGACGTCACGGTGACCACGTCCACTTCTTTTAAATATATCATTATTATATATAAATATATGGTTACAGCATGGAAATCCCCATGAAACCTCAGCTCCGGAGGTGGCGTTGCTCTTTATTTTTATTCTGGAGAGAGAGAGGCCAGCTGTTTTTACATGCTTCCAGTCTTAGGCTACGCTGAGCTAAGCTTATAGACTCCTGGCTCTCGCTTCATATTCAGACAGATTTGAGAGTGAAATCAATCTTCTCATTCAACTCTCTGCAAAAAAGAAAAGGATTCGTGCAAACTGGCAAACTATTCTTTTAAGACCGGAGCTGGAGTCGGTCAGGCCGTGGTTAGTTTAGCTGAGGATAAAGACTTGAGGCAGGGGGGGAGAAAAACATTGATTATTGCAGAGAATGAGCAGCATTATGTTGAATACAGAGTGTGTGTAAACACTGTGTGTGTGTGCTGCTGTGTCACTGCTGCAAACACAACTGTTTCTCTAGAATATCTGACTCTCTTGTTATCTTTCATTCTATTTTAGTCTCTCTCTCTCTCTCTCTCTCTCTCTCTGTCTGTCCCATTCACCCTCTCAGGCTCGGATAAAGAAGCAGACACACACACACACACACACACACACACACATCCCTGGTTACCTTGGAGACACGCCAGCAAAAGGTCAGCATACAAAGGTCTTTTCTTCCCGTCAATCCCACAGCTGACGGTGAAGTCACTGTTTATGTTTGTTTACAACACTGTGTTGCTAGCATGACTTCGCCACCACTGTACCACATCAGTGACTTCGAGCTACAGTATTTGTGTGTGTGTGTGCGAGTGTGTGTGAGTGCAAATTAGCCTTTAATTAACCTTAGCAGGGCTGCCTGTCATTGTGTGTTAGCTCAGGAAGAAGTGATGTTTTGGACGGTTATTCACGGGGAGTATTATTGGAACAATTGTTTACTGTATGTATTAAACCGGCATGTATGCATTTCTTTTTCCCCACAGCGGAAACAAGCTTTAAACACAACACTGACAAACCTTTTAAAGTCACAGTGAAACAGCAGTTAGAGCTTCTTTAGTCTGTAGTTTCTGTGAAACAGAATATGTGAGCGGGATCACTCAGCAGTGATAGTGATAGATAGCTGTAGTGTAAGACTGAGCAGCAGAAACTGTTGGCCTCAAACTTACCGCTTCCTCACTCACGGTTACATCGTGAGGACGAGGGAGAAATGAATAAATTAGACCACCACAGCATCTTTTTGAAATAGAAATGTTTTTGCCTATACTGAAAACCAAACTCAGGCCTCCTTCCATGATTTTGCTCTACTAGCTTGTCACGCTAAATCACATTTGATTGGATAAATTAATATGCAGTGAATTTTTTTTAAAACAAATCCTGATGAGAGCCGTGAGAGTGAACCGAAACAGTGAAGTTGCAGGCTGGAAAAAAACAAAAGAAGGAGCTGAAAGACGATTAAAAAAACCACTGAGGGAGAATGGAGAGTTGGGGGATATTTGCACGTCATCGCCATGAGTCATTTGGTCCATTATTAATATAAACATATAAGTAACTTTCCCATTTACTGTCAGCTTCCATAGTCACTGTATCATCCTGGACAGGCTGTTAAAGCAGCGCACTTGACCTTTTCTTTGTTGGCCTTAAGGCATTTTAAGACTGTGACCAGCCACAAGTGTTTGTCTGTCTGTGTGCACAGGACAGAGAGATAATTTGAACTTTGGCTCCAGGCTCAAGTGTGTACGTCTGTGCCTGTCTTGATGTGAATGGTTGGGGTTTTGAGCGACTCACCAGTGTATCATCGTCTTCCTTCTCTCCCTCTTCCAGCTGGCTCTCTTCCTGCTTTCGCATCTCATTGCCGTCTGATTGGCTGATCCCCTCAGTTTGACCTTTCACCTCCGGCTCTGATGTCTCCCTATAATCAGGCTGCTGCATGCATGCATGGGCAGGTTAATGAATAAAGAAAAAAACAAACAAACAAAGAAAACAAAAAGAAAAAAAACATAGTGGAGAGAGGGAGGGACAGGGGAGGAGGAGACGTTGTGGAACAAACAGAAAAAGGAGGGGAATGATAGAAATGAAAGGAAAACAAGACAAACACAACAATAAGAATAAAAAACAATTCAACCAAAATGGCGTCCATCCATATGACAACATTGAGAAAAATGATAATGAAAAACAAAACTGAAACAGTTGAGTATGGGTCTCACAAGACGTAGAAAAGGATGTAGAGGAAAAAGAGCTTTGTCAGAGAGGAGAAGGAGAGAGTGGAGAAGAGGAAGAAAAGGAGGATGGAGGGCAGAATGAACGACTGAGGGGGGAGGAGAGAAAAAGGAAGAAGGGTGGGAAATAAGGAGGGACGGGGGGAGAAACAGCAATGGGAGATAGAGGAGGGAAGGGAGAGGGGAAAGAGGGGAGAAATAAGACGAGAAGGAGTAAGGCGGTTAGGATGAAAAGTCCGAGAAGGGGGCGAAAGGGGCGACGGAGCAACAAGGTGAAGGAGAAGAGGGAGAAACGAGCAGATGAGGAAGCAAAGCAAGGACGAAGGAGGGGAAGAAAGAAGCGCGGGGATGAGGGAAGGAAAGGGATGTGAGGTGAGTAAAAAGGAGTCAGAGGAAAGTGGGGAGGCATTTAAGGAGATGAAGAGGAGGAGGAGGAGGAGGTGTTGAGAGAGTTTGAAAGGAGGGAAAAGGGGGGATGGAAGTGAAGTGCAGAAACCGACCGTTATGGTGCCCGTGCAGAGAGAAAGAGGGAAGGAGGAAGGGGCGAAGGGAAGGGGAGAGGGAGAAGGGAGGAGAGATCGGAGGGGTGTTGGGACTCAGAATCGGCCTCTAATGGAGTCTAAACATTGAAACGTATTCTCTTAAAACTTCGTATAATTGCATCACGGCATCCTCCAGCAGGCGAATTAGAATTAAGAACAGATTTGTTTTATAAGAAACAAGTTTCTTTCTGTTCAGGCAGCACACCAAATTACTAAATTATCCATTTTAAGTAAATTTAATCTTGAAAGTCTTCTTTTTTTTTGTACAAGTGTATAAGGTGGTGACAAATTAAAAAATTTTAAAAACATGACATAACATTTTTTTTTTTTTTTTTAACATATTCCTTTTATAATTGTAGATATTATACTAAATGTGAACCATTATAAATTGAAAATATAGAACATGCTCAAACTAAGTCATAAATCACTGACAATCAAATGTAACACAAGAATTTCCCAGAGGAGAATTTCAGATGTGAAATGTGATTTATGAAGCATGATTGGAAATCTATTTAGACCGAGCTCATCGACTCATCTGCGGCTTTAAGAAATCAGTGTGGACAACTCTTTCAATAATAATTAAAGGCAGATTTCACCAACATTTTATTTTTATTGCTTGCAAATGATTGATTTTAGTGACTTAGATTATTAGATTTCTGTTGTCAGACTTCAGATTGTGCATTTTAGCCCTGGAATTATCGAGTACATTATTAAGTCTTTTTGATGTCTTGTGTTTCTACAAATATTACTCCTCTTTTATATAAATAAAGACTAAAGACTGTCATTTTAAAAGTAAAGTACTCAGTAGCTGGTGTCAGGAACGACTTGATATCAGCTCAAATAGATGGACAACCCAAAAACTATAAAAACTATTCTACTATTCGAACCTTAAACTGTGCCAGAAAGTGCTTTTACACTATTATTATTTGCTAGTAAACTACATTGCATGATGCTGCAGAATCCATCTCACTAAATATTAACGGGGGCCGTACGATACACTCGTCCTGCTCGATTATGATGCCACATTGAGTTACGTCTATGAGTAAATCTATGGATATAGGTGTTTCCGCTTTAAATGAAAATAGGTATGAGCGAGACCCAGACAGTATGTTGAATTGGTTTTATGATATGCTGATGAAAATATGTATAAATAAGCGGTGCTTCATGTGCTTCTATTAACCTTACTATGTCCATGCATACGAAAAGGCTCCATTTGAGGCCTAAAGCAGCATCTATATACCGGGTTAGGAAGCCATTTAACAGCATGCAGAGGACGTGGGTGGCGTCGCGTGGAGAGGTTTACACTGGCAGCTCAAATCTGAATTCATCTAATACAGCAAGGGCGTTTTTAAGTTTTCACAATTTTAACATTGTACAGTAAGGAGCCATGTGTCCCTTCACAATGAGCACGTCGGGTTGATGTGGAATAAGAACTGGACGGACGAAAGAGTTCAGATACGTCAGATTTGAGCGTGTCGTGTGACTCTCCACTGTGAGGAGAAACTAAAGCAGATGGGATCGGGAGTGTTATTCAGCCACTGGACCAAACACAAAACTGAAGGATAGAAAAACAAACTAGTGACAACGAAAAAAAAACATCAAAAGTAAAAGCTTTAAAAAAATATATATATATATATATTTTTTTTTAAAGAGACTGATAATAAATGAAAGAGACAGAGTGACAAGGAGTGAAAAGGAGGGAGTGTGTCTCTTGTCTTTTACCTTCTCCACGGGAGTGTTCAGTCCATCCCGCTCGTCTCCAGAGCAGGGGAAGGAGGCGTAGGGTGAGGCCAGAGGGGACGCTCCTTCCACCTGAGGGTCCCTCTCACCTGCTGGGGGTTTACCCAGGATGTCTACCCGCTCCACAAAGGCCTGTAGCTGCGTGTGTAAGGCCTGGAGCCGGCTGGTCAGAGCACCAACCAGGGGCCGGTCTGCCAGGTCAGACAGCTCTGAAATCTGGGGAACAAAGAAATAACAGACTTTATCACACAGCCAGTTATTATTGGCTGTGTGAGGGAACGACTCGGGCCGATAAATGATAAGTTGTGGGGCTGATACTGCAGGTGGATGAACAAAGTGTTCAAGAGAAGGTGCCGAAGCACGAGATAAAACATTTGTCACTAAACAGTGTTCTTCGCTCTGGTCGTTTCTCCTCCTTTATTTGAACCAAAGAAATGAAAAGATCTAATTGTTATCTCTGCCAGACATCGTGTGTGTGTGTGTGTGCGTGTGCGTGTGTGTGTCTCAAGGACCTCTTGTGGTTGTAGTGCTTTGCAATTTCTGTTAAAAAAAAAGAAGTTATTTCCGGCAGCTAGGCTAAAAACAAACTTATTATTATATATATATACTTATTATGGCACAAAAACTGATCCATGCAAAAGTTCGGTCTCATTTTTAACGGTTTTAACAGATTAATGATCCACTAAAGTGATACCAGATGAATAAATCCCTGTTATCTTCACCTTGACAGTAAGAAAGCTGGGAGGGACAATTGAGTGAGATCATAATATTAAGTTATGCTGTACTTGCAACGCATATTTTTTTCTTATTTGACTTATTTATTTGATCTCTTCATGTAACCATTGTTATGTTTTGTAAAGTATGATGAGAAAAAAAGATCAAAATGGCCACGCAGAGAATATTGCTAATAATATCATGAACTCCGTCTCTGGAGCTGAAAAGGTTTCAGCATCGCGGGAGAACAACACCCCAGCAGAGGACGACACGTACCTGGCTGTGAGGCTTCTCCAGGTCACACGGCTCTGCTGCCTCGTTGCTGCAGACCTTGTGATAGATGGAGGGGGAGGAGGAGAGGCAGTTAGACTCGGGGGAGGTCAAGAGCTGTATCGCCGTGGAAACCAAGCGAGCCTGGTCCCTCATGGCCAGCAAGGCATCATGGTCCTTCTGCCCCAGGTACCCGGGGAGTGAGGTCGTTGCGTCAGCGATGTCCTCGATCTTCTTTTTCCGTTCCTTCATCTCCAGATCGTCAGTCTCACCCCCTACTGGCTCTTTGCGGTGCGGCGGGCTGATGGAGAAACAGAGAGCACGTTCAGGACTTCATGCACGCTGGTTTAAAAATTGGCCTAGAGCATTATTGACCTTAAATAGAGCATTATTGACCTGAAAGTGCTCGGAAAAAAATGGATATTTAAACATCTATAATTCCATTATAACTGTGTAAACTCCATCTGCTGAAGATGATCAAAGCTCCAGCAGAGCTACAAACGGGAGCTTGTGGTGAGATTGTTTCGCCAACCTCTGTTTTCAAGGTAAAGAAGTCAATCTCAATCTTACAGAGCCACGGGTTCTTACAATCTCTCATCAAGTTCATGGATGTCTGGAGAAAATCTCTTTTTTTTTTTGGATTGTCATGCAATCGTGTTCAAAGAGGATGAATCCTGCCGAGTTTGGTCCTAACTGTAGGCTACTATGTCTTTAGGGAAGTGCATTTTTGTCTATAGGGAACTGCATAAGTGATTTGATTGATTTCTATCCAATTAAAAATCAACAACGTTGCCTTGACTGCACGTGATCAGATGTAAAACAGTGGTTTGTATTTATTGAGCCATCAACAGAGTTGAGTTACTTCACAAAATACTCCCACTGAAGCATTCCCAGTGCACAGCCACACCGTAGAACCACAATGTCACCCAGAACTGTTGTCTACCTTGGGAGGCACTCAGCTGAGTCCCCAGCCTCTGCGTCGGTCTCCAGAGCCAGTCGTAGTGAGGAGGAAGAGGAGGAAGAGGAAGGAGTGTGGTAGGAGGCCAGATCGCAGCGCTGCAGGTTGGACAGCAGCACTCGGTTCTCGTACTGCAGCTTCTTCACTTTCCCGCTCAGCTCTCCAATCTGAAGCCTTGCCAGCCTGAGCTCCTCCTCCTGGGCGGGGGCGTCTGTGCTGATTAGCACCGCCCCTTCCTGTATGGCGTGCACCGGGCTGTCGTTGAGCAGGCCGTCCGCCAGCGACGCCAACGAGTTGGACGACAGCGTGGACGTCGGCGGCGGGAGATCGGACTTATAGCGGTTAATCTCGTTCATCAGGAGTTTGTTCTGTTCCTCCATCTCGATGAGAGACCTCCTCAGTAGCTCCGCCTCCTCCTCCACAAACTGGAGGTGTCTCTGGAGCTCCATGACGTTTTCAGACGAGGCCCCTCCCCCGAGTACCATGGCTCCTCCTCCTAGGACAACACCCGTGAGCTCCTGAGGACCATCTGGGGGGGAAAGAAACAACGAGGAGGTCAAGCTGATGCACGACAGCAACAGAGGAAGAACATTGAGAGTTTGAAATTATAAACATCCAAAACGTGTCTGCGAAGAAAGAAAGCGAATATGATCTTAAAGGAATAGTTCGCCAATTTGGAAAATATCCCATTTTGCTTTTTTGTCGAAAGTTAGATGAGAAGATTGACACCACACTCATGTCTGGACGGTGAGAACCATCAGCCTGTTAGCTTAGCTTAGCATCAAGACTGGAAACAGTGGGATACCGCTGGCCTGGTTCTGTCCACAGAAGGGCTGTGACAGTATGTTTTTTTTCTTAAAATCAACGCACCCCCCCTACTACTACTACTACTGCAAAAAACTAGTATTAGTTTTATATTTATATTAGTAATATACCAATGAAAACCAATGGTTTGACTTCCCAACACGCTACATATGCGGGTAAGTTTACCTTGCGGTCCCTTCATGTCGTCCATCTCAGCTCGGAGCCCCCTGTTCTCCACCTCCAGCTCCACGATGCGTCGACTCAGCAGGTTGGCCTCCTCCTCCACCAGCTTCAGATGGACTCTGATCTCCGCCTCGCGGGTGTGGGGGGAGTCAGCAACCTGATGGGGAGTCAAATAAAAAAGAAAAAAAGGACGTTAAGGAGAACCACCAGAACATCCATCAATAATATTATGAATGGTAATACATTTTCAGCATTACCAGTCCTGGATATTCAAATCCTCATCGTTAACACAAGTGACTGGAACGTCAATAGTGTAACAAAGGTAATACTGCGGAGAATTAATCTGTTTTCAGCCACAGTCAATGGCTCAAAAGTGAGTCTGATTTAATGAGCTTCGTGGGGTGTTTTGGCTGTTTATAAAACGAGACAAATGCACCTCTGTAGAGTTTGCGTACAGACGGTGGGGATACTTTACAGACCATAACCACAGTAATAGCCTAGTGGCACCGTTTTGCAGCGTTCAGGGAAACGGTGTGAGATACGGAGTTAAATGACGAGAAAAGATGGAAACTCTGGGTCTTCATTCTCCTCGCAGTGTTACCAGAAAACATTACTGTGGACTGTCACCACTCCAAATATGAACTCAAAACCTCTTCTCCCACCTCCTCGATTGTGCAAAGGCCTTGTTCACTAACTACTACTTTGTCACTATTTGACTATTAAACTTCCTGCTCCTGTATAAAGTGTCTCTAAAGCCAATCTCTAGTTTCTCCCGCCCTCCTCATCCTCCCCTCACCTCCTCCACGGTGAGCGAGGCGTTGACGTCTCCGTACAGCGACCTGTACTTGGCCAGCTCCTCCTTCATGGCCTCGCTGTCCTTCACCAACTTGGTCAGCTTTTTGCACATCAGGGCTGATTCCTCTTTGGCAAAGTGGAGCTGACACTTCAGGTCTGAACTGTCCTCCTGCGGTGACGGGACAGAAAGAGAGGAGAGCACCGAGGTGACATGGATACAAAAACTGCTGTATCACAGAGAGGCTGACAGGCACGTCTGGTATCATGCAAAGTGCAGTTGAATCATCAACTATTATGCATAGTATGTGATGATTTTTGTCATTGAACTATGTTCGGATGTTCTGTAAAGTTGAGTATTTTCAAAACCAAGGTTATGTTTGGGCATCATCTCTCAAAGTTATAATATTTAGCCCTAAACTGTTTGCTTTTCTGTCATTTGAACACAAGCAACAATCCCTGACAGTCCTGCAACTCAAGTGGGATGAATTAGTTTTTCAATCTATTTGAAATTCGCCTTGAACTTGGATAAATAATGACAAAGAGCGTCTTAAGTAGCTTGTGGCTTTCAGCTACCAAATGGTGAAGTTAGAGTCCTGCTGTGTCTGTTCCTCGTGAGGCTTTTACCAAAAACACAAAGGAAACTCCAGAAAACACTCATTAGTGGTTTGCCTCAGACGTTACACAGCATAAGAAATTAAGATTTACTAACTTACTGGGAAACAAAATACGGAACTGTAAGAGAAGAGAAGCTCACACATGACTGAGAAAATTACTATTATGTTACGCACAGAAGCAGAAGCAGTATGAGAGGCAGTCTGTGGTACTGCAGACCTGCAATGATCAATATTTGGATTTATACAGCATGGTAATAAGGCAATAGAGTAGCAGGTGTGGGATAATGGTGAAGGCTAAAACATGATTTAACAGCAGCACAAGTAGAGAAGAATCGTGACTCAGTGAAGTTAGTAACACAGCAAACATATATAAAGTTTGCAAACACTAGCTAGCATTAGCCACCATTAGCTGCAGGTCCTACCAGGCCAAGTATGGCTGTAGCAGAAAAAAAAGTGCATCAATTCAGCAAGGGAGCGAATTTTCACTTCCGGAAAAAAAATTTCAGTTTGTAAAATAAAAGCATGTGTTAAGTCATTTTTCAAAATGTACATTATCTGGCTGTAAACACTGAATCGAATGACTCAATGGACAAAGGGGAAACTCAGAAACCAGCACCAGCAGACGGACACAGCTCGCTGCTGGACATAGTGGAGCATTTAGCGGCTAAAGAGACAGACGTTTCCCTCAGGAATTGAGACCAAAACAGAGCAAAAAGAGAGTCCATGTTGGACTTACATTAATCAGGGGGCCAGAAATATGACTCCAGATAAATGCTAATGTGGCTCTGTGCCTGTTGGATGTATAAATAAGGAGACAGTTTTATTATAGCGTGTTAGCCAAACTGACTAAAAGGAAAGAAAGAACTTGATGTGGTGTTTTTCTGCCCCCTAGTGGCACAAAAAAAACAGTCAATCCAGCAGCTTTGTGTATCTTTATCTCAAACAGACTCAGTTGTAACTACTGCTGACCTGAGATGACCCTGGTGCACCTCATTCCTCAGACGCGGCTCTGTGGCTGTATTTGTTTTACGGCCTGTGGAGCATTCCCAACCACATGAAGCGAGGGCGAGAGCCAGCGAATTTACAGCCATTTATGGTGGCTCGGAGAGGAAACCTGGGCTCGCATCAGCAGACGGAGAGAGATGATGGTGAGAGAATTAACTTCACCGCAAACACCTTCTGTGGCGATATGTTATGTCCTGTGGGTGTTTTAACCTGTATCTCTATGGGCTCTGTTGTTGCTGAGCTCATACACTTCTAACTCCGGCAGCGCCTTTTTCACAGGGAGGTCATTTCAGCCGTGTGAATTATTAGAGTGATGTGGAAAAATAAAGAAGGGAGGCAGACTTAAAAAGTGAAGTCAAGTTCTATTTTGGGGCTAGGAGAGCGTCAGAATTAAGAGGGGAGATTTAACGGGTGCTTGTTAAAGCCTGATCTGTCAAAAAAAAAAAAAGAAACTGAGTAAGATTACATTTAATACAAACACCTGCGGGACAAGATGGAGGGCAGAAAAGAGAAAGACAGAGATGAGCAGGAATACAGGAAATGCTGATTTATCTGCTTCACGCTGCACACGGCTTGTTTGGACAGATAAGTGTGATCCCCAGAGGAAATAGGTCACATTCGACAGAGAGCACAGTCGTGAGCGGGGAGGCAGGAACGCACTTAGAGGATCAAACATGATAGATTTCTAACATGACAGTCGTGGTCGGGGGCCGCACACGACCTTAACGTGTCTTTATTCTGAACTCAATTGGAGTTTGAAGCCGAAAATAGAAGAAAAAAGGGATGATTCACAATGGAAGTGATGATTGACTCTGTATGCACTTTAATTAGAGCCACTCTCCACAATATGTGCATATATGAGAGTGAAAATAAACTAAAAGCAAAACTTTATTTTTTTAGCAGTTTGAGGCTGACAAACTGTTATTTGTCATAAATGACGTGACTTTAGGCTACAAGATAATAAAAATCTTTATTTTTAACATGAACAATTGAAATGCTCCTCTTTTTACATGTCTTTTTAATTGACCTGAACATTTAGAACTGATGATGGGACATAAAAAATACTTCCTGCTTATTCTGCAGGACATGCTTCATCATGTTAGGTGGAGTTCCTCTGTGCAGGAAATGATCACATCTCACTTCATCACGCCTGTCGATGAAGAAAGTAAACTGTCCTCGCAGGAATCAAAAAGCACGTTTCTAAATGACTCAGATTTTTTATAATTTTTATAAAGCAGGTCTGCTCTGTTGTTGGGAGGGAACAACACTCTTATGTCTCTTATGTCACCTACAGCACATGAAATTACATTTCTGCAGAGACGACAGCTGCCTCGAGGGATGCTGACAAAGCTTCTGCGAAAATATAATGATATTTATTATCTGTATTTCACATGTTTAGCGTTTGTTCAACTGCATCCCTGGATGTTTGTACAATGCAATGGACAAACATCCCAGACAGGAGCGCTGTTGTAATAATGAGTAATATTGAATTGTGTAACTGTGTACAGTGTGCACAGATTTCAAAATCGGTGTGTGTGTGTGTGTGTGTGTGTGGAACCCTATCCTGTCATATCTTTTCTTCACTCTCTCTTCCATCTCGTATGTGTGTTTTTAGTTCATAGCTCACTGCACTCTTCAGCCTCTCTCATTATCTCTCCTCCTCCTACTGCCACTGTGTGTGTGTGTGTGTGTGTGTGTGTGTGTGTGTGTGTGTGTGTGTGCGTGTGAGATAAGTGTCACTCTCTCTCCAGGTTTAAGTGTCTTAAAGGTGTAGTTGCTGAAACAGCACTTTCAGTTTTTGTCTCTTTTTGATTTTTTTTGACCATCTGGAGGAGAACATGGCATTGTGTGTGTGTGTGTGTGTGTGTGTGTGTGTGTGTGGGTGTGTGTGTGTGTGTGTTACCTGTGGACAGAGCTTCTTGTCAGGTTTGTTGTTGGGCCGTGCTCCTCTTTTCTTCTGGGAGTTCTGCAACACAGACACACACAGACTGTCATTAGTAGGCTGTCACAATAAGATGAAGACCACGCAGAGGGAGGAAGAGTATTAAACACAAACATACACTCGTGGCTTCAACTCTTTCCATACAAGCAGACAGTCGCACCAAATGTGTCAAGTGTAAAAACGTCACGCTCGTGTTTTTGTTTTCATACACCGACTTAATGAGTGTTACATAACACTACTGACCACCATATGATTTCACCTTCATCTCATCTGAACAGAGCCATAATCCAAACTGCCAGCTGTCACACAGACATGGGACAATAACACATTTGGGTGCATCTACAACCATCCACTATTCCAGTACATTTGAGGCAAGGTTGTCATTTGTCAGGATGTTGAAGGCAACAGTGAAGAACTGCCGGTTTCCCAGGATGCATGGGAATCATGACAGTTGAACTAGATTCCAGATTCCTCGTTAAAGGAGAAGGTTGACATCATGTCCGCTTATTCGCTTTCTTTCCGAGAGTTAAATGAGAAGATGTTAAACATGAAGCTACAGCCAGGAGACAGTTAGCTTAGCTTAGCATACAGACTCAAAGTACATTACATTTACAGGCTGGTCACAAGCAAGCTCTCGAAACAATGCTATCATTGCCTTTTACAGTAGTACACAACTACAATGTATTTAACTGGATAGTTTTTAACATGTTGCAGATGTTAGCCTCATCTTTTAGGTTTTACATGATCTTACACCTCAGTCAGTTCATAAGGAAAGTAGCAGCAGCAACAAGGACAAACACCAGAGGGACTGTGTTGTCTTCTAAGAGTTTTCTACTACTGAAATAGTCTTGCTATTGATTCATTAATCAATTACTAATTAAGAGAAAGCACTAATTACTTAACCTTTAAACATAAACTTTAGAGATTGCTTAAAGCAAACCAAACCTGCATATACATATACATTTATCCAGATATATAGATATGTGGATGAGTTCGGAATTACATCTGTGAGGTGCAGGTACAAGTGTAACATCATAAGACATAAAGGGGGGAAATGAAGAGAGGAAAACAAAATAATAAGACCTAATGATATGAAAATAAAAACTGTGCTCACTCACACACACACACATACACACACACACCATCCTCTGTTCATCCAAGTGTCTGCCCAGTGCATTAGACTCTCATAAATCATCATGCTTCCTTCTCTTTATACTACCACACACACACACAGACACACACACACAGACACACAGACACACACACACACACACACACACACACACACACACACACAGCAAGTAGCTATAAGCTCATCTGGCTCGGTCCGTTTCCATGGAAACAAGCTACTCTCTCTGCAATGAACCACCAATAACAAGAGAGAGAAATGGAGGTGAGAAAGTTGGACGGGAAAATAAGAAATAATAATAATTGTGTCATCCTTATTCATTTAGATTTTCCCAAAATGTAAATATCAACAAACAAAAAAAAAAGATGTTTG
>CALSCE010009645.1:13701868-13712739 GCA_943593645.1 Bovichtus variegatus
GATGGATGGATGGATGGATGGATGGATGGATGGATGGATGGATGGATAGATAGATAGATAGATAGATAGATAGATAGATAGATAGATAGATAGGAAACCACTCATGTTCATTTAAAAGCATGACCAGGTCAAGACAACTCCAATGGCACGAGTTCTTGCACCACCTCTGTGCTGTGGATCATAAAGAGCAGCCTGCAGCACCTGATATCTCTCACATTCATATCTTATTTGAACCTAGCCCTCTCTGCAAAGTCAGCTCATGCAGCAAAAGACAGTTATTTTTTCTTTACGCCTTATTTCTCCTCCTCTCCTCTCTTCCACAGTTAACACAGGGACCCTTGAAGGCACTTTTCTCTTCAGGCACAATCAGTGCCGCCACCATCGCATAATAATCCCTCTATTTCTATCTATTCCAGTCAGTCAGTCAGTCAGTCAGTCAGTCAGTCAGCCAGTGTGTGTGTGTGTGTGTGTGTGTGTGTGATTACATTAGAGCTTCTCTTCTCTGCTCAGTCGAGCTCCAGATACCCACAGCTCCATTCTGCCCAGTTAACCCGCCAGTGATTGTTTCTGCGCTGCATGACTGGTTAATGCTCATTGCTGAGCTACAGGTGAATTATCACATCCTCTGACACTGATAGGCAGAGAGCAAGTGTTACAAAACAACAAGCTTTCTGGTATTATGAAAACTATTACAATAATTAAAAATACTGGGAATGTAAAAATGAAAATTAAAATGTTTTAGGTATCTATGCACTGATCATTTTACAGAAAAAGCTACAATTTTGCCTAGTATACATGGTTTAGTTGTAGAAAGTAATGTGAATACTCAAATATCTCGTAAACAAGCCAAGTTATTAGTGATTTTAATACAAAGCTGATTTCTTTTTTAGTTTAGAGGGTATCATTTAAATGTCGTTTCATAGTCGTTCTCTTTATTATCTACCTGAGGACTTCCTCGGTGTTTTGTTTCGTTTCTTCAAAAGAAATAATAAAGCTTTAATGAAATCTTAAGTACAGAAGTAAGAATGAAGCACCAACGTTTAGTTTATATTGTGTTCTACCTTTTCATCTGCACTTCATCATTTCAAGTGTTAATTGTAAGAAATATATTTCATTTTCTCAAGGTCTGCACACTACCTTTTTGCAGGGCTTTCAACCATATCACATGGGCTTCATCAGTGGAGGAAGTTCGCATAGTTACGTCCTAAACGTGGATGAAATCATAACAGCAAAATATCTGCTGATGAAGACCATGTGATTCGGTTGAAACCTGAAACAGAAGCTAAATGGACATTAAATTGGCAATTACCATTTCCAAGGTCAAAAGAGAAGAATTATTATTTATCTATCATCTCATTTAGAGCCATATTCTCATATTTTCTGCATTAACATTCAGTCACTTTTCATTGCATGCCGTGTATTGTTGCACATTTACTAGCTACTTTATTATAACAAAAAAAAACTCATGTAATAATGTCAAACCTGCCTCGCAGGTTAAAAGCAGCCGAAGCTCAAACTGCACCGTTGTGATAACAATGTTCGTGTCTGAGGAATTCTTTTCTGTACGGACGCCTCCCTTTCATCGAGTCAGAGGATTGACAGGCAGCAGAGTTCAACGTAATACAGCACTAATATAAAAACACTGGAGATAAAACAGAAAGGAAATGTGCTCTGGAGTCTGTGGAGGCTATGGGTGATGACTAAAAGCCATCGATATTATTCGGTAATCTGTTCGGAAAGAAATGTTAATGTAATCAAAAATAAAACCAATGGAATATATTCGGACATGCACTCTAATCAAAGAAGTGACTTTTTATATTGGTGTCCCATTAATCAGACAGTAAGATGTCTTTGCATATATTACGGCAACATCCTGAAAGTTTCAGTCTAAAATCCAGAAAAAAGTGAGATAAGATGTTGCAGAATTTCTTTAAACTTTAGATCCCTTTTAAAAAAAATTATTTCTCTTATTATTTATATCATATTATCCTATTTTAGGCCCAAACTATTGCCCCTGACAGTTAATCTGAAGCCAAAGAGTTGGTAAAAGATGGTGAGAAATGCTTTTGATTTAACCAGTACTGATCCTGCTTAGATTCAAACTCACTTTTTCAAAGCGAACCTGACCCGCTCAGCCCTGCCTCGCACACGCAGACAGAACAACAGACAAAACATGTTCATGTCGGCTCAAAGTCCTGATCACCCCCCAAAAAGAAGACTGTCGCAGCCATTCAGCATCTTTTATATAACCTTGTCATCAGCGTGATCAAAGCGGCATGGCGAGGAGGAGGGCAGAGAGATAATGTGCTTTTGTTCCGCTCCATCCAACCCAGTTACGTAATTCACCGGTAAGAAAAGGAGACATGGATTAATAGACAGATAGGACTGATGGATAAAATGCAGACGTAAAGTATAATAATAGAAAACAGAGAGTGAATAGCTGCTTCCACTCGAGCAGCAAGTGGTTAAGGTTGCATTCAGGTTACACTGTTTACATGCACCAGCATATGTCTGCAGATTACGTCTCAGATTTACCAAAGATATTAGGATTGTAATAGTAAACGTATACATTTTGCCAAATAAATGCTGAAGGAATCAAAGTGCCAACCAAAATGTGCTCAAAAAAACGTAAAACACAGCAAAAATCTGTTTTAATATATCTTCGGAAATAGTTGCAATGTTTCGTATTAAAGTATTCTTCTGTTTATGTTCACCTGTCATTATAGTAATTATGTACTCATTACTTTAAGCGTCATTTTCACTGATGATGATGATGATCATAATAACAATAATAATAATAATAATAATTATGTAATACCGTGATCTTTTCGGAGACAGTTTTCGTGCAACTTTTCACAAATCACTACAGGCAGCAATATGGACCATTATGGACAATATCTAAATGTTTATGTTGGATTAATATACGTTTTCTCATCATCTATTTGTGTCAAAATATGTCCTTGTTAAAAAGAAGGAAACGGGATTTTGGGTAAGGAGCGAAACTTTCAGATGTTTCAATGCCACAGTAACCAGATTAAATATACATCTTTTTATTTTTTATTTTTTTATAAAATCAGACTTTAAGGTCCATTCGATTGTTCTACACTGGTTATGACTTATTGAATTGATATTTTCATGCATGGGTAGTAAAAGAAAGAAGCAAGGAACAAGAGCGAGAACAAGCTGAGATGTAGAGAATCTTATATATTTCACAACAAATCTGATGAAACACAGACAGAGACACATACTCATCCTACCTACAACAACCCCTGAACATAAATACTAAAAATCTATATTCTGTCTGAGACTCTCTGGAAGAGATGGGAAAAAGAAGAGAGGAGGCAAAAAGGAATGAGGAGAAGAAACGAGCAGAGAGTGAAAGGGGAAGCGGAGACGGAGGAGGAACATAACGTCCGTCCTGCAGGACACAGCAGCTCTGGTCCAGCCTGACGAGCTCAACACAATGTGGGTCTGAGCGTTATGCAACACAGGCAACAACTCTGACACAGTGACAGTGAAATACTATGAACACACATGTTAGGACATCACCTTCTACGTCACTCTGTATGAGAAGTTAGGTTTCAATACACGTACACATGAACTATTCTGTATAAGTGAAGTAGTATTAGTCATGTGGTAATAAAGGCTTTTTATCTTGTTGAGGAAAAAGCCTGGATGAAGCAGCTGTAATTCATCACACTCGATGTGAGCTCATGATAACGTCCGACAGTGAATCCCTTCAGGCTATTTATTTTTCCTCCCCTTTGCTACTTGTTCCTTATTAAATAAAGAGACATTCTGATGTTTAGAAATGCTGTAAAAAAAAATTGTTCATGTGTAATAGAACTATATAAAGTCTCAAAGTGGACTTAAAACACGAGTCCATTAGAGTTATAACAGTACAGCTGCAGAACTACTACCATCTAAAATGTTGACAAAAATCTGCTTTTTATTATATACTGTGTTCATAATGCTAATATGTGCCAAATACAAGAATTAGCAGTCCTTATTTTACCAGAGCCACAAAGTGAGAAACAACAACAACAGCAGCAACAAACAAACGACTTCATGAACTTCTTCATCTTTTACCTACAGCGGCCTTGTTCAGCATTCGATATGGTCGAAAGCTCCGGAGAAAGCTGGTAAGTGACCCTTGGGGGTTGAATATTTCATCACAGTTTTATGTCCCTGTGGTCAGCAATGAATTTCCACACTAATAAACCGGCTCCTGAATGTTGTAAACCTGCTCGTTGAACTACTTAAACGCTAACGGAGGCTGTAAATCATTTTATAAAAAAGGAACAAAACCTCAAACAAAAGTTATCAATCAACTTCAAATCTCCATCAATTATTTAATCAATTATTTTGTGATTTCAGAGCATAATCTGTCTCCTACATCAGCCTGCAGCAGAGCGCTCTACTCTCTCTTTCCCTGCCGCGCTGACACCTGCTGTGGGACATCGCAGCAGCAGGGTAACCATAGCAACACCCAACACCGGCAATGTAGCCATAGTAACGGCGGTGCCGCCAGACGAGCGCGGCGGGAGGTGCCAGCTACTCATTTTCCACGTCTCCGCTTCCACATCACAACAAGAGCCGGCAGCGCGGTGATGATGTCACACACTCTGGGACCAGGAGGAGGGCGACGGAAAGAAGGAAGCAGGAGGAGAAGAAGGAAGGAAGGAAGGAAGGAGGGAAGGGAAGGAAAGGAGGGAAGAAAACAGAGAAGAAGGGAGAAGGGGAGGGAGGGATATTTGACACACACACACACACACACAGAGCGCAGCGTTACAGAGTCACATCAATGCGCAGCAGAGCTCACATTCATGATCCAATAACAATAAACCTCCACATCCATCATCCACGCTCAGCCTGTAAAGCTCTCATCCACTCTCAATAAACACTGACGACAGGGTCAGGCAAGTCTTCTCATGGGGAAACTGCTCCTTTCTGTTGGACAATCTCAGAGTGTTTTTCTTAACATTTTATGTAAAAGATTCTCCTTTTGGTCATTTCCTGTCCATCGTCTGTTCCCGCACTGCATTTCCTGGAGATCAGCGGTCAATCGAAACAGTGTGGGCGGGACACAAGTCTAGTTTCCTACATTTCAGCTGAATAAGTCTCAGTTTCTGTCTTTAATGCCAAAAGAAGTTCACAAAAGCTGGAATAGTAAAATCCTTCCTCTTGAGCGTGAACGCTCCTTCTTGTCCTGGTTTGACAAACATCGGTTCACATCTTTGATGAGAGAAAGGTTTCATGATCTCCACCTCCGTATATGTTATCATGTGACTGTTTTAAAGCAGTATCAGCAGATACTATCTCATTGTAGATGTATTGGTTTCTGTGTATATGTGATAACTAACAGTGTCAACGCTGTAAAACTTCCTGCTGTTTCTTGGTCATAATTCTTTGAAAAAAGCAAATCTAAGGCATCAACTCCCAATTATCGATATCTGCATCAGGCAATAAATGCAGTGTTGGTCGGGATATGTTACGTTAGGACGACAGAATAAGCCAGCAAGTTGATGTCAATAACTTTGGATTTTTACCATAAACTGAATGTTATGAATGGCAAATACAAAATACCGGAGTCACAGCTGTTACCATTCAATCACAGAAAGTAGTCCTCATCCTGAAGCACTGCTATGAAGGCTACTTTCCCCCTTGTGCAGGTTTATTTGGGGCAATGTCTCCAAATTCCTGGCATCAGTCGACCATAATGACCTCACTGCTGTAGATCTTGTTTATTTTTGCAGTGGAAAAGAAGAACAAACCCTTAAACTCAGCTGAACTCAGCTGAACTCAGTAGCCTGCGTGAGCCTTTGCAGAATATGTGCCCTGCAGGTATAATCCTCTCAGCAATATCAAAGGACCACTCTAGTTCATATTTCGTATGCTCTGGGTTTCTGAAGGTGTTACAGCATTTGCCTCATTTGAAGTTAAAACGTAAAAGTCCTCTCAATTGTGCCGTCACGGTTTCCAAACAGCCACGGTGACATTAGACCTGATGGAGAGGAAACACAGGGATTCTGTACACAGCTTCGCCTCACACCGGTAATGTAGTTAGGAATATCAATGGAAGACTACATCCAGGCTTCTTCATCTTCCATCCTCACAGCATTAAACCATCACGGTAATATCCGTCCTGTGTCTCATCTGGTTGCAAAGACGAGGTCGACCGCAGTGTTTTAATGAGGAAATAAAGGCCAGACCACCAAAAACACGACCTGGTGAATATTGGGCCAGAATGTGGAGAGTGTATTATTATTTATTAACACACAAAAACAGAGGAGTTCACTTATTTTAACATCTAAATACAACAGGAGCTCGAAGGATCTAACGTTATGAAATGGTGCAAAAACTTTTTGATTTAAAGCCGGTTTTGTTCCCACAGCTCCATACCAAGTGCTCGAAAGTGTGGCCTTTTCACTTAGCAAAGTGTGAAGCCATTAAATTCAAAGGCACTCTATCCTTTAAAAAAATTTAAATGCCTGTATTGATTTGAGCTCGGCTGCCTGCAGCCTCCTCCGTCTATCTGCCCGACAGTGAGAAACCAGGCTGAAGCTGCTGCGCAGATTAACAATTATCCTGGGAGGTTTAATTCATGTGACACTGGAAACATTCACAGACGTCACAGTGAAATGGGGCCGATGTTTGTGCTCATATCCATTACTGTACAGAAGAAAATGAAACACATATGTAATTAAAATCCCGATCCGGCTACTAAAGGATGGAGGAAACCGTGTGATTTTCTTCCAGGCGGCTCACATGTACATGAAAGCACTTCATGAATGTTCATGAAAGCGTTCATAATGTTTTTGTTTTTTTTTTACATATGTTTAGTGTGCACAACAGTGTGACAGTGAGCCACTATGTCCTGAAACAGAAGCAGCTAAATGGAATTAAGCCAGCATTATGATCATAATGCAATACTGCTGTGACAAGTCAAAGAGAAAAATCACCTATAGTAAGAAGTTTGATCTGTAACTGTCCAGAGTCAACACAGAACTTTAAGTGAAAGCCTTTGACACGGCTCTATGAGATTACCCAGCAATGTTTACAGACTCCTCCTGCTACTGTAGAGGGACTGTGATTGTTCTGACAGTAGAGCCGAGTACAGTAGCAAGATAAATGGTCTGCTGAGCACATCAACGCTGACATCAGGACGTATATAACACATGTATAATACATGAGCCGGGAGCTACGCACGCACACACACGCACGCACGCACGCACGCACGCACGCACGCGGAAAGTAAAGCACAACCTCAAGGGAGAAAAATTGGATCTATACGGTCCATACTGTATGTAGACAATCAATAGATAATCACACTAACTCATCAGAACACATACTTACAAACAATAGGATACATGCAGTAGGTGTGTGTGTGTGTGTGTGTGTGTGTGTGTGTGTGTGTGTGTCTGTGTGTGTGATCTCCAGACACAATGGTTCCCAACAGAGACCAGAGTGGAACCTTTTTAGCAAACCAGTTTGTCCCCCATACAGTAGGTGAGATAATCTGCACTCCAGCCAGCTTTTAACAGCTTTAATGGTGGGAGGTGGGGGGGGGGGGGGTGGGGGGGGGATCCCTCCTCCCATCTGCTCTTTTCTTTCTCTCCTTCGGTGTAGGGTATTGTCCTCCACCAATGGCCTCCAAGGTGTCTGCTCACCCAGCAGTTCTTTTCTTTCTTTATCCCCTCTTTTTCTTTCCCCATCGACTCCATTTAGTCCTGTTTGGACAAACAGACGCCTGCAGCTTCCCATCTATTCCCTTTGAATCCATCCTACCACAACCTGCTCTTTCTGCATGTGCGTCGAAGGTAAGGGGAATCCTGAGCTCACGCTCAAGCGGGAATGTGGTTAAGTTGCCATGGCGATGCCCTTCTTGCTCAGGTTATTCAAATCTTGATTATAGGACAAACGGTTTTCCATTTTATAGCGAGGTAATTAAAAATGTGTCCGTCAAAACTCTCGAAACAAAAAGGACACCAAACTTCATTATCTCTAAAAATCACATGGTGAACCTAAAACTAACTCCTACCACAGACACACCTACACTGGCTCCTGTGGGCGTTTCATTGGCTGCTTTGGGGTTTCTGGAAGAACATTTGACTTAGAAAAGCCTAAAATATACATATTTATAACTATATATTCAAATGTTACGACTAACCCCTTTTTTCCTGGAACAATACAGACGTATTCTGTACTTTTCTATACACTTAAGCGATGACTGAAAGGAGCCGATTTCCACCTTTAGATATTTACAGACTTGACGCCAAAGCTTTCAATATTCCACCTGCTGCAGAGCAAATGTAGGAGCAATTATGTCATTATGTCTGACATTTTCCAACACTTGAGTTGCACTCTGCTGGCGTCCTCAAGACCGCGAAGTCGTAGCCAAGCTGAAGCTGAAGCTCTCCATGAAATCAACAGATGACCGCGGAAAGCTTCTCTGCGAGTTTGGGAAATTCTGCAGATCTGTGTTTTATGAAACCGAATGCGGAGGTGAACCTGCGAGCGGCGTTCCTCCCAGCTCGTAACGAGGTGACATTTCAGAAAGAGGTTTACGGCAGATAAAAGCCGTGCAGCAGCAGTGAGGACTCATCTTCTGGTAATGCATTCGCACTCCAATAAAGTGTCCTGCTGTCAAAGGTGAGCATTTATCAGGTATTTCACCACAGCTTTTAAATCCATCCATACTTGCTTCTTCCTGTTTTCTGCTCTTATTGCTGAACAGGAAAAAGCTACAAGTGCATCCTTTCATCGCCACCGAATCAATTCTGACAACCACTGTGACAGTAAATGTATACATTTGTCTTTTATTGACCATAAATGACAAAACCATTCTCCGGTTCAAGCGTTTCAGAAGTGAATATTGGCAAATTTTCTCAGTTTTATATGATTGCAAATTGAATAACTGTGGGTTTCGGACTGTAGGTCGGACACAAGTAGTCATAGCTGCAAACATCAATTAGTTGTAAACCGTTAAATTAAATGGTAAATGGACTGCACTTATCTAGCACTTTCCCAGTCTTAGCGACAACTCAAAGCGCTTTACAACATAAGCCAGCATTGACCCATTCACACACACATTCATACATTAGCTAAACATTCTCACACACACACATACACACACACACAATCTTGGGCTTTGGGAAAACACTAAATCGGCATTTTTCAACATTTTAAAGACCAAACAACTACTCCATTAATCGACAATGAAAATAATGGTCCGTTGCAGCCCAAATGTGAAGTGTGTGTAAATGGCACCAATGTAAGTGTCCCACAGTGGACGAAATAAAAAAAAAAGGCTGTTTGTGTTGTTCTCCTCGGGATATCCTCTCTACGGTTAAATCACGTCCTCCCTCCTTCTTTGTACCCCCTCATCCTCTCTTCTTTCTCTTCCCTCCTGTGTTTTTACAGTGTTATTACTCCCCAGTCACCGCACTCAGTGTCCCCATCAGTGACCCGAGCAGTTCGGGGCCCTTCAGCACGTGGGGCATCTCAGACACACTCGTGTTCCAGCTACTGAGGCATGAAATTACCTTTTCGCCCCCTCCGGGCCGCTAAAAGATTGTCAACTGTCGAAAAACGTGACGCAAATATCGGCAGCGAGAAGAGGGAACACAATGCTAATCACCTGTGTGTAAAAGCATCGTCACGTTAGCTCTGTTCCTCCTCTGGGGCTCGTAAGAGATTGTTGAATAATTACTCGCAAATATAATTAATGTCGGTTAAAGATCCGAGAGGCTGCACAGTTATATATTTCTTTGTCACTGGATTGAAAGAGGCTGATTCCTGCTTCTGCTTTGTGTCGGGTTGATGTCGTTATTGCAGCTGCTAGAAGTGCGGAGTGGGGATGAGAATACAAAGTGTGCGACTTCAACACTAGAGACACAGGATTCACTTCTCATCTCCTACCAACGATATCAAACGGTTACCATCATGGTGATGTTTCAATAACCTTAACTAAGAACCGCTTAAACCATGAACCTTAATGACAAGGCAGCAGGTATAGTAAGTTTCGGGATGCACAAACAGCTCATTTTCCCTCTGTCTATTGCATTTCAATTTAGCTCTCAAGTCAAAGTTTAAATGCTACTTGCTACCATGTTAATGTGAGAAGCTGTAAAACTGCAATAACTAATGAATTTGGCCAACTAGGGTGTGAAAAACCAGCTGTGAAACGAGTTTATATGATGAACGTGTTGCTTATTTACACATTTAGCAGATAAGGAGCAACATTAGCATTCATGTGGATTTGTGTTTCTGGCCACCTGATGAATGTACGTCTAATATTCATTCTTCATTTGAAGAGAGACGTTGCTCTCCATCCGCTCTTTAGCTGCTAAATGCTCTACTCTGTCCACCAGCTAGTAGCTGACTGTGTCTCTTTGGAGGCTTTGCATTGAAAACAGCTGCCAGCTTCGTCCTAAAACAATGAACGGTGACAGTGAACAAGAATAGAACAGGTTGAAACATGAATGAATGCAGTTTAATACAAAAGCCCTGCAGCAAAGCACTAACTTTACTCAAGGTTAAAATGTGCAGTTTCTGTCCACTTTATGGTAATCTTAGAGGATGCAGTTTGTGTTGCTGTTGAACTGCATTGTTTTGTGCTGAGAGGCGTTTAATTATATCCAGTCCCCATTAATGGGGTGGACAAAATATTTAATTATTTATTTATTTAATATTTAAACACGTCTCAGTTATAGAGTACACATATGCTAAGCTGGCAAAACGGCAAATGTCTGTGTGCTCAGTTTGATATAAAAAAAACTTTGATTTTGCCCTTGTCCTGCTCTCCCTCTTTCTGCATTTGCATGTGTGTGTGTGTGTGTGTGTGTGTGTGTGTGTGTGTGTGTGTGTGT
>CALSCE010009645.1:13752739-13765376 GCA_943593645.1 Bovichtus variegatus
TGTATTGATGGATATTTAAAGGTTATTTAAATTAGATAAAATTCAAAACAACCTTTTTTTTTTTACAAGTGCAGTTGCATGCAGCAGCTTGTCAGCCAGAACAACAGACATACACACAGACAGGACTGTTAATAACAAAACAATTAAAGACTATACACTTAAAACAATATGTGGAATTGATAGCCTAATCAATGGATACATACAAGCAATAATAATAAAAATACAAGCAAAAAAAACAACAGAATATAGTTTCCACAGAATGATATAATCCATCACAGTAAAGATGAACCATTAATTTGGCAAAAGTGTCTCATGATTAATTGTAACCCTGTATGATATTGTTCAAGGTTGTGTCTGAACACAAAACATAGCATTTTCTAGCAGAATAAAACATCTCAGAAATATCTTAATATATCTGGAAAAAAGATTATAATGAGTGTGGAAGCCTGACGCAGGCGGCTGATGGGTGTGTAATGTAAACGGATGACACCAATAAAAACCTGTTGGACAACACGTTTAGTGAATATAAGTAGTCTCAGTAAGAGTGTTTTAATTTGGTCGTTAAAGATAATTGGATATTACTTTTCATCGAATATCCAGCTTAATCAACTTAATATTTAATACAAGAGGATATCCTATTGATGTGTCTGCAGCTTTTCTGTGCACAGCCATGTCCCATCATGAATAATTCACCTCCATCAGGGATTCCATGAGCAGCACATTGTAACACAGTACAGTACGTCTCAGGTTACCTGTGTGTGTGTGTGTGTGTGTGTGTGTGTGTGTGTGTTAGCTAGAAAGAGAAGAAAGGATTCAGGATTCCTCAGTCAACACGTTTTCTAAAGCAGTTACTGAAACACAGCCCGCTGCACTTTAGCAAGAGCTAAGTGGGGACAGGAGGCAACAAGTGGCTCTGTGAGGCTGTACTTTGGTAGTTATTTGAGATATTATTATTATTTGACTTTAGCATGCTAACACGCTCACATTACAACCTCGCAACGACAATGCTGACATGCTGATGTTTAGCAAGTATGGACACGAAATGGACATTTAGACCTGATGGTGGCGCTAGATAAAAAACTTAAGGGATCACCAAAGTTGTTGCACTTCCTTCTGAGGTGGACATGAACGCCAACCTCACAGAGGACCTACAAGCAAAGTCAGAGGATCACCAAAGTCACCAGGATTCATCCTCTGGGGATCATGAACGTTTGCACCAAATGTCATAGTGTTCCATTCAATAGTTGGTGAGACATTCCACTAAAAGCTAAAAGTAAGCAAATAGACCATCACCTTTTTATACAGTGCTGCAGGAATGAGTCCTAAAACCTGTGAATGAGTTAGCATTTTAAAACTTTCTCTCGTCCCGAAGTCAAGGTTGTTTTTTGGATGGGTTTTTAAATAAGGTCTGCGGTCAACAATACAAAAAATATGTTATCACTGCAGCTCTCTATTATCACACAGGATGTTAGTGACATTATGAAGCATACGCCTCAACATAGCCTCCCCAAAACCTTATGTAACTACATTCCCTTAAACGACATGTTTCATACACAGAGCAAGTAGAAACCATAAAGTTGATGGGTAAAACTGTGTTTCTGCAAAGTGACAGGGACATTATGTCATCTCCAGCTATTAACAGACGATTCGTTTTCATTATTAAAGCTAAAAAGCAGAGTGGGACTTCCTCCTCTGCTGCCATCTATTCCCTGTCTCTAATAATAACCACATTCATGTTTCTCCTCCCCATGTGCTGTTTCCTCAAAAGTATGACTGCACATATACACTCTTACACACAGTTACGTCCCAGCATCATTTCCAATGTTAATACAGCAGCCTCTCTTTTCAGTTTCACTCTCTGGTCTTTTGTCTCTGTTGTGGCTGTTCGTGAAACCGTGACCATCGTCAGATTAAAGTGTCATCACAGAACCAATGCAAGATGTCGATACAGTCTGCGGCGGCAGAATCCCACTCTGTGAATGATTTATGAGCAGAAGATCTAGAACGGCAAACATAGAATTAGAGCAGTTAGAATAGATTTGACCATTCAGGGATTTATTATTGCCATTACTTTATGTGCGTGCATTGTACACATGGTCAGTGATTATACTATAATAATCAATAATGTCTCATAAAGACAAAACTGACAACGATGCCCATATGCTCTTGGTCCATGTTAAGCAGTCATGTATCACTGTCAGGTTTCACTGTTTGTTTCCGTTACACAGATGTTGGTTCCCAAGGTTAGCACAGAACTAGGAAAAAAAGCCTTTAAATACGCTGCCCCTTCTTCCTGGAATAATGTGCAGAAAGAGCTGAAACTGTCAGAGTTCATAACTGTGGAGGAATTTAAGTCCATTTTAAAGGATCGAGAAAATATGTGATTGCTTCTGATCTCACTGATATACATTGAGCCTGTCTTACACATTTTAACTGTTTAATATTGCACATTAACTGGATATTATGCTCATTCATTCTGTAGTGTGTAACAGTGTGTGTGTCTGTTTGTTTTGTGATTTCTGTGAAACAATGTTCACGCTGCGCTCTTGTCCAGGTCACTCTTGAAAAAGAGATTTTAATCTCAATGAGGCTTTTACCTGGTTAAATAAAGGATATTTATCTGAGAGATTACACGAGTCTATATGAAGAGAGGAAACTATTCTGCATTATTTGACACATCGAACCAGCTGTATGAATTCAAAAATACATTATGACTTACTTAAAAAAGGTAGAATTTGAGCTCAGTCTCAGATATGTACAGATTTTAATGTTAAATCAGGTAAATACAACATACAGACAATACAGCAAACTGACAGAAATGAAAGATGTCACAGCTCAGTTTACACTGTTTGATATTTGGAGAAACATTAAATAAAAAAATACAATTATTGCTAAGTTGTAAGTATAAAGCACCTCTTGATTCACACATGTCCATGATAACAGGCCTTTTTTTATAGCTTTTGACTTGTCAAAACAGGCAAAGCATAGGTGTTACTAATAACGTTAATGATGACCAGTAAACCGCGAGATTACAGGTCCATGGCATATACCTGCTATTGTGTTGCCCTTCTGTGGATTGTAATTCCAAGATCAAATTGCACACTTATCAAGGATCCAATTCAACATGGAAATTGCGATTTGGAATAGCAGAATGCATCTTTGAATCATTAATGAACAGGGCATCCATTGTTGCATATAGGGAGGTGGTAAAAGGCCTTCATTAAATAATTAAGCAGAAACCCAAGTGCTACACAAACAGCCGGTGCTCCACTAATAATCCTATACAAAACCCGTAGTGTAGCAAACTTTTAATGAAGTGGAATTCCTTTGCAATGTTAGTGCAGTTAGTTCCTTGCTGGTAGCTCTATGAGGACACCACTTCTCTCTAACACACACATTAGTTCATGTTTTATTTTTTATTTTACTCAGCAAAATAGGGCTGTGACTGTATATGTGTTCCCTCATTTTAACGAAGTAGCTTGTGTACAGTTAGCTTGTTATTTTATTTGTTTTCTATTTTAAATGTGTCTTGTATTGTGTTTTATTCTCATGCACTACTTTACGTGGCACTTCCATTTTCACCCTGAGGACAAAAAAAAAGTGTATTTGAATTAAGGCCGTATGCTAGCATTAGCTGAGAGCACACATTTGGTTTTGAACATGCTAACCTAGCATTAGCTTAACAGTCAGATCATTTCTGGTTAGTTTTTTCAGTGTGTGCACAGCTGTAGTTCTCACAATAAGAGTTTAATAAGAAAAGACGTTGTTACAAATTGAAATTTGTATGTTCAAAAATACTCTTTCGAAAGTCAGGAACCTATTCTTGATTTCCTTAATATCTCAAACCACAGCTAAATGCAACCAAATTAAGCATGTTTCCTGTGTTTTTCTAGAAAATGTAGGCATATGAGACAAGTTGAAGTAAAGTGGGCACAACAAAATATGAAACTACTTCGTTCTCCATTCTGCCTGCTTACCCAGTATCTCTTCTGCTCCACTCGTCTGGATGTGGACCTGCTCTTCAACATACACGTGTTGCTTCGGAGGTGAAAACTGCAAAATGTGTCACGGACAGTTTAACGGCTCTGGGCTTCCCTGTGCTGTGCACACACAGACATCTCTGTCAGAAACCAGACAGGCAACCAATCGTCTGCCACTCATTTTATTTTATCTGGCTTTGACATGACGGGTGAATCTGCTGAAAGTGGTTTCTGGGTTATTCAGTCAAGATAGATTCTTTCTTGTGTATTAATATAGCGTTAGTGTCTTGCATAGGTTTGTAACACAAGTATTTTCAGGACTGAGAACTTTATTTGGCTTCGTTGCTTGGTTCTTTGATGCCAGTCATTGAAACAAGCAGCCATTCAGCCTCTCAGTGTAGACGAGGTGATGGACGCCACACTGGCACCACGACGCCTCACACCACCCCGCTCTCGCTTTGGCCTCGATGGAAGACTGGAGGGAGGATGCCAAGCCGACCAACCAGGAAATACTCATTAACAATGAACATATTTTAGTAATTATCTGTAAAAAAAAAAAAAAAAAAAAAAAAAAAGCCTGATTTGCTTTTCATTGCTGTCCAATCCAAAGTGGGTATTAGGCTGCATGAGTTCCAGTCTGCATTGCTGTGAGGGAAAAAAATACGATAATAGAAACTTGCTGTCCTTGCAAGTTATCTTCAGTCCAGTAATTGGAAAGCAGTGGGTGTGTGTTGGTGGTTATGAAGACGAGCTGCATCAGCAGTGCCACTGCCTGCTGACACGAGGGGACAGAGACATGTCTTCTATATCTGCTCTTGTTGCTGTCCATTATTTTTGCACTTTTTACATTTCTGAAAATCATCAATCATCATTTTCGAAATTTGATATCTTTTGATTGTTATCATATTATTTTAGATTTATTAACCGGATACTAAATCTTTGTTGTTTTTGAATAGGAAACTCAACCCGTCAGCCCGGTTTTGCGACTAACAGCCATTTAATAAAAAAGAGGATGTTAAGCAGGTGCTACAATTTCTATACAACGAGATATTACCGTATGTTTGCTGTCTCTTTTATGTTATTTAAAGAAAATATGTTCAAAGAAATGCCCAGTTTCATAATGGAATAGTTTGAAATTTTGGGATTTCGTTTATACATATATATATATATATATATATTTATTTTAGCTGTTTCCAGTCACTTTGCCAATGGCTGCTTGCTGCAGGGCTCTGATCAATCTTCTCATCTAGCTCACAGCAAGACAGTGAATAATGTTATTTCCCACAATTTCCCTGTCTCTTGAACTATTCTTTTAAATGTTTCCTCAATTTTCTTCAAGTTTCTAAAACACTCACACACATACACTCACATGCACACAGTCACTGTTAGCAGCCATAACTAAAATAGTCTCAAAGTCATTTTTTTTTATCTACGTCGTCATTATTACTGCATATTTCTGTTCACTTCTACATGTTTTATCTCTGTGCTGTTGGAGTGGACTGGTTAGTGACTCTGCAGCAGTGTTATTTTGAATCCCTCTGCGAGAGTCAGAGAGGAATCTTGTCTCCTGTGAGTGAAGTGAGTCTCATGCGGCCGCTTAATCTGGAATAACAAGTTTTCCCTCAGAGCTCCCTCCCTGCTGGGTACAGTAGATGGCCTTTATATAATGATATCAAATCACAGACCTCCTGCTGACACTGCTGGATCTCGCCTGGGGTTTCTCAAATGTGTGCAGTGTGTGTATGTGTGTGTGTGTGTGTGTGTGTGTGTATGAGTGATCCCATACTGCTATCATTTTTAAGATAGTAAAATAAGTAAAAATGTGATTATTATGATGATTTTAGCTTTAAAAGCCCTCATTATTGAATTAGAGGTTCAGACTGGCGTACAGCAGTTCTGCAGCTGGTTCCAGATTTCATCACAACTAATAAATATAAAATATATATATATGTTGAAGTGTCCTTGAGCAAGGCACTCTACCCCTATGAGCACCAGGCGGTGCTGTTTTATAGCATTGCTGGGAAAAGATCAAATAAAAATCATGCATAAAATCTTTCAGAAAACCAAATTGACTGAAATTTCAAATAGACAGACGGATGAATAAACACAATACAAAGACGATCCATTGACCCTCAGTTATGTTCTTGTCCTCAGTATCTTGTAGTAGTTGAAAAGAACTAAGTACATTTACTAAAATAGAAATTAGAGGTCATCAAGGAATAAAATATCAGTTATTCCACTTGTTTTATTCCACATTGCTCCGGGACAGTGTGAGGAGACCATTTAGAGCAACTTTTCTTTATCTTCTACCTCCAGCTAGTGGTGAACAGAGGGACCTGCAGTAAGTTCTGAACAGCAACACACAAGGAAGCAAAGTCTCCAATAAAATTCATCTCAAGAGTTGTGGTTTTTTGATAATAAATGTGAATTTTGAAAAATAAACAACTAAACATCTATTTTATGAATGTTAGTTCACATTAGATTTCTGGGGATTATTTAGACACATAAACCACATTCAATCAAACTGGAAGCCAAGGATGTAATTTTATACTATGAAAAACAGAAAGTTCAGCAGACTGTCAATTTATTGATTATACTGGGAATATTCACATCCATTAAGCCAAGTTCTCCAAGAAATGTGCTTGTATAGTTAATAAACTTCAGGAATTTTTCAAATACATTTTATTTTATTGCCTACCTTTTTAAGTTATTATTTTCATTGTTCTTTTTTTCCCTCTCTCTTTTTTAAATGATACAATTTTTTTTTTTTATTGTACTAAAGTTAATCTATGGCCTAAGAGTGGAGTCATGCTTGTTATGTTATCCTTATTTCATTAAATGTTTTCTGTTTGTCTTAATGTCAACTGTTGTAAGTGTTGATTTCTACAATGAAGAGATTAAAAAAGGAGGAAAAGTCCTGTTTGCTGGTGCATTTGTATGTTAAAGAGCAAAGCATGTGCTTAGCCAGAAGTGTTTTTATGTTGGGCAATGTGGCACGCACAGCAAACAGGAAGTAAACTATACAAATGATGAATTGTGTGCAGAGATTGATTTTGAAATCCAGATAAACTCAAATATTTACCCAGCTGCTTTCTCCTAATGAAGCCATTTCTTTTCATCATGAGGAATAATCTTTTTGAAAGTGTCATTTACATGTCTCTTTGTCTAACTCACAAAGTGTGTAGAAGAAGGTAGTAATTATATTGAGTCTCTGTTTAGCCTGGTGGAATATTTTTTGTTCAAATGTAAAGTATCACTATTAACACATTCCTATTGTGCATGTTTGTGTATTATGTATGCTTTTGTGAGCATCTGTATGTGCAGTACATGACTGTGTCTTTGTGGGTGGGTGGTTGTGTACAAGCAGGCCTCTGTGCCCCACTGTGAGCCTGAATAGAGAGCATTTTCTCCTCTGTTCTCCGCCTGTTCCCTCCTCCTCTCCTGCTTTTTCTCATCCGATCCTCTGATCTCCTTTCTTTTCTTCTGATCACACCATCATGGTTGTTATGTAATGATGGGAAAATAGATACACTGCCTGTCTGTCTGATGCTGTCCACAACAGCAAATCCTTATTAAAAGATTCTGCTTTTCTGTGTGCAGTCATGTGCAGAGTTTTAACAGCGAGGAACACTTTTTCTCTGTTGTTAGTCTTTTATATGAATGTCCAATGTTGAGTCAAGATGACCACTGCTAATCTTAACCATCTTCTTATCCCAGTTTGTTTATTGCGAACAGACCAGACATAAATTATTTGTTGTGTGTCTGATGAGTTTTCTAAGGAAAAAGCTTTGAGTGACTCAAAGTGTCTAGAACAACAACTTGAAAAGGGTTCTGAAACTGATTAAAGTAGATTTTCACACACAAGGAATTTGCTTTGGTGTATTGGTGTATAAACCAGAAACAAATAGAAAATAGAAAAAATATCATAAAAATGTTTAAAAAATATGTAAAATGTAAAGAAAAAGCTAAGCAGGAATGTGCAAACATATATTCAAAGGGATGTACACAGTTGTACTGTATTAAGAATGTACAGAGATAATGCAATTGTCCAATAAGATAAATCACAACAGATCTTATCAAAAGATGATATGACGAACAAAATAAATCATTATTCATACAGGAATGACATGACAAATCAACACAGTTAAGATTAATTTAGTAACTTACAAACATGAGGACATGAACACAGAGAGACTAAAAGCACGCCTAATTCTTCAGCATGCCTGTGTTACTCTCTAAGCAGGCAGCCAGCTGTATCAACCAGATCAATGACTGACAGGCTACATTATTGATGAGAGAGATAAAACACACTGGACAAGCTAATGTCTCATAAACAGGGTTTGAAATGAATACCGGTTATCTAAAGGCCAAAAGTTATACCTGTGGAGCTGAAGGAAGGGACATTTTCTGGGACAAAGTTAACTTTTGTGCACACTTAAAAAATCTAATGTATTTTTAGAAAAAAAACATTCTAAACCTCTAGTTGTTCTCTTCAAAAAAAATAAAAAAACATAATTAAACATCATCTCTAGATGTATTGAGAGGCCAAGAAAATGAGCAGATGAGGATATAAAAACTTTAATATGAATCCCTTTCTCCATATTTTCTACCACTCTACATATCACCACCATGTTTCACTCTCATCATCATCACCATCATAGTTAACTGCTGGTATGAAACATCCACATGCCACCCAGTGCACACAAAGAATTCCAGTCACTCATCATGTTCAGTTCAGATAATCAGTGGACATCTGAAATATAACACCATCAGGGTGTGGTGTTTGGTGGCCACCTATGTTACACAATCCATCTGACTAAATGTTGGCGCCATAAATGTCCAATATTACCATTAAAACCAAAAAGTTTCATAATATTAGTGAAATCAAATAATTGCAACTGAGATATGTGGTCGTATGACTCAAGGTTTAACTTAATGGGTTTTTGATTCAGTAATCAATAATAATAAAACAATATGAACAATTTTGTAATTTATCATATTATTGCTCAGATTTTAAATAACCATAACACGAATAAACATGTATTGCTCACATTATCAATTATTTTGTAGCAGCCAATCAACACGTGTTGTCATTGGACAAGCGTTCCGTGCCTTACACCTGATTGGTTGCGGACCATGCCTGTCATTCATCAAACCACGCCCCCCTCTGCCAGCGACTTCCGCCTCTGTGTCAAGGCTACACTAAATTCCTGCTCACGTCTCTGGACTTGTCAAAACATTGACCCTGCACACCGCCGAGGTAAGACGACAGACACTTAGCTGCTCTGTTTATGGTCTCCTGTTGTGTTTTCAAGGCCGCAAATCTTTCTTTTGCATTTTGTGTACAAGGAAGGCTGCTAACTGCTAGCCTTTTTATTTTATTTATTATTTTAGCCCGCGCGCTAACGTTAAAGCTAGCTGTCAAAACGCTCCCTGACGTCCTGTCAGAGTTGGAGCTGTCAGCTTGGTGTGTGTTGTTAATGACACGCAGTACCTCATAAGCCTATTTAATTACCACGTTCTTATTTAAAATTGCTGGTCGAAGTTCAGCTTTGTCAAGCTAAAACAACTGCTAGACTCTATGTGCTAATGTTAGCGAGCAAACAGTTTCACGGTAGCATAGCATTTGGGATGGGTTCTCCTCGGCACTACTTTAGCGAGGTGGACGTTGTTAAGTTGTCAATGAAGATTTCATGAACAACACACAGCTGGACGATGTATCGATGTTTTACTACTGTTCGTCCTCGGGCTATTTCTCAATGTGATAGCAAGATAACAAGCAGTGCTTGTAACGTTAAGTTATTTTTTTGGTGTAAAAGCAGTGCGACCGTCGGTTTCAAATCTGCCCAATGTGAAAGGAGATGTGAGGGAGACACGTACAACCAAAAAAAAAAAAGGAAGAAGAGTATTGTACGAAACCCGTCAGATTCCGGAAGATTAGTAAAAGTGTCACCATCAGCTCTTATCTCGCTCAAGGCGGAGGTGGAAGTCGCCTCCTATCGGGTTTTACTGCCTCAGCACACGTTGGGAATGCTCCTCTGCCTGTTTGGCTTCCCACTGGCTCCATCACCATGCAGATCAAACTCACGGGAGAGACTAAACAAAGCTGAGTCTGCTAACGTCGGTGTACTGCAGGTCATTGACACCGAGGCTTGCACTGACACAGCAGGCTGTTTATCTGCTGCCCCTGGTAGACATCCCTCAGAGGCAGAGGTTGTAGTGCTGCATCAGCTGGCTTTATGGTGATGATGCCCCATAAAGATGATTTACTTTTTTTGTTACTGGCATAAGGAACTAATACTGAGTTATTAAGACATGAGAGCAATTGTTACGTATTTATCTACGAAAGATAACTAATCAGACTGACAATACGGTAAATGCTTTATATTAAGCGCTGCACTTTACTAAAGTAGAACTGCAAACTTAATTCTTCGTTTTTTTTCCCTTCACATTTCTAAATTCAAACAAAGCTCAGTTGTATTTTTTATTTGGCTAGCTAAGCAGTTGATGAACTGAGACATAATTGATGATTATTCCGTAGGCAATTGATAATTTTAATACACAACATGTTGTTGTAGCTTCTATAACAAGATTGCAGTTAAGATTAATTCATTTTAGGTAACTTTTGGCTGTTTTCGAAATTTCATTATCATATTTGCTGAATTATGAATCGATTCATTGAAAAAATGTTAAATTAGTTCCAGAGCTAGATCAGAATCAGAAAACCTTTATTCGTTCCACAGCGGGGACATTTACAGCGCTACAACAGCAAAGGCACAGTGCAGATAAAAGGACAATATAAAATAAGTGCAAAATATAAAATAAGAATAAAAAAAACAACAACCGATAGATAGAGTACAACAAACCATTTTTTTAATGTGTCATATGCTATATTCTACTTTAAACGTTATGTTGCAAGATGTTATATGTAATATAAATCAGAATTTCAATGTAAAGATCTAATGATGGATTTTAAATGTTTCACAGTCCGAGAGACATTACACCAAATATTCCTGAGTGCAGACACCTGCTGATTGTATTGCAACACCACACACCAGGCCATTCTCTGTGGAATTACAGCTGTTGTCATTTTGTTATTCGTCTTCCTCCCAAAGGTGCCTTAATTACCTCCTTAGCTAGTTGCTATGGCGATGGTCTCCATTTGAAAGGGGAGCATCCCAGTGTACGCAGAACAGCCGAGTTAGGCCGGATTGATTAGAGATTTCTATGTTTGTTCGTTGATTTAGGGGTTGGTGTTGATTCTGTGCACACCTTAAGAGATATTACAATTATGAAATATGTATTTTTGAGTTCTGTGGTTAAATTTAGGGGAACAGGAAAAAGAGTTTGCATGGCATGTCCTAAAAGCCAGGTTTCAACACAGTTGAGAGGAATATTGCAGTGATGGCAGGACCAACACACACTAAAGCAGATGTAACTTGAACTATTTTGGCACCCAAAAATTGTAGTTTTTGGATTTGAAAGGTATTTTGTGGTATTTCAAGAAGAATTAAATGTTAATGTGTGTCCTACTATCAGTTAAATCATACTGTGCCTATACACTCAGCTACTGTGTGTATCATCTAATACGAAAGGCACTGACAATATTTATAACATTGGGCTTCATTTAGTTTTTTTTGTGCATCTTATATCTGCAGTGTGTTGCCACACAGTTTGAGCTAACGCTAAATCAGGCAACCATCCAGGCAACAGAGAAACAAAACTGTACGTATAATTTATGATAGAGCGGGGTACCGGCCAGCCAATCAGGAGCCGGTCTGATACAAAGCCATTGTATTGTTTTGCTCTGCTTTTTTTTGGCTCACGGTCATGAGGAGTTCATGCTGGTCAGCTTGGACAAAATGTGGGAAGAAGCCTGCTACAGATACAACATTATATCAGCGTGCTGTCATTATTGGCCGGTATTGGTGATTTATAAATGAATATGTTGATCTGTTATTCATTTTCTTGATGGTAATTGACACATATTTTACTTTTAACTCTACTTTAGATTTTCTTTAGTCTTTCCTATTCTTGTTTAATTCTCATTTATTATTATTATTATTATTATTATTAATATTTGTCATTTAACAGAAAGACTTGCAGTGAACTAACTACAGGGACCGTCCCCCTGGAGCAACAAATGGACTGAAAGACTATAAACACAATTTGTTATTGTAGATAGTTACCCTATAAAACAAAAGTGTACCTCTCCAGAGAATGTGAAACTTATTCAGCTGCTAAAGCTTCAACAGGTGAAATACAGAAACGCATTATAAATCCATCCCTGGACAGTAATCGTCCTTGGCAGACAGGACCACCAGAACACCTCGACACGCAAGCAAAAATCCTGCTAAACCAGATCTCCCCAGCTGAACCAGTCTCACAGCAGCACCATTGTGAACAATGTGGATCACAAAACCTTTATTTGTGCGCGTGTTTCATATGCACTCAGTAAGGAGTGTCACAAAGTTTGCGTCTAAGGGTGGACACGTGACGAAGCTTCGAGGCACGATGCAGAGCAGGCTTTCTATCTTTAAACCTGTGCGAGAGCAAGACTCATCGTAGCAGGTTTTTCTTAGTAGCAGCAGGTATCGTTGGAACGTGCTGACTCATGTGTGTGTGTGTGTGTGTGTGTGTGTGTGTGTGTGTGTGTG
>CALSCE010009645.1:13799832-13842445 GCA_943593645.1 Bovichtus variegatus
ACACACACACACACACACACACACACACACACACACACACACACACACACACACACACACACTTTAGTTTTGGAATGCCTTGAATAGTACTTCACTAGTAGCCTACAGCAGTATTTTTAGTCCAATATAATCTATATATTGTATATTATTATCTATAATATGTATATGTATGTATATATATATATATATATATATATTTGTATTTGTACTGGCTTTGTGTTTGACCTAAATATTCTTTAAATACTTTCTCTCTCTGCAAAACAAAAAGTGCACATTACTAGCAGATCACTAGGAATTTTGGGCCTTGGTCATCAAAATAAATAAATAAATAAAATAGAAATAAAGAGGAGCTTGTCTTCTTCACCCCTGAGCGGATACAAACCATATTAGGGAATGTACTGAAATAGTTTGATATATATTCTATATTTATATAAATCTCTGGACGACCTTTCTGTATTCTCAGTTAACCCCTGCTTGAACCAAAACAAGATGGCCGGCAGCCGGGCCGATGCTTTCATGACCACTGGGATCTTTCAGTGCTGCTAACTGCTCATTAAAAGTCGTTTTATTTCCTTGTTTTTTTTTTTCTGGGAAATACATCTCTTGTGTTGTATTTAGAGCGGCAAATATACCACGTTGCTTACTGTGTAGCATCTTTTGTGACCCTAACCCTTTTTATTGTGAGAGTGCGCAGAAATGTAACTTTATTTCTACTCATGTCACATTTTAATTGCAGCAACACTGTCGTCTCCTTACTCCTCCTCTCATCTCGGTCACGTCGTTTCCCAGCTGTCATGAACGCATCTTTAGAGAGAGACCCTTGTTGGGGAGGAGCGGGGACCCTGAACCAGGTGCCGGGTTAACACTAGTCATACAAAGACCCTTCTTATTAGTTCCTAACTTACCGGTGATCTATATTATACACAAACAAATTCACAGAATCTCCTTATTTTTGATTTATGAGGAATGCCAACAAAGAAATCTTGATATCAGAATAACTCAGGTGTGATAAACAATGATCGTGTGACATTTTCCCATTCATGTATTTTCACTTCCCTTTTTTTCTTCCTCATGTTTCTGTTTTTCCAAATATGATTCATTGCATAGAAGGACTGGAGATGAGAGGTCGCCTCTTCTGCCCACCATATTTGTTGTGGTTGAACTCGTGTTTGTCTTGTTTTTCTTTTTCCACATTGGATGATGCTCGTTAAATACCCACATACAGACCCCCACACACATACATACAAACATTAGGAACAGAACAATATAGAGGTGACTTTGAGGTTTTCTGCGCTGGGCAGCATGCGAAGGTTCCCAGCGAGCGTTCACACAGACAATATACAGCAGAAGTTGGTTGGTTGGTTGGTTTTGCTGAAGGCCTCGCAATGTTTGGCCCGACAGAGTGCGTTTTGAGTACTGAACCGCAGATCCCACAATGCACTGCAGGAGCAACAGCAGGGAGAACACTGACCTGAGAAGTTTCCATGAAAACTGACAGTCTGAGAGAGAGGTTTTCGGGGGTTGGGTTACAGGTCTGGACGCCACCACGATAGAAAATGAAAAGTTAAAAAAAGGCGAGTGACTTCGTGACACGACCAAGTGTGTTATTTTTGGTTCCTCAGTCACGTGAGTGCTGATTCATTTTTTTTTCTTCTTTCTTTTACACACCATTTTACAAATGTGGTGCTTTCACGTGTGCAGTGCACATTTGACAGAGTGAAGACACATGCTGATACACACTGATGTGTAAAGGAGCTCGGAGGAGCTCCCAATAAACATCCATCTTGGAGGGTCAGAAGAATCACGTTGAAACCCAAACCCCCGCAGGTGACAAAGTCCAGTTCTGCCGCGTTGTGTGACTGGTCTGCTTTTCAGTGCCTCTCTGCTGCCCTGCAGTGCTTTCAGATCGGACTCCAGCTGACTAACACAAGCAGCGCGTCACTCCGATCCACTGGCTGAGTGAAGACGGATGTCTCACTGTTGGTTGTTGGAGAAGATCTGGGTGGTACCAAACTTGTGTTTATAGGTGAGCTCCTGCTCTCTGATGTATCATTAGTACCGCAGTAGTACAGTACTGCAGTACGTTGGTGGTGGTACGTTAAGTCAGACTTAAGCAGTACATCAGTGTTAAGTAAGACAGACGGAGGCAACACGTTTCTACTCCAACTTTTTAAATGACACAATGTTGTGCTCTTTACTTTCTTACCTCTTACTCTATTGCTTTTATAAGTATTGATAATAAATAAGAGTCAGAAAATTCACAGGGGGCATGATGAAAACATTACAAAACTTAAATAAAAGAAAAATAATATCACAAACAATTATCAAAAACAAAGTTAATTTAAAAAATATAAATTAATCTCACTGTGGTCAGTGTTCCAGCTGATATAACTACATAAAAAAGGGTGTGATGAAAAAATGTGTTCTCAGGGTGTAATAAAAAATACGCCAGTTTTACTTCAAAATAAAATATTTAAGAATGATTAAGGCGATATTGGTAACCTGCAACATAAAAACCAGGCAAATAACAAAACAAAATTAGAAAAAATGAGAAGAGAACACAAGAAATGATAACCACCAACAACATGAGAAATATCTGACAGCCAAATGTTGTGGAGCAGTTGGAGAAACCCCATCACCACAAGCACTGCAGGTAAATGTTGTCTTAATGGCTTTGTAATGGCTGAAAAACAACCCGACCACATACGGCTTCTCTCCATATACCAATCTTTTTTTTTTCCTTAAAAAAAAAAATAAAAATGGCTCCTCTTATCCCCGTGGCCCGATTCCAGTATGATGCTCCGGAAATCTCTCTTCATTTGTATTGTTTACGTCGTCTAGCTAAGATGTGTTTCCCAGTGTATTTATGGCCTCTGTTAAGTAATGATGAACAGTGTAAGGTCTTGGATATAAAGTTCCATGCATTCCAAATTCCTAATTATTTTTTTTTTAATCCACTATACACTTCTTTAAAGACATGGCAAATTGAGGATCGTTGGGCGGGGATTAGAAATAAAGAAGAATCAGCATTCAAGAAACGCAGAAAGGTGAGGAAGAGGGGGAGCAAAAGGTATCAACAGTTCCAATCTGGAATGTAGACAGAAACAAACCGTGGGAAGAAACGCAAGCCGACACACACGCGATCCGTGGGCCGGCTACGTCGTTAGCATTGTCTTTTTCATTCAACGTGACATTTCCATTAATATCCTTCCCGATAGGTGACGTAACAAGAGGTCTTTAGTACCAGAAAAACCTGCAGTACATCAGCAAGTTTTATTCCATTTTCCCTGCTCTTTTTTTTACTTTGAGAAGAGATAGAAAAGAGGAGAGAGGCTGGTTTGTTGCTGTTATTCCTAGTTTGAGCACAGGACTGTGAAACCAAGGATCCTAGCATGCCACCACGCCTGTATTGAAGCTACATTTCCTGTAAACAGGAACAAGCAGCTCTCATATAAACCGTGACGTCGTCAGCGTATTGGAGTAGAATTGCACTATCCTTTTATTTCCTTCCATTGAAGCTGCAGTATTAAATCCACGTGGAGGGCTGAGGTGGTGCACAGCTTCCATTGGTTCTACTCGTCTCCGATGGCTGTGTAGATCTCCGGTGATGTAAGTAGAGCTCCCTCTAGTGGCATGGAGAAAGAGCAGCAAGAACATTTGAAGTTTGCTGTCATTTTTGGCTGCCAGTTGCTCTTTTGTAATGAAAGGGCGGAGAAACTGCTACAGGTTGGTTCTACGGCTCCGCGGTAGTTTGGTAGAGACTAATTCTTTGGCTGGGGACGCTGGATGGAGCATAGTCCTTCTAAAGATGGATGTTGGCTTGGCATGATCTGTGAAAAAACAAAAAAGTAATTTTGGTCAAAACTATTGAACACAACCCTTTTGATATGGCCTCTGCATGTTTGATATGTTCATTCAAATATTTGTAGATTACAGTATCAATATTTTTTTTTCACTCCACCAAATTGGCCACCTGTAACTGATGTGCACCTTGTTTACAATGTCCAGTTATAACACTTGAATATTTCTCATATATGAACACCATAGCAAACATTGTTTAGCACTAAGCAACTGCTGTCCTTCCAATATGGGGGGTCAAAAGTTTATAGAATAGAACATCTCTATTGTAAGACAGGAACTCAATAAATGAACAATGTCTGGGTGCACTAACCATTTAAAGTTGATAAAACATTGGGACTAGATCTGGCAACACAGACTATAAATGTTAGTGCTGTGTGAGTCTAGTTTTGCCGAGTTAAAACGGGACATGTCCTGAAAAACTTACTTTTTCAGTGTTTGTGCACATACATTTGTGTATCTGGAGTGACTGCCATCCCACACATTTTGAAATAAGACAATCTTTTGTGGCTCCCCTTCCTATGTGACATGCAGGCTTATTAGAATTCAGTATGAAGTATCTCCACTCACAACTTGAGCACTACTTTTGAAAAGTTGTGCCATATTTTATCGCAAGCCAATCAGAGCAGACTGAGCTTTTCAGGAGGGGCTCTTAAAGAGACAGGCGCTAAAACGAAGCGTTTCAGACAGAGGGTGAATACAGGTATATTCAGACAGACAGAAGGAGAAAAAACATGTGTTTTGTTCAGGTAGAAACCCAAAATATGAACCTGAAAATAAGCATCCTATGACCTCTTTAAATCTGCTTGCAAGTTACATGGAGTCCAATTTAGTTTGGGGTCTTTTTTTGACACACAGGGAGCCTCTCTACTCAAATGAAGGTGATTGCTGTAATGCTGTCAAAATAAAGTTGGCCACTAGATGGTGGATAAGCCTAGGAAATGCACTGCTGATCTACAGTATACCTACATATACATGTGCAGGAAGGCGCTCAGTCATTTAGCTCATGAAATATTTGTCATTAATAAGCCAAATGCAACGGGACTTTTGCTCCCCGCAGAAAAACTTGGACATAAGTTTTCCCCTAAATATGAAAGGGAGACATATCCTGATTTAATAAAAGGGATGACAATGCCTTGTATCTGCATTTATCTTTATTAACTTCATTTGTTCCAGTATTTTTGTTTAAAAATGGTTACATAAATATATTGTAATAATGGTTTGATTCACCATTCACAGCAGTAAAAGCAATTTCTGTTTAATATAAAAAACAATGTCACTGATTTGTGTTTAGGGAGACCACAGCATGCTGGTCTTTGTCGTGCGTCAAGCATGTCATGCATCTTTGTGTGTGAGCATCCGGTCAATGTATTTCATTTACCCATTACAGAAAGAAATCTTCCCTCAGATCTTCCTGTACTTGATAGTGGAAGCTAGACTTTTCTAGTCAAGAAAATAGAGTGAAAACAACAAAATTGATCCAGAAATTGACAGCATTTCAGCAAAACCCAAGTTCTGTGTTTGTTTGACAGTTTTTTTTCAAAATCATTTACTTTTTTTAGCGAGTATTTCCAGCTCGGACCATCTGTATCAAGCAGCAGGAGAGCAAAGCCAGAGATATTCCCAACATGTCAGCCTGTGCTGACACAGCACCTGTCGATATAATGGGAAGGACGCATGCGTCGTTGCTGCCTGAACGAACACAGAAGTGAAGTCACTTGTATAATCTGGCACTTCAAATTTGCTCCACAGCTCTGAGGCCTTTCATTGTGCAAACTAGTAACACTAAGTGTTCTTTATCTTAGTATTCGTTCAACTATAATTATTGTGCAAACTGGGACCTGCACGGTTTCTTTATCTTTCTTGCTCTTGGTCATACACCTTCTCCCTGCTTCAGGCTCACATGGGCAAACAGAGGAAGGTGCACACACAAAGACTTATGTTGTCATTTGTGATGAACTGTTGCCCCTGTCCTTGCCTCCTCCACTGACTCCTGTAGGTCCACTATGTTTCCCCCCCCAAAACAAAACAAAAAAAAAAACTGTACGCATCTTTTTAGAGTTTTCTCTCCCACTGTGGCTGACTCAGATCAACTGCTCCAAACAGGCTGTATATTTACATGTGCCCAGCACCAGATCTAATCTGTTCTAGTGAACACACACAAAGGGCTGGTACACAACACACAGCTAGCTGACTCACTGGAAAGAGAGATGGACGGAGGGGGGAAAAACACTATATCGGCAAAATGACGCACACGTATGGACACGCGGTTTTGATCGGGGGTTGCTGCTCACGTTTTGGACGAGGCTCCGTAGTTCCAGTTGTGTTTCTAAGATACAGCATCTAATGATATTTTAGACAGTAGTGTGTTGTGGTGGTTTTCCCAATTTGAGTAAGTTGACTGATTTGCGCTGAGCACTGACCTCAATCCTATCCAACACCTAAGGGCTGAATGACTGTGAGTCAGGCCAACGTCAATGCCCGACCTTACTAATACTCTTGTGGCTGAATGGGAGCAAATCCCTGCAGCCGTGTTCCTGCCATGGAGACAATTCTAACAACATATTAATACCCATGGTTTCGGAATGAGATGACAACTTTTGGCTATATAGTGTAGACAGAATGGAGTTGAGAGAGCAAGACATTTTTCTCCATGGGTGGGTGGGATGAAAGGAGAAAATGGCAAAGACGGAGAATAAAAAAAAAAAAGGGGGAGATCCTGTTTTTTTTAGATAGAGGACATGCAGAGAGAAAGCAAATAAGAAAGTGAGAATCCTGACAGAGAGAGGAGAACGCGAGAGCAGAAGAAGAGAGAAAAGGCAGTGATGTTTGACAGTGTGGGAGGAGAGTCACATGAGGCAGTTAGTCACAGCTCACAGAAACAGGCGTCCAGGCTCAGTACATTATCTTTTATGGCACATATGCAACACTGTGCACACTCTGAAATACAGCAACATCAATCCCCCCAATGGTGCATCAAAAGCTTCAAAACCCACTGCACCAAAGGCAAAACACTGTACTTCCAATGAAAAGAAAAAAGCATGTAATAGATTTTCCTTTATTGCTGCTTCTATTTCTACTGCCCATACTCACATACACACCTACACCCTGTGTCAGAGCCACGGCAGGACATTAGGGACATTACTGCTTAAGCCTGCCAATCATACATAACTCATTTGATATATGTTTTGTTTATGTTGAACGTGACGTGTCTGCAAAAAGAAATAATTCTGACTTCTGTGGTGTTGCTATCAAGAGAAGATAAAAAATCTATATATATACCTTCAAATCAGGTGCTCTGAGAGACACCTCAGTTTATTTAGTTTTAGATGTTTGCGTCTCACATAGAATGGTGATTTAAGACCAGTTTAGTTTAATTTCTGGCAGCTTTTTACTTTGAATCTTCAAAATGAGCTACAAGCCTGATTCTGATCCTCTTTGTTTGATGTTTCATTGTCAATTTACTGTAATATGTTAAATCAGACGACGGTTCATTAATCACTGGCATACTCTTGGAACAAGAATGACTTTTGCTGATTTATTTCTGGCCGAACTGACGTCCTGGCTTCAGCTCAGTTGGCAGGAGCTTTCAGGAGCAAGCCCCAATACAACAGCTGCAAAAACCCAGGAGCAGCGACAAAACTGGAAAATTGTGCTTTTGTGCTCAGACTAGATTAATGTTGCTCTGGATTGTATTTATTTATTTTTTTTTAAAAGGTGCCCTGTGGAGTTTTCTTGTAAACAAAGAAAACAGTTGTCTGACTTTGGTGCGTCCTAGTGGTACCATCAAGAACGACACTGTGGCATAAAGAAATACGTGGGAGAATAAATCATTATTGTCGTAAGGAAAACAAACTACAACGTGCAGTAGTTTTAAAGTGTGGGTCAGTTAAAGGTAACTTACTGTCTGGCCTGCCAGAGAGAGCAGCGTGTTCTCTCTGCCAGTGTGTGCTCAGGCCTGAGACATGAAGTATCCAGAGGATTCCAGTCCTTGTTGGCTGCAAGAGGAAGCAGCAGCATTTCAGAAGAGATTTCTTTCTGCATAGAAACATCCACCCTCTGATACCAAGTTATACATTATTGATATAATAAACTCCAGTGTCCCAATGTGCCCGCATAATATGTTGTTAAGTCATTTGCACACATTTAAAAACGAATCGTGGGTAAAAATGTGTTAATGAAGGTCACATGAACGCACCGTTAGTTTTGGTCTCTTTAAGGTTAAGGCTCATTTCATACAAGAGTTACGGTAATTGCTTCTGATTTGTCAGGTCAAGATCCAAGTATTTGTTTTTTGAAAACGTCTTTTTCTGAAAGCTTTGCTACATCTCACTTAGAGCGTAAGGATACAGAAGCATCTGGAAATCACAACAAACACGAACGCATCATGTCAGATTAAAAACGTTGCTCACGGTGATTAAACCCAAATTTAATGGATATAGTTACAAGTTTAACCGTCCAATCACCAACTCCCATGTGACCTGAAAGCGCCATTGAACAAGGTTCATGACGAAGGTTTCTGTCACAACCCAACTGATTTTAATAATCAGCTCGCCTGGTTGATGGTGACTCGTGGAAACAGCTGGTGAATGAAAACCTGCAGCTTCAGGCCTGAAACTGTGGTACAAGATACAATTACCTACGACAGTGTTTGCAGGTTACGGGACAACAAGTACTCACCAGTATGCTCAGCTCTCCTCTCTGTTCCCCTCTCTCTCTCTCTCCTTTCTCTCTTTTAGTAAAACAAAAGCCGGGGGAACTTCACAGGTTTTTCTGGTACGGGGCCTTGTGACTTCGTCATTTCACATTTACATAGTCCTACAAATACATAAAGGCATTGATTGATTGATTGATTAGGCATTGAGAAATGTCTTAATAGGCTAAATGCAATTTGTTCACCTCCCTCAATGTGGACCATTTAAATATCATAAAGCAACATGGAGCGTTTTCCCTGCACAGGCCCGATAATGAAATATTCAACATGTGCGGCCATGCAAGGACTGTCTGTCGCTGTCTTATTTATTTTTCATTGTTCTGGTATTTTGAAACATCCAAACTTGAGACTTGGTCTTGGTTTGATGGTTTTGGAAAGTCCGGTCTCAGGATAATCAAAGCAGTCAAGTCCCAGTCAACATTCTGGAGCCCACAGCTCTGGTGGTGGTAGTGTGTAGACTGTAGAGTGTAGAGTATACAGGACGCATCGAGGGCTTAACGCCGCCACATCACAGCCCCGTGTATTCAGCTGTGACCCCCCTGCTGTGTAAACACACACCTTGTTTGTAGCAGACTGTGCGTCACAGTAGGAATAAGTTGTCATTGTCAATGTTAAAAATATAGAAAGCAATAAGAAACACAGACACTTCGACACAGACACGCTGCTTTAGGAACACACAGCCTGTTCTGAGTAAACCACTTTAAGCCTCCCACACTCTCTGCTGCCCACAAGAGTCAAAACAACACGCTGCAGCTATCTGTCATTATCCCAGGAGACTTTGAACCAGCAGCATCTCAGAGCTTTATTGTTATACCTTATCTTGAGAAGTACTTGTTCGCTGAAGAAAAATATAAATGTTTCCAGCAGAGAGTGAATCATTGACCGACAATGCTGCTATTGTCTGATGATTACCCTCTGAGAAGCAGGAAAGTGGTCTTTGCCTTTTCATGAGGTTAGGCTGAATTTAATAAACTGTATCATGCCTTTTATTTAAGAGACGTCTGCATACAAGACCTACGAGGAGTTCATAAATTCAAAGCTGTTTTGAATGTGAGAACCTCAGCTACAACCTTTTGCATTAAATAATAGCCCCAGCAGATAATAAATCACCTTGCCGTTCCCGAGTGTGTTTTTTCAGCGCTGCTGCTGTTATGAATGATCAGTCTTCTGCACATGACTTATTGGGAAACATAGGAGAAAGGAACAATGTAAAATACATACCTTAATCTAAGCACCTCAGAAGAAAGAGGTGAACTTCTTGCCAAAACCGGTGATAGCTGGAGGAAAGTGTAGAAGAAAAAGAGGTTAAATAGATGTTAATGTTTTTTGTCTCTCTGTAGTCACATTTCCTTGTCTCTCTAATCGTTTTTTTCCTCTCTTTGCATTTTTCTCTTTTTCTATTCGCTTTTTGTTTCTCAGTAGTCATTTTTGTCTCTTTGGAGTCGTTTTGTGTCTTTTTATAATCACTTTTTGTCTCACTTACTCCATTTTTTGTCTCGTATTAGCTTTTTGTCTCTCTCTAGTCAATTTGTGTTGCTGTGTAGTTGATTTTTGTCTCTGCAGTTATTTTGTGTCTCGTTATAGTCACTTTTTGTCTCTCTGTAATCATTTTGTTCCTCTTTGCAGTCACTTTTTGTTTTTCTGTAGTCCTTTGTGTCTCTTTGCAGTTGCTTTTTGTCTCTTTGAAGTCACATTTTGTCTCTTTGCAGTTGCTTTTTGTTTCTTTGAAGTCGCATTTGTCTCTTTGCAGTTTCTTTTTGTCTCTTTGAAGTCACATTTTGTCTCTTTGCAGTTGCTTTTTGTCTCTTTGAAGTTACGTTTTGTCTCTTTGCAGTTGCTTTTTGTCTCTTTGAAGTCACGTTTTGTCTCTCTGTAATCATTTTGTCTCTCTCGTTAGTCTTTTTTTTGTCTCTTTGTAGACGTTTTGCACCTCTCTGTAGTTATTTTGCATCTCTTCGCAGTTATATTTTTGCTTTGCTTGTCTCTGCAGTGTGCGCCCAGTAATCCATCCAACGTTTATTATTCAGGGAAAGTAATAAAGTAAAGAATCTAGTTTGAAAAGTGTCTTCCTCCATCAATTATTAGACTATACACTTAGTGATACCTTTTCCACATGATGTCTTTCATTATATGATGGCCAAATCACTTGCTTAAAATGTTTTAAATGTGACTTGTTTTTATTTGATTTGTTTGTTGTACCTTCTCCCAGTTTGCCGGCCTGCTCAGCGGCAGATCCAGGGAGGATCTTGGACAACATGCCTTCTCCGTCTACGCCTGGCTGACCTGCTGCTGCACTGCCAATACCTCCAGGCCGAGGAGCTGCCTTGGAGCCTGGACAGAAAAAGACGAGAGATGAGGGGAGGATGACAGGATAGAGGAGAGAGAAACGAGGAATGAAAAGGAAAATAGACGCAGAGGACAAGAGATGTCAGTATCTGTGCTGGATTAATATTGCGTGGAATCTGACAGCGAGCATCTTTTTATGATGACATCTGTGGTGTTAAGTGCTCTGTGTCTAGTCATTGAACTTTCCAAAAAATCACTTGCAAATCAAACAGCGTGGGGAGTAGAAGAGATGTCTCATCCTTCAGCTGCACTCGTTGCCCCTGTTGGATTTTTCCTGCCCTGCCCGTCTACTGATTCAGCCATTTGCCAGCCTGTGTTCCTTCACAGGAACTGCTTTCTTTAGCAATAGTTTTGCGAAAAATGGTTGTGTTTAGATTTCCATGAGCCCACTAATAGATACAAGACACTTGGATAATGCTTCAAAGGAATTTTCAGAATGTTTTTTGGACGTTTCATAGAATATTTAGCCGTTCAGATTGATATGCTTTCATTTTTCATTTGATAGAAAACTTTTTATGGGACCAAAAAGAGCCTAGGGAGGTGAGCGCTATATCCAATTTAATTAGTTTTTGGGAGAACTCCTCCTTTAAGGTTAGGGAAAGAGCTATGGCTGCAGCCAGTGATATTTTTCATTATCGATTAATCGGACATTTGCAATAATCAATCATAAAAAAATCTGAAAATAGTGAAAAATGAAAAACACAATTTTCGAAATTAAATTATCCTGCTTTGTCCAACAAATGCTCCCAAACCAAAGGGTATTCAATACATTCAGAATAATCCAGCAAACATTCATATATGAGCAGATTAGTAACTCTGTTTGCGTTTTTTTGCTGATGGTTCATCAATTATCTGAACTCTTGCCTATTATCTCTGGATCAAATCTTTTTGTGGACGTTAGATCACACTGCACGGAAAACAAACTCCTTCCTCCAGAATCTTTTCAGGAAATTCAGGACACACTCAACAAATGAACTGAATTATTTAACACCGACTGAACTAATTGACCAACTCTGACTTGGCACACTGAAGTGAAACCCCTCCTGTGTGTTTTCCACTGTGGGATTATCTGCAGATTAATCTCAGATGAGATGAGACAGCACACAGTGGTTACATAATACAGACACAGTGGGCAGCAGCTGGCAAGATGTGGGAGTGGTGGGAGTCTCTGTGTGTGATGACTATAACTGTACCTATGCCTGTGAGTGGGGGCTGGGCAGCTTTTGTAGCAATGACGGGCGCTGCCTTTGCTCCAATTGCTGTTACTGGAGGCGTGTCGATCTTGGCCTGCAGAGACAAAGAGAGAGAGAGAGAGAGACAGAGAGAGAAGATAAAACAGCAGGAGTGACCGTGGAGGGGAAACACATCATTTAGTAACACAAGCCTCTCGGTACTGTACCTGTTACACAGCAAAACTGTTGGTAATTGCAGACAGTGGGGGAGAAATACTTAATCACATTATAAATACACAAAGAAAAGAGAGAGAAAGGAAAGTGGTGGAGAGACTGACAGGATGACAGAGAGAGCTGCTCTCTTATTGCGCTGTGTTGTAACATCTCGCTGAATGACAACACAGTCACAGCCAACTGTCACTTATCCATTCAGAATTTAGGATTGAAGAAAAACTAGTTGATAATGTTTGCCAGGCAAAGAACGTTTTACAATACGAATATCATAACTTTTGGGTTAACATTTCTTATCAAGGGATCATTGTAATTAAGGCTGGGTGATATGGAGAAAATCAAATATCATGATATTTTTGACCAAATACCTTTTGCGACGGAATCTAAGGGTTGACCATTGGTGCTTTCACATGAGAGTTTTTGATAAATAATCATCAGTAATGTGGATATAATGATTAAGTGTGTAAATGCAAACAGCAGAACAGCTAGAACAGTCTGACTTTACTGCAATGCAACCTTTGAAACCAGGAAAAGACAATACATGTGTGATATTATGATATAACGATATCCAAAACCTCAGACAATATCTAGTCTCTTATCGCAATATTGATATTATATTGATATATTGCCCAGCCCTAAGTGTAATCAAGGATCAAGGGTATCTTTATAATCCCAGAGGGGCAACTTGTTGTACAGGCAGCAGTAACTACATAACCATCAGACAAACAATAAATACAATATAAAGATCCCATTGAGTTATTCATAAGGCCGATGGCAGCAGGCTCTACTGCTCCTGCATCTTGTATCTGTGGTTAGGATCAGCCAGGCTTGCGTGGGCCAGTCCTAACCCTCTAACCCTGTACAGACGAGAGGTCATTCAAGGTGGATCCTGCAGCATTGCTGCGCACTTTGACGACATGCTGCAATCTGTTGATAATTTCGAGGTTACCCGTGGCAGCTGACGAAGGAGAATGTGAACGTATTCGATATAGCAGGAATGGTCAGCATTAAAACTTTGAAATTTACGATAAAAGTACAAGTGCTGATGGGCTTTTTCTACGATATACATTTTTTTAGGTCTAGGTGGATTTTATCTCTATATTTTAACCGGATGAGGGATTTAAGTCGCAGTCAAACAGCGTGGGAGGAACACTGATTTAAAATCTGAATCTGCTTTATTCAGTGTTTTAATCACCGTGTCAGTGTTTTGGAGAGGAGGAGACCTGCGGTGAAGACAACAACTCCCATGTTCCCATGCTACTTCACAACGCCACCAAACTCCATCTTTTTTTTTTTTTTGGTTTGATTGAAAGAACCCTAGTGGCAGAAAATTACATATTGTATGTTTAAAACCTCTGGGGAAAAAAAAGCTAGTAGGCGTATGAGTTCGTTGTAATCGCTCATTGCACCACCTCATGTTTTTGTGGACTGTTCATATCTGCTGAGTCTCTGTGATCAGTTTGAAAGCTTTGGCTGGGTTTCTTTCCATCGCTGCCCTCAACATTTAAAAGGACTGAGCTACAGTGGCTGCTGCTGCTTTAGGAAAGATGCAGAGCAGACCGTTCCTGATATCCATCACTAGAACAGATGCTACTATCTGAACACAGGAAATATGGCCTTCTTTTGATCTTGACCATTTTTATGTTCTTATTTTGTGTCCTCTGTTTTCTGTAAAGCTCTTTGTGTCCCTCCTGCTTTAAAACAATCCATAAATACACTGGACGTGACACTGGCCTAATGCCAAACAATCAAGTTTTTGTATTTGTTTCCTCCAAACTTCAGTTTAGCTGCAGCAAAGCAGAGGTGGTGCATTATGATTCACTGTGCAGCATTTCATTATTTACAGCCACTTAATCAATGCTTTTAATTTCACAATGGACCTAACATAAGAAGTGTAAGTGTATGAGTTTGCAGACTGAATAATAAGCAAATGACAAATGCTATTTACTTTGTATGGCTTCCTGTCGGAGCTATTCCACAGCAGCAGTGTTCAGAATAATTTCCCAGACAAATTCTTGCATAATTCGATATCAGACCATTTGAATGATTTCACTTTACTTTACCGCTGATAGTACAACAATGCAGCAATATGAAAATCATGAACGCCTTTCAGCAGCAAAAACACGCTGTCAATCATTTTGGGAAATGGTGACAGTGGCTTTGTGACCCTCATTGGAAATACATGAATGTATTTGCTTGAGAAAGAATAAATTCAGGAAGAGAATCATCAAACTTTCTGAATCTTCATGTTAAACGTCATAATCAGATTTTTAGACTCAAATAGCAAAAAGATTTGCATGGATTTATGATTATGGAGTAAATGCAGGGTGCAATAGATTTTTGCAGGGAGACATTTTGAGTGCCAATAGCTTGAGCGTCTAGCAGACAGTGAATCAGCTACATTCAGTTATCAGCGGCTTCTGTGTTAATCACAGTGTTAGATAAAGCCTGCCAACAGAGACACAGCAGAATTTAAACAAATAATCTGAACTGGACGGACATGGACCAGCTCTTTTCTCTGGGAGCATGTAGGGACAGAGACAGAGGGACGAAGGGAAAGCGAGGGCTGAAAGTGTTTTCATTTTTGTAAAAAGCTGTATCCTTCATATCATTATCACACCGTCTCTTTATCATTTAAAATAGAAACAAACGTTGGTAGTCTACGAGTCTTCCCTCTCTGTACTCACCATGTTGGCTGGCGTTGTTCCTACGGGTCCTGTCTGCCTGGCCTGCCCCATGGGTCCACCCGCTGGTCCCATATGCCCTGGCTTGGTCTGGCCTTGCCCCATGCCCATGCCCATGCCCATGCCCATGCCCATGCCTTGTCCCTGGATTGGGGGCTGCTGCTGGGGGCCCATGGTCACTGCGGCACCGGGCTGCCCTGGCCTGGCCGCTGATGTCTGAGCCTGTTGTTGGAGCTGGGTCCTCTGTCCTTGAACTCCGTCTGTCTGGGAACCTGGACCACCCTGGCGCCCTGATCCCGTAGGCCCACCAGCAGGGCCCTGAGCACGGGCAGAGCTGCCGGCAGACCTGGAGGAGCCTGGATGGAGGAAGGGATGGTGGATTTGTTTTTTTTTTTAATGAAAGGTTTGTGCTCATTGTTCCAAAATTGTCTCATCCTACCACATGGGTTAAAGAAAAAACAAAAAAATCTGCAGTCACCTTTTGCAGCAGATACTATAAAACAGAAAGATAGAACATCACCAGTACTCTGAACCCTGCAGGCCTTAACATGGTGTCACAATGCAGGGAATGATTGACAGCTCAAAGTAAACATGTGCACCAAACGGATTCAGTTGATACATCTGTGATCTTCGCGTCATCTGTTACTTTTCTTATTTGATCAGCAATCAGATCATTTCTGCCTCTAAGAAAGTTTTGCTTTGGGAAACTAACACTCCAATCTGCTGATTAAGGAACAGCATTTCTTGTATTATTATAATGGAATTTCAGGTTTTATTCCATTGTATACATTAGCAATTGACAGGTGAGATGAAAGAGAGAATGACATGCAACAATAGTTGTGAATAAAGATCAAACCAGCGATTTAATGAGTACATTGCTAAGAACACAGCCACAGTTCTGCCCTGAGAGAAAACATTTCCTTTGAAAAGTTACGCTTGATATAGTTAATTAAAATCTGTTGATCCCTTAGGGGACATATGATTGTAAAAGAGCATCAAACTCAGTCTGAGCAACAGGGGGTATTAAATATTTCTGCCTCAGACCTAAATAGTAAATTCAAAGGGATCTTAGCCAAGGATCACAGCTTATTATTGCCCCAGTAATAATAATTTGAGGGCCTTCCATAGTTTAGGGAACTTAGTTCAGGTCTGTGGGATACATTCATGTATAGTCTTATTTATCCAGGGTGACTTGACAGTGCATGCAGTAGTTAGTAAGATTTAGCTCACTGAGTAACATTAGATCTTAAATGAAGGAGAAACTCCTTTTTTAAATTGTAATTTTTACTTTGGGAGGGCTCTCTCTACCTATTAAAATTTTGTAATTTAAAAAAACATCTATTCTGTACACACAACATCTATTGCATGTCCGTCCATCCTTGGAGAGGGATCCCTCCTCAGCTGCTTTTCCTCTGTTTATATGCTGTACAGATTGTAAAGCCCCGAGGGGCAAATTTGTGATTCATGATATTGCGCTGTGTAAATAAAATTGACTTGACTTAAATATGAATGAGATATATGCCTGTTACTTATCAATTTATCAAGTCAGAGATATATAATTTGTTTTAAATGGAGACATTTTGGCACCACTGCTCATTCTGGACAGGCGCCAGACCGCCTACACTGGCCAGAATCTGAATGAGGTCTAATATTGTTCTAGTCATACAGTTTAATGAGCAAGTGACTTTTTAATGTTTTTTTTTTTTTTTTGCTTCTTCTTAAACGTTTTCCTATTTCTTAAATGATCTAATAATGTAGGCAATACTTCTAAATAGTTAAAGAGAACAGTTTCAGAAGTCAGTTAAAAAATGTCAATCCATCAGTGAGCCGGATAATCAAATAAAACAATTAGCTAGATAGCATCTTTTTCCATTCCATCGAATATAGCTGACATAGAAAAGCATTTTATGTCTGATTTTAAGGTGCCCTGTATTTACCTGGCTGACTTTGCATGTCCACTGGCTGCTGGGACTTGCTGCGTGAGGAGCGGTGCGGGTCCCCCTGTCTGGAGGAGCGCTGTCCGTGGTGGTGCCCAGACGGATCTCGGGAGTAGTCCGTAGAGTGGTACCCTCCGGACCTTGACTCTCCACGCCTTCCTGAAGATGAGGATCGTGCTGAAGGGTCTTGGCGCATTGACGGGTCTTTGGGGTGCCCCTTAGATGACCTTGAGGACCTCGGCTCATCTGAATGACGTGACGCGGATGAGTGTCGGCTAGAGCTGCCATGTTGCCGGTGGTCACGGGAAGTAGAGTGTCGCCCTCCTTGGCCATACTCATCCTGGGGCCACAGGTCCTCCTCAGGAGGCTCATCGTAATCATGGTAGGTGTGTTTGACACCGTGCCGGCTCCTCCCAGTTGAGTGGCTGCTGCCGTAGTGTCGAGAACTGGAGCGTGGCTTCTCAAACCAGTCAGTTTCTTCTTGTCCCAGATGGTAGGCTTTGGAAACCGAGAGCAGATCACAGTCAATCTCCATGTCGTTTGGAGACAGCGGCATGCAGGCTGAGAAATGGAAGAAGGCAGGAAGAAGAAGACCAACCGCATGCAAAAGAAAAGAATAGGAGGGAGAAGACACAGAAAGAAAGGCAGAAAATAAAAATAAAAGTTTACATCCATGCAGTATACAGTACACTTCACCTCACAGATTACAAGAGTATAACAGGATAAAACAAACACTGCAAAACTGTTCCTCTTTGCAGATTCTTTTGTGCTCAAATCTTTCAGCTTTGAATTTCAAGCCAATGACAGGGAAAATGACTTTATGCTGCACAAGTATACTTTTAACAGCTGCCTTGCAAATTCTTGATGGTATGAGTATGGGCTAATTGTTGAAGTGAGACAATAATTTTGGCCCTCTTTGAAAGATAAGGTTTGAATATAGAACTGATTGTAAGGGACTGTTTTGCATTGTAGACAAATAATTTATAAATCAAAACACATGTAAACAAAACACCGATGACATAATTAAAAATAAAACCCTGTAAAGAAAAAAACAATGCATCTGTGTCGTGCAAAGAAGACCTTTCAAGTGAATCAGTGTACCGAACGAAGAAAACGACCACGCCGAAGAACCATGCGAGTATTGGACAGACAGACGACTGGACGAACAGGCGGAAGGACGGACAGGCAGGCAGACAGACAGACAGCAGTCCACTGATAAGAGAGCTCCAAGTGACTCTCAGGAAGAAGAAAATATCAGCATGCAACGGCTATCTCTGCCTCTCTTTTTCTTTCTCTTTCTCTTTGCTAAGCCTAGCCTCTGGGTGGGTGGGGGACGTTTAGATAAACGGTGGGGGCAGTAGTAGGTAGTGAGACTGTGTGGGCATTGAGCTCCCACAATTACCTTCGCTGTCTGACACAGCGCAATGATAATCGTCAATAATGTACGTATCATCCGATTTGTAGACATGCGTCCGGGGAAGGTCTCGTATGTGGTCTTGTACGTCCGGCAGCGAGTGGCTGGAACCATACTGGCCATAATAGTAATGATATCTACTGCTGCGACTGTCGTACGGGTCGGGACCTAAGCTTGATGATCGCCCAGAACCCATGAACCTCCCAAGGGGACTGAGTGGGCTCTCCTCTTCAGAGTACTGCCGGGTTGGGCGACGCCCCCGGCTGTAGCCAGATTGGTAGGAGCGGTCGTCCCTCTCATAGGATCGGCTGCGATACCCGGAGTAGTCTTTGGCTGAGATCTTGTCCATGCCGTAACCGGTGGAACGGGAGCGGCCGGTGGAGGTGTAGTAAATCCGATCGTCCTCCTCCACCGTTGAACCATAGTATCGACTACCATGAGTGGTGCCACTGCCACCCTCCTGAGTATTCCTCTTGAAGCCGTAATCCTCGATCAGCTGGCGCCCTCGAATGTGAGAGGAGGGGTAAGCCTCACCTGTCGCTGAGGAATAGGAGGCCAGGTCTGCCTCCACATCCCGAGCCTCTTCAATTGGGGAAAACTTGGAGATTTTTTGCTCCATACTCCCCAGTTTCCTGTGCTTGCTGCGCTTGGAGGACATGACAGCAGGAGCCAGAAGGCTTCTGGAGGACGACGAAGGTTTCTGTACCCCGGAGCGGATGCCGCCATGTTTGCAGTCGTAGTCATAGTAATAGGAGGATCCCCCACCCATGCTAGCGCTCACGCTGCTGCTGCTGCCCCCTAGAGGTCCGTGCCTGTAGCTGCTCTTACCCCTGCCGTGGTGGTCGTACAGCTCTTCCTGCATCGCGGCTTCCTCTTCAGGTGTCCTGCCGTACGAGGAGCTGCCACTTCCCCCACGCGTCGTACTGCCAATGGTGCTGCTGTGGCCATGGATGTCGCCCGGGTAACGCCCACTGCTGCCGTGATGCATCATGTCCCCTGTCGTCGTGCCCAGCCCATCTTTTGCCGTCAGCTCACTCACGTCGTCAATCATCATGTAGTTCCTTGGGATGTTCTGCTCTAAGCCAGGAGCCCCGTACATCCCATCTGTATTGCTGTATGTGGAGGGACTGTCTACAGAGTGCCCATAGGCATTTGAAACTGTAGAAGTGTACTGTCCGTAAGAGCTGGCTGTGGTGGTGGTGTAGCCATAAGTATTAGCATTGGTTGTGGTGTACTGGCCATATGAATTAGCTGAAGTTGAAGTATACTGGCCATATGTGCTGGGTGGCATGGAAGAGTACCCACCATAGCTGCTGGACACTGGTGCTGAGCCATATGGCCCATAGGTGCTGGCCATTGTTGTCGATCCAGTGTACTGACCATAAGCGGGGGCTGCACTGGAATAGGTAGCTTCCTGGGCCGTGGTGGTGACCACGACTGTGGGGTTGCTGATCGTCTCGTAGTTGGTGGGCATCTTGTGCTCCAGATCGGCCAGCGAAGTCTGCCTTGGTCTTCCTGGGTGGACTGTCAGGATATCAGCTTGGGGCTGCCCTGGGTATGGGGTGGTTTGGCTGGGGTAGGAGGACACAGCGCTTGGATAGGGTGAGCTGTGGGTGGGGTATGGGGGCTGACCGGGCGGTGCAGGCCCAAAACCTGTATGCCCCGGCTGGAGCTGAGGCTGCGGTGCAGCTGGTAACCCCATGTCTGTCTGGGGGTATGGGGGCTGAGTTGGGGGATAGGTGTGGGAAGGGTAGGAGGGTTGAGACTGGTAAGATGGTCCTGGAGGGGGGACATGGCTCTGGAGGGGCGTGGGCTGTGGCAGTGCCTGGGACTGAGACACCGTTGGATAGGGAGGCTGGTTGAATGTCGAAGACTGGTATGGCACACTTGGTTGCTGAATTGGTGCTGCCGGTTGGCTCTGGGGGTACTGACAGGATAGGAAGGATGAGGTGGGTGGGTACTGGGCGGCTGTGTTCAGGTCACTTGTGAACTGACTCAGAGGTGCAGTACTAGGCCTGGTTGACAGAAGCCCATTGGTCTCATGTGATGCAGCTGCAGCTGCTAAACGTAGGTTATTCAACTCACTGTCAGACATGTAGTCCCTAGTGTCCCCCATACATCTCAGGTAGGCAATATCCCTCCTCTCCCTCTCCTTGACCAGTGTCTCTTTCCTTTGGTGGATCCCCAGCTCGAGGTATCTCAGTTTAGCATCAATTTCTTTCTCTTCTTCCTCCAGTTCAGCTTGCTGCTTTCTCAGCTTGGTCGACTCTTGCTCCACGGCCTTTAGCTCGTGGGTGAGGTCTTTGAGGAGGCTGGCTTTGGCAGCCAGGCCAGACCTGGAGGCGACCTTGAGGCTGGGCACGGAGGGCAGGTAGACCTGTTGGAGGGCAGGTGCCATCATGGGCAGGTGAGCTGATGTTGTATTCTCGTCCGGAGGAGGGCTGGGCAGGGTTCGCTTGACCTTACGGAGCAGTGAGCTCTGCTGTAGGGCTGCCAGCTGGAGAGAGAGAGAGAGGGAGGAAGGGAGGAGAGGAGGGAGGGACGGGAGAGCAGGAAAATATGGGGAGACAAAGAAGCATGGAAAGAAAAGGATCGGAGATGGATCGGAGAGGTAACACGATGAATGGGATAGGATGGTGAGTTAAATGGAGATGGGACATTTGTAGAAACCAATTGTGGATGTAAAATGGACAGGGACATGGAAGGTTAAGAAACAAAGGAGGCATATGAACAAGGAAGGAGACAGGATTAAGTAGAGTGAAGGATGAAGAGAGAAAAAGTAGAGGAGAAGAATGGGGAAGACATAGAGGGAAGAGAGGGAAAATAGGAAGGTAGAGTCGAGAGGAGGGGTTAAGAGGGACGGAGGGAAAAGGTAAGGTGAGAAAGAGAAAAATAAAAGGAGAAAATGAGTCAGGGGCGGAAGGGAAAGACGCGGTAGAAGGAGATCCATGGAGAGGGATCACAGTGGAAGCAGAAAGTTGAAAGAGGTGGGAGGACAGACGGTGTACAACACATAAATAGAACAGGAAGAAGAGAGAGGAAAACTCAAAAAGAGAAAAAGGTCAAGGAACAGAAGGAACAAGGAGAGGACGCAACGATAGGGATATACAAGGGAGACAAAAGAGACACATGTAGACACAGAGACAAGGACAACAGGAAACAAGAGTGGAATTTGTATTAGAGGACATACAAAAACAATCAAATTTGTGCTAATTGTGTGGCTGTGTTCCGCTAGTAAATTGACTACAACTAAAGCAAACAACTTAAATCATTTGGAAAGTTTTTTTCTGGGTTGTTGCTTTCAGGATTTTGTGATTCAACAAGGCTTACATGTCAAACACAACTAGCTGCCCCATAGGTAATTTTTGAGTAAAATATTGTTTTCTAATTAGAAAGATGCAAAGGAATAACCAAAGCCATTATCTTTTAAAGGCTGTGTTCATAGTGATAGTCTGAAAAGGTTGGTCTTCAAACTGAAGTGTGACTTTGTGGCATTTGTATGAGTAGAAAAGTTTAGCTAAACAAATTTTGGAAATGAATAACCTTGCAACCGTAAAGAGAATAACTCTTCTTTCACTTATGGATTGGGGGCTTGGAAGCATGACTTTATGGCCAATATATAGTCAATTCTGTTGAGTTGGTATGGACTTAAACCCGTAAGAGATGTTACCAACACTTTATTGAATAAATGTTTTGTTGAATTTATGCTGTTCTGAAGACAAAATGGGGTTCTACCACTTAGAAACGTACACAATAAAGCAGCCATGTTTCTATTTGTTGAAGTTGTTTTCTTTTCTTTGCAAATAATGAATTGCTTGTGACAGCATCATGCTTCAAATGTAAACTTTAAATCTTAAGACCAAGCCTACTGCACCACGTGTTCCACTTTAAACCTCAAGGAAAACCTCAGAGAACAAAAGGCAAGAATTTTAGTGTGTTGGATTATTATTTTAGCTGTATATTTTGAGTGCACAATATGGAGCTAATAAAATATCGAATATAGTTCAAACCAGCCAATCACATGTATCTTGTTCTGATGAGTCAATGTATCCATATCATGAATAATATAAACGTCAGAATGAATGTCGGTTCTTTTTTTAAATGTTTTAATATGTGTAAATACTGTATCCTCCCTTCCCTATCAAACTTGTTAACTGCATTTTCAATTTGTAAATAGATCCCACAATGTGCCGTGTGTTGTTTATCATGTCAATCTCTGTGGGGGTGGCAACATAAAAAAAAAAAATCCCTGTGGGGAATTATAATTCATTTAATCTTATCATGTAGGCAGTGAAAACATACTCCCAACACCTCAGAAGATTATGAGTGAAAAAGCAGTGCAGTGTGAAACATGTATACTTGATGTATACTCATCACGACATTCACATAATAACTGCTAAGACTCAATATTGATGAGGGAAGGTGGACCATTCTTAAGAAGACAAATTAAAAAATCCTTTTAGTCTTTTCAGAGGTACGTCCCAAAGCAGTCTGCTTTGTTTGCTTTATCTTGCTGTATGCTGCAGACACTTGGGAGTGAATTAACAACGCAACAGTGGAAGTGGATTACTCCTGAATAACTGCAGGATGCTTTTTAATTCTCAAATCAAATGCATGTTATATCTTACATCAGCACTGAAGGCCTGCATGAGATTTGTCTTTTTTACAGCTCTGACTGGACTGACCTTCCAGAGGAAGTAAGACTGTCTGAGTATCACCTTTTAAATCTATTCTTAAAACAGAATTCTATCAGAAGGCTTATCCTAACTTTATTTGATTCAACTAGAAATGAGTTTTTAATATAACTGGCTTTGTTACCTAAAAGTTCCCCATTGACTAGATTTTACATTTGATCAGATTATTTGTTGCTTTTCTAATTTGGTGCCTCATGTGAGTCACTTTGTAGCTTCGGTTTTGAAAAGTGCTCTATAAATCAGGATCATTATTATTATTATCGATTCATTCTCTAGTTATCAATCTAATCTTTATTAATTGGCCTTAAGAAATGAAGCCTTTCACACCAAAATATGTTTATTGTAAGAGCAGTCTGCCGCCTGCCATGTACCCTGTAATAAGGGTGAAGTATATAGGTTTCCTTTTGAAGATTTAATGCTCCTGGTTTATAAGTATGATGACATTAAATTAGTTAATAATGCACCGAATTATGACGTTTTTTTCCCTTGTGCCATAATCCGAGGTAAGTATTTTGTAGATGCCCAAATTAAACAGAGATATTCAAAATAAAAATATATACCAGAGAGAACTTCAGCCTGTACTATCGTCAGGAAGTTTACTTAACAGGCAGAAACATTCACTAGCTACCTAATCTAGTATCAAATTGAGTTAGTTTGTGGGAAAGTTGAACACTTTCCTTCACCAGAGGTTTCTATAATAAAGGCCCATAAAACCTGAAAAAAGCTCAACTGTAGATTTAACTTTTCAGCTCACTTTCATGGCAGCTATTCTTTCATAAGAGTAGGTGTCACTTGTTTCAAATTGGGGATTGAGTAGATTTAATAAAGTCTGTATGGCCTAAAGAACGTAGAAAACAAAACAATACTAACATCTGAAAAATCCACAACAAAGGGAATTAGTCATCATAGTATTCACATAAAACATTCATAGCACTCGCAAAATAAAAAAGGGGGCAAAGTGCAATAATAAGGAATGATTTCAATCAAAGTTATATAGAAGACATTCAGTATTGATGCCTTTGGAGAGTTTTGACTAGAGAAGAGATAATGACTGTGCTGGGGCCCTGCCCAAGGTTATAAAATGTCATCTAATAAACAGGTTTTTATTCTGACGATGATATTTATTTTTACAAATGTTTTTATTTGGAAATGTCAACAAGCACAAAAAACAGCGCACTCGTACATAAACTAATATTTATACTGATGATATTTCTATATTGATTTATTATATGTACTGTACGTGGTTGATTTTCATCTATATTTTGTCACAGGATTTACAGCAGGAAGCTCTAAACGTCTGACCTTTCTTGGACTGTGGCACTAGGCAGCATTACTAGCATTAGCAAGATATGGAAAGAAAGAAAAATATCCAATCTGTTTGGTAGTTGGGGAGATGCATCAAGCCACACAACCAAAATGTGTTCAATATCAGTGGAAGTCGTGATGATGACATTTGTGATGACTTTTTAAAAAGTTAACCGTAACACTTCTTTTGGCCGTAAGTTTTAGTGAAGCTCTATTACGCTGTTTTAGCATTTTGCTGCAGCTCCAGTAGCCGTCCAGCAGAACACAACGACCGTGGCTGTAACTGAAGGATAATTGTTTTTGTGGACCTTTCCTGTTGGCTACACAGCGAGATACCATCTATCCACTGCTTCGTTTTAACATTGAGGATGGCTTGCAACTAAAATACCTGTCCAGGTAGTCATATTAGAGGGTTTTTGTTGTGTGTAGTTAAAAAGATGTTTTTGTACTACGCGTTACTTGAGTGCAGGTCTAAAAGGTGCTTTTTAACTGAACATGAGGTCAAATTTTATCAGCATGTCTGTTTTTATAAGAAACAAATGGCCAATAAAACAGAAATAGACATTTTCTCTATCTAATTGATAACATAACGGCGCCGCTGTTTAGCTGTCTCATCTAGACTGTGCTAATTGTGTGCTAAGGCGTGTGTCAGCATGGTGTGATTGACTTTACCTGGCTCTGGAGTACTTGTTGCTGGTAGAGGGACAGCCTGGCCTTGGTGTGCTCGTCTGTGGTTGGGCTAAGGGCCTTGGGGTCTGACATGGACCTCTGGGTGCTCTTGATGGGTCGGGGCACAGAGGGGTGTCTCTGCGGGGACTCGGCTGTGTAGGACTTCTGCTGAGGTGTGACGTGGGCCTTGTTCAGCCTCTCACTGGACAGAGAATTCTCCAGCAGGCGGTGTGGGGACACCGGGGAGACAGGAGAGTAGAGGACTTGTGGGGATTTGGGGGCCGTCTGCTGCTGCCGGATGATGCTGGAGATAGACTCGTTGTGGATGTGGTTGTGAGGCTGGTAGTTTATGTCAAGCGGGTCGGGGCGGCGTCGCTCAAACTTGGCTGCGTTTGCTGCGATGTGCTGTTGCTGGCGCTGCTGGGTCAGGAGGTCGACAGAACTGGATTGCTGCGTTCCGGTACTGGTAGAGGAAGAATATGGACTGACCGTTGTTGGTACACTGAGCTGGGGGGCTACAACACCCTGGGACTGGGCTTCCGGGTCAGTCTGACAGGCTAAAGACTGTCCTTTTTTGGTCCGCTCAGGTCCGGAGATGTAGTGCACAATCTCTACCTTATTCGGGTCTGGTACTGTCACATGGATTGCTGGGGAGACTCTTCCTAGGTGCTCCACTTCGGTCTGGCAAGACATTTCCCTGATGGTCTGGACGGCAATACTGGAGGACACCATCTTGTGAGTGTCGGTCTTGGTGTCAGTGGCTGTGGTGGATGTGGCGGAAGTGCTGTTGCCGGTGGCATTGGACTCAGCGTGCCGGGAGAAACGGGAACGTCTCCGGCGGACGGGCTGCTCCGTCTCAGCCTTGTCCTCGTCGTCATCTGTCTGGACAGAGCAGTCAACACTGCGACCACGCCTTCTGGTGCGATGACGCATCATGTACCTGGTGATGGAGAGAAGAGAAGAAGAAAACAATAATATATAGCAGAGGAAAAAATTATACCAAAGACATTTTCGTTGGTCAACAAAAAACGAATTGCAGTATGCAAAGCGTGCGGCTCAAAAAAGAGTGAATTATGACTTGTTCAGGACTCAAAACTCAGAATTTAGGACCTGGGACTTGACTTGAGACTTACTTGTGACTTGCAAAACAATGACTTGGTCCCACCTCTGCTATATACTACCACATATGTACAACAATATTAAAACGCAATTTACAGGCTCTATTATAAAGTACTAACATAGAGAAACATAAAAAAACAAAGTCTGAGTTTGAACATTTACCAATTCTGGATGCTGCATCACCTTTTTGTGTTGCACATAGCTTTATGCCTTTGAAACTCTCAGAAAAGTGACATCTTTATTCGATGTAAAATTATTAATTGTTCATAAAGCCTGCATCTGCATCGCAGATTGTGCCTTGTTGTTTTAATTACATAAACATGTGAAGTAAATAGGAAGGCTACCCAGATAATCCTCTCCTAATATACGCACGCACACACACACACACACACACACACACATCTCTACCTCTCTTCTCCGTCTTCATCATCTGTCTGCACACAGCTGTCTACGTTCCTGCGGGGGGAGCCGTAAAACACCACGCCGTCTCCGTCCAAGCTGTCCCTGGTCAGCCTGGTCATGGAGCTGTGTTTCCTCATGTTGCTCCTGGTCTCCATGTGCTCCTGCTGGCTCCTCAGACACATCTCTGACGAGGAGTTGGGGAGCGAACGGTAGCCCATCTGAGAATCGGTGTAGGATGGCAAGGGCTGTCCGTTCACATCCAGCTAAAGAAAACAGGATTATTTTAAGTTTGTTAGTTGTAACTCATCATTGATTCAATTGAGACTGAAAAGGCTTTGCATGTTTCACTTCATATTACAATCATAGAGGTCCACCAAAGAATTGCCGTGCAGAGTGCATACATGCAAACATTATGAGTTGTAGCTTGAGAAGTCAATTTAGTCAGTTACAGTAATAATTTTTAAAAAGCACATTATAAATGATTTTGCACACTGAATTTCATGCGTCATGCACAATTGATATTACAGACGCACTTTTTCCTTTGCCAGCCAAGTTAATTCACAAGTTGTCAGAATATGCGTTGGTGGCTTAATAAACCTTTTGAGATCAATTATGCTTCAGAAAATGTACTGTAGAAAAAAGGGAAGTATCAGGGCTCAGGCTTGTGTCAGGCAGGCCAAAACAATTATGAGTGAGCGCTTCTCAAAGCGCACTTCTTCTGTACTTCTCACTCTCTATGCCCTAAAAAGCCAAGAGCTGAAACCTTTCACATCAATTCTCAATTCCATCATATAAGTATGTCACATCCCTTTTAAGCCACCTGCCAGTGTTCCTCACTCCCCTCACCTGTATGCTCTGAGCTGCAGCTGTTTTCTGTCTCTTCTGCTCTACAAGCTGCTGCTGGAGCTGCTGCTGTAAAGACTGGATCTGGTCTAGCTGGGACTTCTGCTGGGCCAACTGCTCCCTCTGGAGAACAAGTTGTTTCTCGCGTTCCTGTTGCTGCTGCTGTAGAACCTAATAATAATGTTGGTGGAGAGGGGAACAGAGAGAAGCACACGTCGGCAAAAACGGAGAGAGGACAAGACAAGAAAAGTATGGAGAAGCATAGCACAAGACAGAGGTGAGGGTGAACGTGTTGAGGAGAAGAAATGATCAAACAAGATGATGAAAAAAAGAAAAAAAACATAGAAACAGAGACAGACAAAGAGAGACAGTAGAGACAGAAGAGGACAAGGTTGTTGAGTTATGGCACATTTGGTTGTATAAAAGATGATCAAAGACTCCTGACACCGAATGTGACATGGAGTAATTCTTGTGCTGATGGATTAGTTTTAAAAATGGTTCCAAGTTAGTCAAACCTCTATATATTGCAAAAACCAAGAATGGAAGCGCAACATAAATGAAGTGCAGCATGTACTGGTTAATGCTGTTGCCAGTCATATAATGCTCATAAGAAAATATGTAATGCATTTTCTTTGGTGCATAAATGGCAGGCTAGTGCAAAAAAGGAGTTAGGGTTTTTGCTTAAACTGCCGGGTATGAGATGAATATTAAACATTCCATCTCTAGTTCATTCTCATTAAGGAAGGCTTCCACACCTGTTTAACTGAGTTAACTTGAAAGATTTTCAACTGCTTGTTCTATCAAAAAAGGAGAAAATTGTCACGTTAGCCCTTCTATTAACTTTACAAACATCTGCACAAGGCCATATTGCTACTGAGAAAAGCGATATATTCAATGCTGTTGATTATCAGATGAATACAAAAAAACAGTATCCATTTTTTTTGCAAATAAATCAGACCAACAAATGGAATATTAAAGCAAAATCATCAGTTTCTATCACACATACTACAGGCATGTTCATGCACAATCATATACAGGACATGTCCATTTTAGTGAACTACATAACATGCACACTATAGAACGATATCTCTGTAAGGCTGAGTGGATGCAAACGTTTCTTTGAACAAAAAAGCCATCAATCAATACATTAAATAAAAAGAAATTCTAACAATGACAACATTTTAACACCATCTTCTGAAGAGATATTTAATGGTCACCCTGGCAATTTTTTTTTCAATAAAACCGTCAACGTTTGTTAAATTGTTTTTGAGAATTGATAGGATACATGCATTGAAATTCATGCATATACTGTATTTGGAATTAGTTTGTTTTGTTAATTAGTCAATTATTTCAGAGAATGATGTAATTCAATTTACTGGTTGCACATCGAAGACTGAACAATATTGCAATAAGAAACACCAAGAATAACACCACTACAACACCCCCCCCGCCAAAAAAAAAACAATAACAACAATATTTATAGCAAAACCAACAACCACAAAACATCAAACAGACACCAACTATCAAACTCTCCATTCTGCCTCCTGTTTCTCCCTCTACCTGTTCCTTGATGTTCTGCAGCTCATGTAACTCTCTCTGCACCAGCATTTGCTCCTTCTCCCGGTGCAGCTTCAACTCTATCCTTTCTCGGTCCAGCTCATCCTGTAGACGCAGTTGCCGGAATTTCTCCAGCTCCACACGTTCCCTCTCCATCTGCAGAAGCTGTTCCTGCTGCCGATGCAGCCTCTCTGCCTCGGTTTCACCTTCCTTGTGTATGGCACCTGGTGGGGGGAAGGGAGGAAGACCCCCAGCAATTGGTAAGCCACCAGTGGGGGCAGAGGGGCCGGCTGGAGGTTGGGTGTAGCTATGAGTGTGTGAAGGAGCAGAAGGCGGGTAGGCATGGGCTGCTGAGGGAGGCTGTTGTGATTGCTGAGCAGTTGCAACTTGTTGCTGTTGTTGTTGTTGACTGTTAAGGTGGGCCTGGGACAGGTTTATTGGCTGCTGCTGTGGCTCCATTGGTATAACAACCCCTTGTACTGAGATGACCTCTGTTGATGACGATGCACCTTTACCGAGGTAAACCGGTTCATCCTGGACTATAGTACTAGTAGTTGTCATGCAAACAGACACTGGGACACCTACTGATGCCAAAGTTATTGCAGCAACAGCAGTAGTGGCAGTGGTTGACGTTGTTTGGAGAAGACCTGGTGCTGGGTAACGGACTGGAGCTTGTCCAGTTAACGGCACTCTGGGGCTCATTGGTAGTCTGCTAAGACTGGATAGGGGCACAGGTGTCATGTTGGCAGAGGGGTATGGTCTGTAGACCCCCCTCAGTATTGGGCGAAGAACAGAGGCAGGCTGAGTTGTGATTGGAAGTGTAGAAGCGATGGGGGTCTGAATGGTGGAGTAGATCATCCCATCAGAGGACCTAATAGCAGCAGGGTACATGGCCCTGAGACTAGCCTGCCTGGCATTGATAAGGTTGGTTAATGCTTGACTGTGGGAGATTGGCTTCCCATCTAGTCCAAAGAAGAGATTTTGCCTCAAACCGAGACCTGCTGCAAGCCTGGCGGCCCCAGGCCCGGTTCCTCTCCCTAAATTACCAAACTGCATCAAGTCTGGGTTGCTTCCATATCGATCTATGGTATTGAGTGCTGCACACATCCGGCTGATCTCTCTGGCAGTTGTAGCACTGTACTGAGCCAAGTTAGCTTCTTGGAAGCCAGCAATGTCACGAGCAGAGTAGCCATAGTCTGAACTGATGTTAGACAAGGAATTATATCTCCTTATAGGCATCGCTTGGGCTGTGATGTCTCCTCCATGACGTAAATCTGTATAGGAGCCATACTGCATCCCCATAAAACCTCCATAACCTTGTTTCATAGCAGTTAGATCCATTGCAAGTTCTCCTGAGACTTGAATGTGTGGTTCTAGTTTAGAATGGTAGGACTGTAGCCCAGCTTCAGCAAGGTTTGTATCAGACATCGAAGGCTGGAGCCTACCAGGAAAAGGTAATGTGTAAGCCTTACGTTCATCCATTGGATATTCATGGTACCCTCCGGGTTGTCTTTCTTGGTCAGACTCATAGGTGAGAGGAGGGGCAGATGGAGGCCTTATGCCCTCCGTCTCAGCACCAACACAGCTTCCACCAAATGGAAGTCGGTAAACAACATCACAGCAAGCTGGTTGGTTATCAGGTTTAATTTGGCCTTCTGTCAAATCCATAGCATCCTGTCCTTCTTCTACCTTCACTATCTGAGTCACTGCCCTGGCCTGCTCTGGTCCTAAGTCCATCTGTACTACCATGCTATGTGGTGATTTACCTCCTGATATCATACCAGGAGGACTAGGCTTCCCTTTCAGCTCAACAGGACCAGTGCCATACAGCTCAGGGTTAATGATTGGTGAAACAGCACTGACCACAGCAGAGGCAGCGCTAGTCTGACTGACTAGCAAGTCTTTTTTCAGTAAAGGTGAGATCTGGCCAGTAAGGCTGTACCTTGCTAAAGCAGATGCGTGTTGTTGCTGATGTTGCATCTGATGGTGCTGATGCAACTGCTGTTCAAGGAGCTGTTGTTGCTTCTGCAGCTTCTCTTGCTGAATTTGTAGGTCTCTCTGTTGGATACTAAGGTCTTCCAGTTTGGCATCAATTTTTGGTATTGTTGGGTCAGTTGGAGGGGAAATTGGTGGTTTGTTCTGGGAAAGACACACAGCCGAACCCATGCCCTGACCCAGATCCACTTGGTTATGATGTGGATCACCATAGACTGTTGGCTGTTTGGGCTGAGTCATAAACATGGAAGCAGCCACAGTGACACTCACAGTGGTTGGCGTGATGATTTCCTGGGTGTTCAGGTTCATAATCAGTGGCTGTACAATTGTTGAATGCCTACTACCCTCTGATCCACCGTGGTATTTCCTGCTTTCAGTGGCCAAAGAAGTGAGATCCATTCCCTGGTCAGTCATGATAATAGGAGCTGGTTTGGTGGCTGTTCTGAGGTCCACAACACTTCCACCTTGGATCATACGGCCCTGCTCTACCCTAGAAGTGCCTGGCACTGTAGATATTCGACAAAGGGAGATGTTGTCCATTGACATGGACCCTCTGGTGTAAGTGCTGGCTGTAGTGACCATACTTGTTCCCACATTTACTTTCTCCACTCTTTGTGTTTGGTAGAAGCTACGCGTAGGAGAGTGGTGGTAAGGTGGCGTGTCTGGGGGGCTGCCACATGGGGAGTAATTTTCAAATGTTGATTGGCGGCTAAACCGGGTAGGCGAAGACAGGGGAGAAGTAGCAGTGTTGACTGTCATTGGCCTAGCTTGGCTTGAAGGTGGTGAGTATGGGGTATCCTGCGAAGACTGCTGACGATAGAGCCGTGGGGAAACTGATCGATGTGATGTTTGGGTTCCCTGAGCAGTCACTGGAGATGTAGGCCCAGAGCCAGCTGACTCTGACCTTCGCAATGCTGAACTGAAAGTCTGTGTCGAGAACTCAGCTGTATTCCTTCTGGAAGGTGAACGAGTAGGACTCTGTGGTGGCGGTGATGGAGAAAGAGGTGGACTGGTGCTCCTGTAATAAGTAGTATACTTGGGAGAACGTGGCTCAATAATTCTCTCAATGGAAGATGTAGAGCTGTCTCGCACTTGGACATCCCTGGTCTCCCCTACCCTTCTGGTGATCACTTCTCTTTGACTGTATGCCTGGGTAATCTCTGCAATCTTGCTGCATACACTTGAGACTGTAGTTGAAGATGTGGCAGGACTTGCCGTGTGCCGGCCATACATGCCAGACTGAGTAGTCGTCATAGTGTGGCTTGTACTAGTCTGAGAAATAGTTACTGCATCTCTGGCATAAACTCCATAAGCTGCGATCGTGGTGGCAGCCACTGCTGGAGTTATTCCATTCTTTCCTGCTTGGCTTTTGATCCTGTCTTTGTGTCCATCCTTTGCAGAGAAGTGCTGTGTTACTCGGACATCAGGAATCCGTCCTCCAGTCTCAGCAAAGGAGACAGGAGCTGAGATCTGTGTGGGACTGGTCCCTGGAGTTAGTAGAGCATTGCTTTGCTCCAGTAGTTTGGCAAAGGCTGAGCCTGTGTCTAGGAGCTGTTTGTCTGGGTAGGAGCTCTCAATCTCAATCTCTACTTGCTCATCAGTGGCCTGCTGCATCTTGGTAATGTTCTGAGATGTTTGTCGGATCTCCTCATAAATATCTGTTTCTGTCTCCGCGGCCTCGTTGTCATATGCAGCTTGATCTTGTTCATATTCATACTCTTCATCATAACCTTGTCCATTAACATCCTCCTCGTAGTACTGCCCATGTCTTCCTTGTTGCTGCTGTTGCTTCTGTTGTTTCTGAAGCATCTCTGCCTTCCTCATCATCTCCTCATAAACCTCCTCAGCGCTCTTTAGCGGTTTAGAAGTTGAAGATGGTGCTGTGGTGGTTGTTGTAGTTGATGATTTCTCTATTGGTGAGTAGAGAGACATAAAGGTAGGCAGGTTGTATTCGCTGCCTGATTTGTAAAGTTTGGACTCGTATCCCTCAGCCTCTGAGTCCAGACTCTGAGGGGAATATTCAGAAGCAGAAGATCGATGGAGCTCTTCCATTTCTGCAGCTTGTCTCAGCTCTTCTGTTGGAGAAGCATCTTCAATGGGTGAGAGATTGCTGGGTGGTGTCTTGGATCTCTCTCTGCGCCTCTGAGCCCGCAGCTCCTCCTTATCCCTCTTGGTCTTTCTTGCTGTGCTCCTTATTCTCTGTTGTTCCACCTCCCTCATCTTCTCCTGCTCTCTCAGAAGTTCTTCTTCCTCTCTCAGCTCATCCTCTTCTGAAGAGTCTTCAATGGTGGGAAGGAGCGGGCCATGGGAGCGGTGGCGTGCTTTCCTCTGCTGCTTGGCCTCTTCCAGCCTTTGCCTCCTGCTGGGGCTACTGTCACTGTCCTCCTCCATTGATGATATGGAAGTAGGAGACTGGCCTGAGCCATATGAGGATGAAGTAGCTGGCAGTGTTGAGGAGTAGTCACCCCGAGAACGCTCTTCGGGAGATCCTGTCAGGCTCTCCATCTCCAGCTCTGGTTCCCGATCAAGGCTCAAGTCATTTTCATTGCCCATCTCCATGTCTCGGCTGTAGCTGCTGGTGTTATTAAGTTCAATGGTTTTGAAGCGCCTCAAGCCTCCTTGTGCCATCAAATCTTCTTCACCCTCCTCCATTGAGCCCTTATAAACATCTGAAGAGCTCTTAGTTTCCTCCTCAAAACTGCTGGAGTGGTGCTGAAGACGTCTTTTCTCTTTCCCTGAGTCAGAGATGTGTTTGTGGTGGCTTTTCTTGGGTTTCTGGTAGCCATATCCTTCATCTTCCTCATCCTCATCTTCCTCCATCTCTTCCTCCTCATTTTCTTCATCAGCACTCATCTCCATTATTTGTCTCCTCATGAACTCCTCATCAGTCATCTCTGTGGGCTCAGCCTCTTTTTCCTTCTTTTTCTTCTCCTTCTTCTCCTCCTTCCCTTCCTTCCGTTTACCCTCCCAGTCTCCTCCATCTTCTTCCTCCTCAAGTATATCTTCTAGTTCCTCGTCAGAGTCGTACGAATCTGGCGGGATTGACAGGGAGCGTGGGCGCTGCTTCCCTCTATCATCCAAGTCTCTGTGCTTTCTCCCCCTTCTGTCCCCCTTATCTTCAGAAAGGCTCTTCTCCAGCAATGGCCTCATGGAGCTTTCGAGCTTGGTGATTTCAGAAGGGCTTGGTGGCGAGCCCCGCCCACTGATCCCCCTCTCACTCAGCTTCATCTCTTCTTCTTGGATTAGACCTGTGATTTCACTGTGGGAGCTGGAGATACCATCAGAAGAGTAGCCGGTGTCACTGAGGCTCTGAGGGCTGCGTGACAAGTCATGGGTGCTGTTGTTTTTTGTATCCTAAAGAGAAAAGAAGAAAGAAGGAAGAATGTATTAGATTTGAGGAAGCTAGGGTTTTTATTTATTTGACTAATAATTTGTGTAAAGTATGACAATGTGTTGATACTGGATAACACATCGGTATGCATACAATTTAAGCCCACGTATATTTAGATTCCGTAAAATGAATGGCTTCTGTCTAATTTTAAATATTTATCTATGATCAAATGTCCCTTCTTTTTTTTCATAACATTGATTGAAGTGATATATTTCATCATTGTCTGTGCAATACTTGACCTAGATTTATCGATCAAAATAAATAGTTGGATAACAAGTTAGTTCCAAGGTGTTTAATTTTTTTAATATGTCATCAATCTGCTTGAACATGCATGCTAAAACTGCAGTACTTAGCTTTTAATAAAAAGATAGTAGATGTAAATATCTCATTGAAATACATTCTGATCTTAGACATAAAGCAATGACCCGGAAAGCTCTATACCTAAAAATATCATAATGAATACAAACTACAGTGAATTTTTTGAACGAGGTTCACGGCAGTTTGTTGATTTAATACGTTAACATAACATACGTTAACATATGATTAATGGGAATTATCCATCATTTTTGGAACATTGGAACATTAAGCTACAAAGTAATGAAGTGTTATATATATATATATATATATATACAGTATGTACATCATTTTAAACGAGAATGCATGAAAGTAGGGTTCTTTTCATTAGGTTTGAAAGCTTCAAGGTCTATAAAAACATTTCTTGCCATATTGTTATTAAAATATTACAATTTGTCTTTTGGGAATTCTGCTGAATAACAAACAACACAACACAGTATTTAATAACATCTGATTTGGTTCTTATGAATCCCATTACAGAAATTACATTTTATTTGATAAGACATTTTTTAAATCAGAGTTGTTAATGAGCTCATACAGTAAGAGGGCGAACATTGAATGCTTAGAAGTTATCTCTTAAAAAAAGTTTCTAAGTTGCACATAGAAGAAAGAAAAAGTGACAGGAATGAATTCAGAGAGAGCATGTAAGAGAATAGGCTTGAGGTTGTCATTCAATTTCATCATGGATGTAGAATTATACAGAAAAACACTGAAGAAAATGCAGAGATTTGCCCTTCCAATTTCTTAAAACTGAAAAAAAGGTATTGTCGTATCAGATATACTAAGAGCCACAGTATGTTAGATTTTTGAATTACAATTCAATTTAAATATGTAATAAACTCTCCAATAATATAATTAATGACAGCTTTAAGACGAATTACATAATTATACAGTTATCACAAAGTGGCTTATAGTTGTATGGTTTTTAACAATTTTTTTGAGCCATTGATGGAAAGAAGTTAGTCAAATTGTATTTTTTAGGAGTTAGATTTCAGTTTTTGATGATGAGCAATTGTTATGTTAACATGACTGGAATATAAAAACTACTCAAAACTCATTCATCAATGGCTCTGTCTCAGATGTCTATTAATAACATGCCAGATCAAAATTTCAAAAGGGACTAACCTGAATGAAAGGGGGATGGAGGTCAGAATACAAAATAGATACAAAATTATGTAAATGTGTTTTTAGAAAACCTTCTTAACGATGGTGACAATACTTCAGAGGAGGCTTTACTTTCAGCTCTCTGCACTTTAAATTCCTAGCAGGTCCCTAGATGAGGAATGTCTGCTCTGCCTTTGTAAAGGCCCAAAGCAGCCAATCTTTATGAATATTTCAGCAGGAGCGATGGCTGCGGCTGAGTAAGAAAAGGCATTACTTCACTCCCTCTGTGTTTCTCTCTCACTCTCACTCCCCAAGGTAGACCATGAATGCTGCCACTTGCAGCCTCAGCATTCTGTTGGCACAGAATCAATGACTTGCTTTTAAAACATCCATGGACGTCCAACACAGGAGTAAGCAATTACTTCAACTTACAATTTTAAATAACCAGGTTCCACAGAAAATCTTGGTTAGTGTCATAACATACCACAACTATACATTGTGGTGTAAAATACCCAGTGCTTTGCATACAAGGTGATTATCAATTACAGTTTGTAGTATAATAAAGGAAAAACAGGGCTGGGCTCAGATCACCAAACGGAATTGAAATAAAATTCACATGAAATATTGGAGGCATTGTTATACATAGAGACATTTGTTCAAGAAGCTCAATAAAACAAAACAAAAAATACTACTGAGAAAACAAACAAACATGGTAACTAATATTTTCTTTTTTCAGAGAAAAGATTTTTGAAACAAATAGGGCAAATACAATACATCTGGAAATGTGTTTGTGAAATGTGATTATATTATTAAACCCAAAACCATCCTATCCCATTGTAAATACATGAAGGCTCCCAGTGCCACTGTAAACCTTGATGCATCTCACTTGCCACTATAGTCATGAATGTGATATTTAGATGTAAATATCTGAGTTGAATTTAACTGCAATCTCACGGATCTGTTCACTGTGACCTTTACGATCCTTTACAAAGCTTATGTGTGAGCACAACTCATCGCAAGTATGTAATATAAGCTATATTCACAGTAGCATGAATGGCCTCAAGATGCCACTGTCATGCATGTACTTACATCTGGAGACTAAACACAGCATTCAACACCTTGAAGAAAACGTTGGAGGAAATCTAATGTGGCAACAGGCAGCTGGTCCATGGCAGGATCCATGGAGATGTGAAAATTAAAATCCATTTCTCAGCCGTCAGACAACACAAGCTTCCCAACTCCATTGGGCACATGGTCCATTTATCACATGCATCACTTCAATCTACATCCTAGGTCTGACTCTGCTTGGGACAGCGATGTTTTGAAGTGTAGAAGAATGTAGACTGTAATACCCAAGTCAACAACGTTTTAAGTCTGTTGACTCCTACTTAGCCTTAGCCTGCTTCCAGACCTCTGAATTGCCAAACACATCTCTGATTTCAGTGATTCAAATATGTCTGGAGTTGCTCATTGATGTCTGTTTCCACCAGTTGGAGAAACAACTGACCAGTCAGAGTTTAGTAGAATTATGAATGGGGACACCATCTCCATAAATAGCTACTTAGCTACATTCATGAATAGCAACAGAAATATGGAAACAATCGTGGATGAGAGTGACGCAGCTGTATAAGTTGTTGTGAGTCGACTTTCTTAAGGTCTTAACATTCCTGTGGTCTGTCCATATTTAAATTTAAATGCCCTGCTGTACTAGATGTTCAAATTTCAACAGCTTGTAGTTTTAGCAGCAACAATTAGTTTGTTTGCATTCAACAACTACAACTCCCATGAAGCTTTGACAGTGTCCCAATAGCCAAGCAAAATGCTAACAAAGTCATTTTTCAAAATATATATCTCCAAAGTTTTTAAATTTGACAATCCAGACTAGAATAGCCAACTTAGCATATTTACATAAATTCCCAACAACAGCATGTTTCATCTTTTCAGAAACAATGTTGAAAGAAATCGTCTCTGAGAAAGCCTGTTGAGTTAGAGAAGCTAGTGGACCACAGGCGAGCTGGGAAGGGGAGCGGGCTCTTTGAACTCCAAAGGAAGCATTCACGTTAGATCCTGCCCTTGACCAGCCACTTGCACAACGCCTGGTCACAGTCTAAAGTTATAATATCCTGGGGCTGTACATACAATAAGTATACATTTAAACCGATGCGCAGTGCAGTCCCAAAGAACCAGATTTTATACTCACTCTAATAACTGCTTGTGTAAGAGTTCACTGTCGGTGTGCTTTCTCTCTGTCGTCTATCTTACAAAAGCATCATCTGGATTGGAGCCCTGTTATCATTGACCTTTTCTCATATAGTGTCTGTGAGGAGTTTGGAGGTCCAATGTGGGCACAATCCTGTCAAATACACATTTCTGGTGCTGAGCAAGAGCTTCCATTAAGCTCATTGAGTGTGATAGAAAAACTGTATGAATGCGAAGCAGGGCCACGCTGAAAACAGCCATGCATACTTAAACTGCATACATGCTCTGAAAGTTAAAAAGCTCACACAACAATAGCCGTTTTTTGTACATAGACCTGTATGTTACACTATGGTTCCAAGAGAATATTAACTGAAATTCAGCTTAACTGTTTTTGATAATAGTATATCGTCTTATTTATTTGGTTCAGTTTTAACAAGCTGTGTAACCATTTTACTCGTCAACTTTGGTCCTTTTCAATAGCTTAACATACAGAGTAGTACACCGGACTAAAGCAATGTTATAAAAAAAGAAAATCAGACTTACGTCATAGTGCCTGGACTTCTTGATTTCCTTAATCGGTGTGATCTGCTCTCCTTTCTTCTGGCAGGGTTTGGTGTCTTTGGCAGTTTGGGTCTCAGGCTCGGTTTTGGGCTTCTCCTCTGTGGGTTTCGGATGTTTCTGGGTCTCTGTGGTTGATACTGGTGTCGTGGTCTTGGTGTCGGCTGGTTGTTTGGCAGCAGTGGGCGCAAACGGTCCACTAGCACCACTTCCCGCCTGCGCTTTCTGCGTCTGGGCTGGCCTGGGCCCCTGCTGATTGGTGGGCTTGTGGAGGGGACTTGGCTGACTGGCTGGCGCCTGGTGACGGGGCGAGCCCATTGGCTGGTGCTTGGGAGACGGGTGAGGAACAGGAAGTGGAGGTTCGTCGAGACCTCCTCCGGACAACAGCCGCTGGGTCTGGCAGTTGAGACATAACCACTCCTTTTTCTGAAACAAAGAGAGGACAATAAAAAAAAAAAAGTTACATCTTGCTGGTTTTTACACTAAAGTACAGACATTTTTTTGTTATTATATCATCACTATAATATGGCCAATAAAACATATTTAAAGACACACTCCCTGATTTTATTATAGCTCCCCAAATTCAAAAATCTTGCTTTTAGCTCATTGCTGATGCCTTGAAAAGGTAGTTTTAAAGTTTCAAAGCATCAACACTAACGTTGGAGGAAATCCACTATTAGGCACCAAAACAAAATCAGGTGTTTGTTTTATGAAAATACAACTTAAACACCTAATAAAGTGATCATTTGAATAAAATGTCATCGCCTTGAATATCACGACTGTCTAAAAGTCAACACTGCTCAAGAGAAAAAAGTAAAGACTGCAACACTAACTCAAAAGTAAGTGTGTGTCTTTGTGTGTGAGTGTGTGTGACTTAAATATCATATAACCCGCTGTCCTTCTGCAAACATTCCTCAACTAAAATGATGTGTTCTCATTGATTAATATTATTAACGCTGAAAATGTCGATTCCACTTAAATAGTAGACTGCAGACACACACACACACACACACACACACACACACACACACACACACACTGTATACACTGAGGCAATGTTAATTCCAGACAGAGCTGTCAGAGCTGCAGGAGGCTAATCTGTACTGACATATGTTTCTAATTTGCCAAGTCACACTGCCAGCTACACCCTATTTTCATCACATCGGCTCCACTCACTTCTTACACTGTGAGGCTCAGTAATCAAAAAAATCAGGCCGCGATGTGCACGCACGCACACACACACACACACACACACACACACACTGGAAACATCGCATCAATAGCCACCATCACTGTAAAGACTAAGAAAATATCCCTGTCCCGCCCACAGTGTTTGATTGACAGGTGATCTTTGGGAAGTGCAAACAGAACATTCAATTATAAGTTATCTCTTATTTTGTTCATCTTATGTGTGTAACAATCCATATTCATTATCTCCCCAGTATCTCTGCAGTATCCAGATTATGTTCACCCTCTCTCTCTAGCCAACTGAACACTTATCTCCCATCTCTGTTCTTTTCCACCCACTTATCAAATCCTCGACACAAAACCCACCAAACCTCTTTCTATCTCCCCTCCTCTTCTTATCTCTTCCTCCTACTGATTAGAGAACATATTTGTGATACGTGAAAACATTTTTTTAGGAGCCCAGGTTGACTAATGGATCAACTAAGGGCTAGACTTTGGGTCGAGTGGCGGTACTGTAGCACTTGATAGTTATAGACAGCCACATTTAAGACCATTTAAACCTTTGTGATGATTCCTGGAATTATTACAGTTGAGAAAATAAAGAAAAACAAAGTATAAAAACCCATTTTTTTTCTTCTGACACTATAAAAGGACATCATGTACATATGTTTAGCGAAACATCTGTATGCATGTAAAACCATATCAACCCTGGTCTGCATCACTCTGTTTTAAGGCCTCATTTCAAGACATTTGAATGACCAATGAATGTTGTCTCATTGCCTTTTCTATCCCCAGCACACTGTGTCTAAGTGTTGCTGTCTGTTTGTTTTAAAAAATGCCTTTGACACATTTGCAACAGCTCTCAAAAATTCTGCCTCTCTGAGCTTTTTTCCCCTGTTGAAATACAAATCTGGCATACATGACCAACTCACTGCAATAAATGGGCACTTCTATTTTGTACGTGGCCAAATGTAGAGCAAAAAGAAGCCGAACAGAGACGATGATTTAATGTGCCCGGCAACACACCTTTATTATGAGCGTGGTCAAATGAGATACTAAGCTAAAAGCTTCCCAAAAGGGGGATGTTTAATGGTTTACTTCAACACACAGGACTATTTCCTGCAGCTCTCTTTACAGCCACTGATAAAACCACAGATTCCTGTGAATGCCAAAATGTTTTCAGCATCAAAAATGTAAAGCTATGAGCAACAAAAATGCAACAAAAATGCAACAAATGACTGATGAAAGTTTAAAAACATTTGTGCAATCTGACCAGACCAGAATTCATTTGTGTTGGACTTTCCCCTCACCATACAACTCCTTTAAATATCATATAATACTTTCTGTGTGTGTGTGTTTGTGTGTGTGTGTACTTTCTGTGTGTGTGTCCATTGATCCATTTTTAGACCCCAAAGTCAATTCATCCTTTTCCCAGAGTACATTTAGTCCTACAGATCATATATATATACCTCTGTTTCAATGTTTCCTGAGGCTTCATTGACTCCTGTGTCTCCTATGTTCCTGGTGTGGTCGTGCATGTTGTGTATCCTCGTGTTCCCTCGTGTTCCCTCGTGTTCCCTCGTCCCTTCCCGGTTTGTGTTTTTGTACTTTTGTTAGCTTTGTTTTAATAAAGCTCTTTTTGTTAAACACCAAGCCTGCTTCTGCGTTTGGGTCCTTCCCTTTACCTCAACCCTGACAAATATAATCCAATGTTAAATACTTTCTGTGTGTGTGTGTGTGTGTGTGTGTGTGTGTGTGTGTGTGTGTGTGTGTGTTGTCCCACAGAGTAGCCCATCACCGCACCACTTAACCTACATAGCACAAACATCTGGCCTTTTCTCCTCCTGTCAATAACGGTCACTAAAATGCTCCATCAGTCTTAATTTTCCATTCAGACTTTCTCTCTCTCTCTCTCTCTCGTTCACTTTCTTTCTAAGTGTCTGTCCTTTCAAAATCTGTTCAGCGATGCTTTGTGTTGTTCTGTATTGTATTTTCACTCTGCCATCCATGAAGGAGGCATATTTGTTCCATTTGGCCCTGAGGGAAACTGCATCCTCTGTAGGGAATGTTTGTAGTATCGCATTGTTTCCCCTCTCTGTCTCTTTTCGTTTCTTTATATGCTACTACTTATTACTTCTTTATGTGTATGTAGATGTGTTGGCACTTGTAAACACCAGCTAACGATTTCAGAAACTCATCCAGCTTCAGAGAAACCTCGGTTGCTCCAAAAAAAAAAAAAAGGTGCTTCCTTAACTTGAATCACGTAGTTAGTCAGAAAAATGAACGATATGACGAGACATAAGTGACAGTAGTGAGAATGGCAGTTTCATACTGATGCTTCACTTTGGGTTTCCATTACTGAACTGGGTTCATTCAAAACTGCAAAAAGATCTCAGGCTGTACAGACATGAAGTGGCTCAGATGTCAGAAACCTGGAATCCCTTCGTCAGGGGAAACGATGTCGCTACCAAAATTGTAGCTGAGATATTTCACTCAAAACCAAAAGTTATTGTAATATATATTGATATTGGAAAAGTTTTCATCATGATATATTGTATACCTAGTCAATCCTCTCCCAAATAGTGTGATGATCTGGGTTTTTGTGCTTCCTGTTTTATTTTGTTGGTTCATTCCCTTGTGTCATGTCTAGTTTTACTTCCTGTCTTTGTGTTTTCCCTTCTTTTGTGATTGTTTGCTCTTCCCTGATTTGATCCACCTGTGTGTAATCACTCTGCCACCCTTGTGTCTGTGCTGCCCTCTCCAGCTGTGTCCCGTTGTCATTAGTGTCTCTGTGTATATATACCTCTGTTTCAATGTTTCCTGAGGCTTCATTGCCTCCTATGTGCCTCCTATGTGCCTCCTATGTGCCTCCTATGTGC
>CALSCE010009645.1:13859666-13871152 GCA_943593645.1 Bovichtus variegatus
CACACACACACACACACACACACACACACACACACACACTATAGAAGTCCAAAGCTGAAAAGCACCAATCAGAGGAAACCATTCCACTGCTCTGATTTGTGGCCACATGTCTGCTCAGCCGTAACAAATAGAGAATCTTGCCATTGTGCACATTTCCATTTCATTAGAAATAAGCTCAAATCAGTAGTAATCAGCTATTTATTGTTCAAGTTTATGTTGCACATTGTTCGCCAACTTAAAAATGAATGTGTCCAGCAACTGCACACAAACTGACACACAAATTGATACAATTGCTCAGAAAATATAATAATATATAGATATATATATAGTAAAAGTGAACTGGAGCAAAATATAATAGTCAATACTGTATTTTGTGTATTCTCAGTCCCTGTCGCTCTATCCTTTCCTCCCCCCCCCCCTGCTCTACATCATGGTACAGTCCAATGCTAACCTTTTTGCTTGTTCCCATCTCACTCTCTTTCAGCCATCCATCACTTTCCCTCTATGTGTTTCTAGCTCACTCTCTCATGGTATTTGTGAGGACCTTTATTGCTCAGATTTGTCACCACGAATGCAATAACAGTGTGTGTGTGTGTGTGTGTGTGTGTGTGTGTGCAGGCCTGTTGAGATGTGGATGTGCTTTGCATGTGTGTTAACTGGTTCCTCTCCCTTTCTACCTCGCTCGCTCGCTGAAAGCCATTATTGCTGAGATTTGTCACCATGTACAATTACATTATAGACAGTGTGTTTGTGTGTGTGTGTGTGTGTATTTACTGTGTTTTCTGTGTGCTGACTCCAAACCATCACGAGCCATTTCTTGCATATATACGGACGCATACACAAAAACACAGTCTTTCCACACTGCCATTAGTCATCATGTCTCCCACTAAGCTGAGCAGATGAACAACATGCCAGTGACAGAACTAATTCAACTCCCACGCCTGAATTTCACAAGGACATCATTTATCTGAGCATGTGCATAATGAGTGTGTGTGTTTTCCTGAGTGGTGCTTGACATGTAGTGCAGTGGGATCAAAACAGGACTGTGTAAGTCACAAATGACTCTCCATTTGCTTCATTTTGCCTTCTGCTTGATTGAAGTTTGCAGTGTTGTTTGCCACAACAAGCGCACATAAAATGCGGATCTAATGTAAAAATTAGTATAGAAACAGATTTCTATTATCATTTGGTGCGTAAAATGTATCATTAACTTTAAAGTCGCCTTGGGTAACGTTGTCTTGGTGCTGTTTAGATTTCACTAAAGTGTCTTAAATTGAACAGAAGAAGTTTTTTCCAGCAGGGAATTCTCACATAGGGACAATAAAAGTATATTAACGCAATTTAACCAGCATACATTTGAATGTTTATTGACATATTTCATATGGTGGACAGAATATGGTTCAGTGTGACCATAGAGCATCTGAACGTTATAGTAAAGGAATGTTATCAAAACATTTATTATATCAAAATAGGAATCACTTTGACAAATACATATGGTGACTGACCTTCACTACACAATCAAACAGAATAAACAATATTCTGCGATAACAGTGATGGAAATCGAGGTGGAACACAGAAAAAGTATTTGATTTTTGTTTACACTGAACAGGTATTGGGGCAATAAATGTTGTGCACATCCAATACGATGGAGGTTCCCTGACCGAAGCTGCTGAATGTTGTTATTCTTGTTTGTATATCAAGTGGCAGATTGGACAAACCCTCGCAGAGTTGTGTGGGAAGGTTTTACTCACAACAGCTTCAGGGGTGCCAGTCCGTAAACACACTAATGAAAACTGGCTCACACTGCCTTAAAAACCTGCTCACCCCACTGAAAGGGTTTCACTGTTCTGGATGTCAAAAGAGGGTTTTCATGTTTTTTACCGATTCCATATAATCTTGAGTACTTAAGACTTTTCAGATCTCACTGTTGTTATTAATATAAACTCAACAACTTCTTCCATATTTACCAATTGTCTTGATAAATGTTGTACAATATACAGCACAACTATATAGTCAAACAATACAACAACTCAAGACAAATACATCTTCATTCGCTGATCAACCCAACTGCTTCTACTTTGCACTTTCTGATCGCTATTAAGCTACATCGCACTCGACACACTCGACACACTCGACACACTTCCTGATTTAAGTCCATCCAGTGGCTCCTTCCTGCTATTTGAAATATCTGCAGGAAGTGTTACTGAAGCAAACTAATTATTTAGTGATTATTATTTATCTTGCTCTTACTGGCTTTTATTTGGTGGTTTACATTACCTAGTTTTATTTATTTATAAACATGTAATTTCATCAAGGCGTAAACCATTTGATGAAAGCTTTTAGATTTACTGTTTCACTAATCTCTGGTGCCATTTAGGAAACTATGTGTTTGATGTTACTTGAAATCATCTACATTTTGAGTCCATAAGTATCCATATCAGTATGCATGATCCCATGAAGGCCGATGAAGCAACAGAAAAAGGGGAAAAGAGGAGACGGAGTCAGAGTGGGTAGAGGAGAACAGCTGGAAGGAAGGAAGGGGGGATGAACAGAAGAGGTAATGGAGCACAAACACATCAGGCTTCAGTCTCGAGGGCAGGAAAGAGAGAAAGAGAACCCCCCCACAAACACCGACAGAATGGCGCAACCCGCCTAGGAACAATCCATCCGCTGAGCAGCACAGGGGAGTTAGAGGAGAACACAGTAAATGGATATGGCTGGGTATACCCTCCAATTTCTCTCTCCCCCCCATGAGAGCTGTCCCTCTCTCGTCCAGTATCGCGACCTCTGACCACTTCCCTCTCTCTGGTTAATTCTCTTGCTCGCTCTGTCAGATTCACTCTCTGTGTCATGGCTGAGTCATCATCTAAGTCATTCCCTTGATTTCTCTCCCCTTTCAATCCTTCACTTTCAATCTCTCCCCTCTCGTCTCCCCCCATGGCCGTCTGGTGCCTCCTCTCTTTTCTCTCAGTCCTTTCTTTTTTCCATACTCCCTCATACTCTCCTGTCAAGTCTCTCTGTCCGTCAAATGCAGATATCAAAGCAAAACAATGCCATATACGCTGCTTTACAAGAATTTGAGTCGAGTATTAATCTGTGAATACTTAACTGTCTGTATACTTATGCATGTGTGCGTGTGTGTATCTTGGACGTAAATGTGTGTGTTTGCATGTGTGCAGAGAGCTTACAAGTCAAGTGTGTACACATTTATCTGTATCTATATACACATATGCTTGAGTGATGGCCTGTTTTTATTTGCATTCACACACACATCTTTATCTGTGTGTGTGTGTGTGTGTGTGTGTGTGACATCTCCGTCAGTGTCAGCGACGGGCAGCCACACAGACAGGATATGACAGCTGATTGGCAGACGGACCACCAACATCCGTCATGGCAACCACAGAGGACATTGCCAGGCTGTCAGGGGGAGTTAATACAGAATACTGGAATTATTAAGGTTTTTTAACTCTTTTTTTTTTAACGTGGACTCACATTTGAGCCCACAGCTGACTATCTTGCAGCGAGATAATGAATCCCTACCAGCTAGCGTGACCCCGTGACCTGTAAAAACATTCATTAGTTCTTTAGCGAGCCATCATGGAGGATCGCCCCACTGCAGAACTACCGCGGGATGGAAACATGAATGATTTCTGCGATGACTGAAAACCGTCTCATTATATGAATCCACATTTTGTGAAAAGATGATCTGTTTTAACAGCTATAGCTTTTGTCTGCTGCTTTATAAGTAATCTTAAGATAAAGCAGGAAATATAGAAAGAAAGACGTGTGAAGACAGAAAAGATTTATGAGAAAGAAACTGGAGGTAGAAATGTTTTTTGAACATTAACCAAATTGGAATGAGAGAAAGTAGGATTGAAATATTTTAGATTCAATTTAATTACATTTTCCAAATGACTGTGGATCGACTTCTGACATTACTGTAGTGTCCCTTTTCTTAGGTTTAGTTTTTCAGAATAGGTAATCTGAAAATGTTCCCTATGTGTGCAATGCAATCTGAAATCCAAATCTAAAACTTTAGTAATCGAGGTCAGTGCAACTTTTTAAAAAGAGCATGAGAATTTCTTATGATCTCAGTAGGTGGTCGCATATTCAAGCCGTGGAGGCTGCAGGATTCCTACAGAGTGTTCAGCTTTAACGGACAGATAAAGGAGACGCACCTTAAACACGAGTCCTTTCATGTGTGAAAGGTCAGTGTTACAGTGTGCAGCATGCTCACCTGGATTTGCATTTGTTTACATCTAGAGCTACATTATCAAACATCAATTTCACCCTTTGACTCAACATTGACTGACTTAAATCTGGGGCTTATCTTTGACTTCAGTCTTGATCATTTGATAAGCTATACAGACGCACAGTGGTAGCTGCTGCAGTTATATGGGATTTGTACATTTTGTAAACCGGACTTTGGAACAGGGTATTTTCATGGTCTTACATCTTTACATGTGGAGACGTGTACATCTAGTGTCCATGCTTTTTTTTTTTCAGTAATTGCTCGCCACACCAAAAAGTTCAACTTTAAAAGATGAAAAGACCAACAAAAGATTTTAAGCCTTTTTCCTCATCTTTCATGTTAATATGGATCTTTTTGTTCACATTCCTCATAATGAAGCTTTGCGTTCCACTTCCAGATGTTTACTTTTAACATTTAAACTCTACTTCCTGTAGATGTCTTCGATTCAGTTCTAACGCATAACAATGAATCGTAAATAAAAATGCTCAAAATTATGAATGGACCCTGGCGGAGAGCAGAGAGAGGTGTGAATCATCCATCTGCTCTGCTTCCCTCCTGAGATACACACATGGAGCAGGTGAAAGGAAAAAGGCGTGAATCAATGTTCTCTCTGTCTGTCACGACCCTAAAACACACACCTCCTACTCCCCTTTATACACACACACACACACACACATACATACACATACATACAGGAAGTGTGGGGGTATAAAAGGCTAATTGACTGAATAATTGAGCCTGGTGGTACCATGAAAGACAGAAAGCAAAAGAAAGACAAAAAATAGGACAGTTAGATGAGACGAGTGTCTCTGAGTAATTCACCCTTTTCACTCAATAATCGATGTGAGTCATGACTGCGTGTGTGTTTGTGTGTAGTGGGTTTCCTTTAAAGAGCACATTCTCCTTTTATGATGTAAAGTATTATGTGCGTTATTGTATGAACCCTCTTTTACACGCAAACAAAAACACACACACGCAGAATTCCGCTCATGAGTCACTCATTTTGCAGTTTTTTTTTATTTAATTTTTTTTTTTATAAATGGTGTGTAAGCGAGAGATAACATGTAAAAGAAAAGGAGATCAACGTGTTTGTCTTTGATATGAAAACATCAGAAACCCCAGAGAAAAACAGGAAGAGCCGCGGGGGCAGAGACACGTAAAAAGACACATAGCTTTTTATTTCAGTCCGTATACCCACGCAGTACGGTAAGTCTCTAAGTTACAGCAACTGCCAAATTCGCTGCTGTCAAAGCTTAGTATGCTGCTCCAGTTATAGTTATGCTGTGTTCAGAGATCCTGGGAAATCTTTGTGTCAAAAGGAAAAGACAGGAAAATGTTTTTTTTACACTTTTTATCCTTTTGCTACACCATTTTTAGATATTTAGAAGTCCCTGGTTTAACACATTGGAAGTGTGCACCTGCACCGTGTCACCTGACATGCTGAGCCCGATGCTGATAAAATACTGGAGGAATGCCATCAGCAGATGCTGCGCTTTCAGACAAAGAGTAGTGTGTTACTTTATCAATTTTAGTTTGAAATAAAACAAAAAACGTGTATGTTAAAAGTGAGGATTCCACTTCTGCCGGAGGCTCCACATTTTGACGACTAGTCACAAGTTTGTCTTCCTTCTTCTTTGTCTTATTGCAGAGAATCGCTCACCTTTTAATGCAACAAGCAACGATTTACAAAACTGGAAAGGCAGGACAACTAGTCGCAATCATTGGTCATCAAACAATAGCCCCGCAAGTTAGATTTCAAAAGTACAAAACAGCAAGAATCCGGGTGGAGGTCATACCTGCATGTCTAAAAATCAAGCTAACTTTTCACCTTGTCATTTGTTATAAATAATGCAAAATGTTACGTGTAAAAATGCTCTTACTCGAGCAGTGTATTCTAACTGTAGCTTCTTCTCTTGCTTCCACGTCTTTGACACAACATGAGCTGCTAAACACATGCAGCATGTTACACAGGCAAAACAAGATGTTGATGGAGCCATTTTCCTCCCTGTTCGTCTGTGCACGAGGCTGGTGGTTATAATGACCACCTGCCAGCAGCGAATTCTGACATTCTACTTTGAAGAGACGGAGTAACAAACTGCTTTTCCTCTAGTCAGCCATTACGGCTCAAAATCCAATTTAAAGTAGACATATTCTTCAAACAGAAACCTGCACTCTGGCTCTGCGGCAACCTCTAGAGAAAACAAGCTCCATGTCACTTTAAGACACTATTACTCCAGTCAGCCATAATGACTCAAGAAGATCAAGCCTCTACTCAACATACTGCTCAAAGAGAATCCTACATTATGGCTCAGCAGTGGACTCAGTTCCAATAATAGTTTTTCATTTCTTCATCTCATCTGTGCCCTCAGGCTTCGTCTTGATAAAACAGCGCTCATCTTGTTTTGCATCACCGGCAATTGGCAAAGCTAGTTACTGAAGTCCAGAGTCTTAACGCCACTCTTGTTGTCCATTACAGCTCTTCTTCAGTGGTTTCGATGTTTGCCGAGCCTCACTTTGGCTCACCAGCTGCATGCAGTTTGTTTTTCAAGCAACTGTGATCCCCGCAGAGTTCCGGCTGCTTCATTTAGTCTAAAATCTACCTCCCTCTACCATCACGTCTCTGGGCCCGCACGTTGCAGATTGCAGAGTTCTCCATTTTTTCTGGGAGTCATTTTTCCATGTCAGTGGTAATGTAATGCAGGTGCATAACCCGGGGGAAGGATGTTTCTTTTTCCACTCTGCCACTATGGCGCCAGATGCACACGATTGCAATTATACAGTTTTACATTTCAGCCTTATTTTCCAATGCATGTCACGCTTTCATGTACTTTTGCAACCGTGCAGTCAGCCATTGGTTAAGTCAACACTTCAAACTTTCTGCAGGTTTATCAAACTGAACATCAACTGAACATTATTCTAATATTTTGTAAGTTGTAGCCAGGTTTACTTGAAATGTCTAACAGTAATATAACTTTAATTGTTCAGTGTGATGGACCACACAACTCAAGTAACTTTCAAGTGCTTATTGATATTCAGATTGGGCAAAAAATAAAAGACAACCTATGGCTACCTGCAAGGTAGGAAAATACCTTTTAAAATCTGAAACATCTGTGTAACACTGGATGTACACTGCATGGATAAAAGTCCTGCACATTAACTTTTGCATACTTTTGTTCTTGGGCTGTTTTTCATGAGCGAGTCCCTTGATAAATCTTAATTCTACTGCATATAATGATCTTCTCAACTAAAGTGGGCTTCAACCTCACAATGCTCTCACAACGCATCTCAACTTTACTGAACCTATACTCCAGAAGCCCTTTTAGACTAGTACACTTTAGTATAAGTTTTAATAGCAGAGGTATTTACATTTTGGTCAATTTAATGTGTTGTAGACAAGAAAATCAGCCATTACTCAACACGTTTAAAGTCCCGTACAGCCAATATTATTCTTTAGTAAAGACGCTGTAAAACTCTCCCTTTCTCTGTTCTAATTAAGCTTTGTGGCTCGACACTTACGGGTTTAACTCATTTTAATTTTGGATCTACAAAAACCAGTCAGTTTCAACTGTGTATTTTTTATTTTTTTTAAACCTCTAGGGGTGAGATACCCACCTTAATATTCATCGATCACACCTTCACACCTAAATTTAAAAATCCTCCATTGCCTCCCAGCTTCAGCTTCATGCTCTTTCGCTCCTCACCCCGGTGAGGGAATTCCCCTCTTCTCTTCCACTGTATCGTCCCTTTACCTTTGGGTTTTAACTTGTTGAGAATCACACATTGTGCCTCTGTGGGAGTCTCTTTCTGTGTGTGTGTGAGGGGTGCTGTTAATCAGCTGTGTAGCCCAGGGGAGGGAACAGCTCTCATCGCTGACCCATTTAAAGGCACCATGGTGGAGAGAGGAGTGAAAGTAGGACATGAAAAACACAAAAGTTAAAAAAAGGTGCTGCACGGAGAAACTCACAGGCCAGGACACGGACAGCACACACACCCATCTCCTCGAATCCTTCGAGAGCTGCTGTTGTTGTACAAAGATGAACATATTGATCCGTCTCTCTTTGTCTCTTGCCCCACACATTATGCTTTTATGTCAAACGTGTCTTCACATAAGTGCCCTCGAGAGATCATAAACTGGTAACATTACTCTTGGAGAGAGATGTTTTTCTTGCGGACGGCGTAGTAGTGTGTCCCTGATGTTGAGGCTCTCCGAGGGAGGCGCTCGTTGACGGCCCCCAGGAGGGCCATTCAGACTCTCTTACAGCCTCCACTGCCAAATAACACCACTACCACTAACTGCAGGGGGTACACTAAAACACCTGATCATGGAAAAGCACAGTCTCACACACTCTCGTTGGAATAATTGTTTTCTTGAGTGATGGTACGCATACAGAGACGCCCTCACAAAGAGCTTTTTAAGGTGAAAGTGAAAAGCCGCTGGGATTCAGTGACGTTTAAACTTCCTCTAAATGTCGAACTGTAAGTCAGCAACACAACACATGTTTTAGTTGAAGCAAACAAAATGACTGCCGGTGATGAAGGATTATTTCCACAGATAACTATCCGTCTCAAACTATTTATAGAGGATGTGCTCACCTGCACTGAAAAATTTAACAGGACACATTTTGGAACAGTATGTCTCCTTGCAAACTTCCCCAGCCGCTCCTCTGTGCTTCTAAAGAGAGAACAAACTCACTGCCCTCCTTCTCATCCTCCTGCCACCGTTGTCTTTCTATACGAGTTTATCTGTTGCACCACTGCCACTCACTGTATATCGAAACTGGAAAAGTGCATGCAAACTTTGACAAAGGAAGTCAGTGAAAACAAGTAAACAATACTCTCGCTTTGCTGCTGCTTTTAATGTTGTTATGCAATGCTTTTAGCTCTGCACTTTAAATCTTATTCTTATTTCTGAGTCTCCAAACCTTCCGTCGCTGAGTGAAACCCCACCTGTTTCCACGGCAACTTGGCCAATGATAATAATTAAAAAGATAATAATCATAACAAAATTCTTATTTCTGTATGCTGCACTTACATTGGTTTGGCTTATTTAAAGCTATTGCACTCATTATTGTTGTAAGTCGCTTTGGACAAAAGCGTCAGCTAAATGTAATGTAGTGTAATAATCTCTATGAAAGTGTTTGATCTGTGTATTTGCTTCAATTGAAAGGAAATAAGTAAGTATAGTTTGATAAGTTTAATGCAATAATCTACTACTTAGTAAGCGTAAATCCTTGCATTATAGCACAATCTTTTATGCTTTATGTTCAGAGATGGAGCTGTAACTCGTCCACACAACAAAGAAGTAATGAGGAAGAGAAGAGGCAAATTTAGGGGAAAAAGGAAAATGAAGTAGAGCAAAGGGGAGACAGATTGAGAGGTGGAGGCAGACTGAAGAGGGAGCACAGAAGGATGAAGGGTAGAAGAAGAACGGGAAAGATGCAACAGTGGGACGAGTGAGGGAGGACGATGGAGAGGAGAAAAAGGCAGAGGAGACGAGGCCGACATTAACGGTGAGGTGGACAAACTGCGAGTGATTTTGGATTTTTTTTTTAAAAGAATTCCAGAGATGAAAGGCAGAAGGATACAATGAGCGGAGGAGGAGAGGAACGAGAGAGGAGGGAATTGAGAAGACGGAGGACGGTGGGCAGGAGGAGTACTCAGGGGGTTGAGGTGAGGTGAAAAACATCCATCATAAATAAAGACGTGAGTGTGTTTGGAAGAAAGAGAAGAGGGTGCATAAATTGAGCAACCTCGAAGACTCCAGACATCAGACTGGGAGCACTTGATTTATGTCACAATAGAGGCTAAAGAGTCTTCTCCGCACATGCAGTATTTTAGGAACAAAAAAATAACAAACAGGATTTATGAGTTATGTCACAAGAAATGAATAAAAAGGCAGCTCTTCGTCAGTCTTAAGTCTCATCACACTAACAGAAACATCTTAAAATGACACTCGCAGTTCCCGCCTGACTAAACTAAGTGAGACAAACTCAGCGCGCTGTCTCAGTATACGTCATCTGCAGATATTTAAAGAACCGACTGTGAGAAGTCAAGTTAGCACGCAATGCCGGGTACAGACGTCAGTCTAAAAGGAAAAAAAACCAAAACACAGTACTGAGTACTCAGAGTTTGAAGTCTTCAGGTGAGGGGATATACGGTACATACATATGGTTTGAGAGCGTCAAAACTGTCACTTTATGATGTTTAATGGACCCGACAGATTCAGGACAGAGATGTACATGTACATGTAGATGCACAGAAGCTTAAGGGCATTAAACTAACATCAAATACTCAACCAAAATGTTCCGAGATACATTCAAATATCAAAGGCGCTCATAATATACATCCTCACGGAGCCTATTACACTAGTGTGATGTCAAGGATCGGTTGGAAACCTGTTGGGCGTGTTTGGGGTCACGTTGTATAGTTTGAGAAACAGTCACTGGCAGAAATTAGCATATAGCATAGCAATACAATCATAGTATCCGTCTTCATTTCACAGCTATAAAGCATCCACGAAAAAAAGTATTATAGATACAAGAACATTTCAGAAGGGCTGAGAGATTGTGTTCCAAACAGAAAGTTTACTTTTGTTTAAAAACTCAGACATCTAACCATGAAACTTTGCCAAAGATGTTTTGTGCTACAGAAAAGTAAAATTCTTATTTATTTGCCCTATGACATTTTCCATATTACATTTCAGGAGGAATGTAAGACGACACTCTCATCCACACTGAGTTTTGAGAAGGTCGACAACACTTATGTATTTGGAGCGAACAAAACTTCTGTGACCTCCGAATCCTTCGGCAAAGTCTTGTTTGAATAAAGTACATCATTTTTCTAACTAATTAGAAATGCTCATGAGTTTGATTCTTTTCCACAATGTAATGCAATGTCACATACAGCATATTTTGTATCAGCTTATTCAGAACTGAAGGTACATAACATTATTGAGTCACAATCACTCAATCAAGGTATGTTGTGTGCATTTCTCTGAAATACACAAGAGGAACTTGCAACCTTTGACATCTTGACTAGATTATGCCCCTATTTGTTCAAATGAATTCAAATAAATTCTTGAATACCTTGCACATGGAGACATTATTTCCAGTCATGAATACACTAAATTACCAGCTTTACACGTTCAGTGCCCTTCAGAGGCCAACGCATCTGCCTCAGTTAAAAGGCTTAAGACTACCAGATGGTTATTTCTTCGTGATTTGATGACTAATTT
>CALSCE010009645.1:13881144-13894850 GCA_943593645.1 Bovichtus variegatus
CACAAACTCCCAGCATGCACCGAGAGAGAGAGAGAGAGAGAGAGAGACAGAGAGAGAGAGAGAGAGAGAGAGAGAGAGAGAGAGAGAGAGAGAGAGAGAGAGAGAGAGAGAGAGAGAGAGAGAGAGAGAGAGAGAGAGAGAGAGAGAGAGAGAGAGACAGAGAGAGAGAGAGAAGTGTAGATTTGTACTCTGACCATGTAAATTTAAATCAGACTTGGTCATCATCTTTCAGTTGCATGAATTAGTTTGTGGCATTTATTTGTTTGTTGTTGACTAAATGTCACAGTTTATGGAACATTATGCAGCTTCTGTCTTAAATCTTCCTGCTGTTTCCACGCTCCATTAGTTTGTTTCTCTCTGGGAGCTTTGCTCATCAATTTACAGATTGTTACACTTCCATTTATATATTTACCACTGGAATAGAAAGTTGGCGAAAGAATATGTGAACCCAACCGAGTGCAGCTGGACGAAGGCGAGAGGTACAGGGACAGAAGAAGAAAATATTAGAATAATGAAACGAAACAATAAACAAAAACTAACTCCACTCCATTAACCCTAATGACCTCCATAGTGCAGATAGCAACATTTAGAATGACCAATCAGTGCTTTGGGAACTTCTCACACATGTACACACACATAATTAAATACAAACGGACAAATTCATTAAATTACCCACATTAACCTTTTGGCCACTGTGGCATTTTCCTGAGGCAGAGTGTCCGACTGTGTGAGCGAGAATACGTTATAATGAGATGGTTTCTATAGCAGCAAACAAGGAGTTTCGTGTAGAAAATGTCAATAATCGCTCCTTTCAGTTCCATCAGGAAAATTCCAATGTTTTTCAAAATAGGTTTCATTCCCAAAACTATAGCCATTCTGACATGTTGAAGAAATTCAGGAAATGCGACTCCAACAAAAACACCAGGGCAAGAAACACCAAACTGCTAAAGCTTTCCAGATGAAGTAATATTTGACTATTATTGTTTTTTGCAGTGTGAGCATATGGATCCAGATTTGGGAAAGTTAGCGGCTAACCAGACAAACCCATAAAAAAGTCAATATAGGCCTTTTCGTGGCAGCAAAACATCACTGTACTAGTTCACTAGATGTTGATGAAGAGCACCTGAACACACAGTCATCTTTGTGTTTTCAAGGTTAGACGGTCTCGTGTGGGGAGGAGGAGCAGCTTCAGTCTGGCATTGTGGTGCTTTGAAGGACACACCGGCATGGGCTGTGTCCTTTGCAGGATCCAGCCTCTCAATTGGAATCTTACTTATATAATGTAAAACACACAGACACACACACAGATATAACAATACACACAAACAAACACACGTCGCATGTGCACAAACACACCAATGCAGATTAAATGTCACAATCCCTAATCAGTTTCCTTTAGATGTGCAGACTCACACACACACACACACACACACTCACATTTAGACACACACTCAGGTGCAGTAATCCTAATAATTGTTCGGACAGCAGCGATGACAGCTGTGAAAGCCTGAATGACAGACTGGACAGAGAAATGGCCTCATTCACTCATTCACCAACACCTGCTTATACAGTGTCAGTGTAGTGTGTGTGTGTGTGTGGGTGTGTGTCATGTTGTGTCATCATTCAGACCTTCACAAGGACGCTGTTTCACCAGACGCTGACTTATTCTGTTTATAATGTTTTTCATGTTGAATTCTGAGATCAAATTGTAGCATAAATATGCACAACATACGCGTAAATTGTGTATATTTATGCTTCTAAGTTTCTACGACTGTCCATTTCAAGCTCCATTAGATAAAACAGGGCTGATAAAAGGAAAAGTGAGCAGAATAAAGGATAATGAATAAATGTTATTTGAAGGAAACAACTATGGAGGCAGGCCTTAAGTAGAGAAGAGGACAGAGGGGACAGTGTAAACCGAGTGACTTTTTACTTTCCTGCTCCAGGAGACACTGCCTCCCCCTTACATATTTAATCTGTACCGCTATTTATATTTTAAAAAAACCTTAGCTAAATTATTGATAAATGAAGCGAGCGCTACCCTCCGTGTTTCTCCATCACACAGCGTTCCTGTCTTTCTCCAACACTAACACTCATCTGCCTCACTTTGTTAAACACATTCTCAGTAAAGGCGTTAAAGTTGTATTCTGTCACAGTGTATATCCTAGTGAACGGTGACGAGAGGAGTGACCTGAAAATCAGACGACTATTATCTGACAACAGGATTGAGAACAATAGCATATGAGCATATTAGTGCATGTGAATTCATTTAGAAATGAGATCTGTTTGGCGAATATGTGCATTCAGTGGCCAAATGGGAAAATACAAACGCAGTAGAAATGAAGTTTACACGTACGGTTAGCGAGCTTACTGAGCACAACATAAAACCTACTAAGGGAGAGAATAACTTCCTGGAGAGAAGTAGAGTAGTGTGACACTATATAAGCTATAAATTACATAAATAGACTAATCTACAGCCACTGGTGCAGCTCTGCGAGGCTGTACGTAGGCACAGCGGGAGGCTACTTTCAGCCAAGTACTGACATTAACATGTTAACATGCTCACAATGACTATGCTAGGATGTCGATGCCCATCTTATGCCACTTTCACACATGCACTGCAACCCTGAAATCACCAAGGCATCACCCTGAAGGAGCTGATTCATTCAGACCGGACATCAAACGGATTCTACCCTCGTACTAAGTCAATGTTAAGTACAACTGAGCCCATGTGTGAGTAGAGCCGCTCAGTGTCCGGAGAATTCACACGTTATATTTCAAGAAAACAATGAAATGTCAACCTCATACACAGGAAACGATCTAAAATGCAATCATGTAATGGCTGCTGAGGTATTTCAGTCCGGACAAAAGTGGTGGACAGACCAACTGACAGGCCGACGTTGCTTTCCCTAGAGTAATAACGCTAGCGTGGCAAAAAAAAAAATCTAGGCCTTTCAGATGTAGATGAGTAAATGTAGCTTAACTGCCTTCAAATCAGTCAAACCTCCTCAGCAAAAACTGTGCTTCCGTGATCTCATCTCTTTGACGTCATCTTCCCCTCCCCCCCTCCTTCCCTCATTTTTTTTTGTCTTCTCCCTTCTTTTTATCCGTCCTTCTTGTGTGTGTGTGTGTGTGTGTTTGTGTGTGTGTGTGGGTGCCTGGTGATTCAGCTTTTCATGTCGCCTCTACACATTTTTCTTTCCATCCGTTTCCACCGATCCTTCGTATATTCATCTCACTTTAAATTGGTCTTTTCATACGTCTGTGCTTCTCTGAATGTCTCTTTATCAATTTTTTTTTTCATTACGACTTCCTCTTTATCACTTTCTAAGACTTCCGAATAGTCTCGCCTTTTCTTTTTTTCTGTTACCTACTAAGTCTTAAAAACATTTTGAACGATTCTTTCTCTTTGCTCTGTGTGTGTATATTTATCACTGGCACTGCACAGTAGTACTTATATACACCCTGTATATTATGTCTAGGTTTATCTTGAGGCAGTGATAGTGCATTACGGTGCTATGAACAACTGTACTCCCCAGAGACCCTGAAGGCATCACGGTGCCTCAAAGTAAATACGACACGAGTCATTCTCCATCTGCCTGACTGGCTGCTATAAACGCATCCTTTCTTCTTTCTGTCTTTTCTGTCTTCTTTCAAATGTTCTTCCATCTACGCTTCATTCCAGCATCCTTCCTTCCTTATACACACATCTGTCCCTCCTGTTAACCTACAGGCTTCCCTCCTTAAGATGTACCTTCTTCCTCCCCTATATACTCCATTTCTTGCATAATTCCCCTAATACATACGTCCTGGATACTGTGTTTTATTCTTCCCTTTCTAACTTGCTTACTTCCTTTACTTATTTGTCTTCCTTTCTCTCCTTATCTGTTGCTTCCTTTCTTCTTTTCACCTCTAAGCCTGCGTCTGGATCGATACAGGGGAGGTGAGAGAGCAGTCGGCCTTTACACTCCTTTCATAGTGGCGTGAGCAGAATCACTTTGGAGGATAGGAAAAAAAAAAAAAGCATAACTGCAAAGGATGTCTGTGTTTTGTGATTCAGCTTCTCTAAGAACCTTCATTCACTCTCATCCTTCGCCTTTTTGCCCTTGCAGTCTATCGTTATTTTTCTATCTCTTTTCCCTCCGTCTGTTGCCGTTTCTCGACCTTCCGCTCTGGAATTAATTCTTCCCCTCATCCATCGCCATTTCTTGCTCATTGTATGTCCAGCTCAGAATATTGGCCTTCGTATTTCCCCCTTCGTCTTCCCCTCTTGATCTTTCTTCTCCCTCCTCTTACGGGTAGAAAACGCTTGTTTTGCCTCTCTTAACATTTGTGAAAACGAGGCTTCACTCATTTAACAGCTAATGGACTGTTGGAGGCCATGTTACATTGATTTCAAAGTGACAAACAAATTCCTTCTCAAGCTATTTTCTTTGGTTGATTTGTTTGCTTGGTAACTTGTAGCGTAACTAAGATTGTTCCCCAATTTTAGTGGTTGCTGTGACCATCTTTTAATGCCATGTTTGATGAGAAACAGTGTGTTAGCGTGTAGCATGTAGCGTTCTATCTGACTAAAAGTGTTGGTTTGTTGCCACCTGTCTAATAGATTTATGTCCCAAAAGCAAATTGCCCTTTGTAGCTGTGTTTAGTAACATTGTATACACTTTTTAAATGTAGAGTATCAAGATATACTAATACTAATATAACATGTGTTAAAAATGAATTAAATGAATTATTGAAATTAAGAATCATTTTAATTACTAATTCAATTACCAAGGGTTAATGACTGGAAACCAAGCTTAGGTAGACCAAGTACCAAGGTGCAAGGTGCATTTACATATATGCATATATCTACATGTACAGCAAAATAGCCAAAGACAATAAAAACATTTTTTTTAAAAACAAGAAAGTAGGGAGTAAGGATTAAAGCAAGACATAGAAAGGCTAGTGGAAGATTAAAGTAATGTAAAATTGTGAATAAAAAAAAGGATTTAATAGACAGGCAGAGCCGCAGGTATGGGGGGGGGGGGGGGGGGGCAGAGAGGTATTTAGAAAGAGAGAGAGAAAACAGACAACTAGGCCTATAAACACTGATGATGATGAAAGCAAAAGTATGGAGAAAAGACAGTTAATTCCTCAGAGGTCCAGGTCTAACTGCATCCACACAGTGAAGAGGAAGAAGTCTAACAGTGGAATGAATAGCATTTTCTATTTGTGGTGAATGGTATTGATTGTCTGGGAGGAGATTCTGAATGCGTGCGTGTCTGTGTGTGTGTGTGAGTGTCTGTGTGTTACTGTTTGTGTGCGAGCACAGTTCTTGTTCTAATGTGTACGACCAAAGGTGACCAGGCCATTTTTGGTAAAGTTGGGCAAAGTCCCACCTGCTGGCAACATAAGTGTGGTTTTAGTGGTCCTAAGAAACTTTGATTCTGGATTACTGTTTATGCTTGCTGCTGTTATTTCTCATTATTCAGTGGCTGGATATAATAGTTTTAGAATGGTATTTTAAATGCACTTGAGAGGCCGCTAAGTGGGGATAGCCCAACGCTTGCATTGTAAAGTGCACCGAGTGTGGGAAAACAACAGTACACGTGCCTGTTGCCCCTCTGCAATTTTATTGCCATTTGCCAAGTACTGTTGTAGTAATTTGCTCGTAGTTGGCAGAAGTTAGAATTTATTTTAAAGAAGACAGTAATTGCGGTCACCGTGAACGATGTGTATTATCTTTTACAGCACAATTTCGAAAGTCTGCCTTTTGAAGAAAAACTTGAGATGTAACACCTCATTGTTGTAAACCATACCGTTGCTAAAAATAATTTAAGGAAAAAATGGCTAACTACTAGCTTGTCAGAGAAGACTCATTTGCTTCCTGTCTGTCTTTTTCAATGGCGATGGTACCATGTCAAGAACAGGCTTTCAGGATCTCAAGCATCTTTCTGAGATGATTATCAAAAATGAAAGCCACAGGAAAATGTGGTGAAATTGGGCAACATACTGTAACATTGGTAGTAACATTGGAATACATACTGTATATGCATGTATCTGTGCAGGAGGGACTTTGTGTGTACACTGCATGTATATGTAACATTGCTCTTACCTCCACCAGATGTGGCGTGGGGTTGAAGCCACACAGGTTACACACTTGGCTGTGACACTGCGTACAGGAGTTGTAGTTGGGCGAGTCGGAGCTGCCGATGTTCAGCTCCGTTTTACAAAGAGGACAGTTCACTTTAGGCTTCACGGGCTCTGGAGCAGGCACAGGGGCTGCCACAGGCTCCTGCTTTTGCTGCGCTTTCTGTAGATGAGCAGGTATTTGCTGATGTTGTTGTCCTTGCGGCCCTTTTTGATGATGTGCGGGCGACTGCTGTTGTGGCATTCCTTGTTGATGGGGCATGGTCTGCTGCTTCTGGGTTGGTGCATACGGTCCACCCATCCGGGGACCCCCCATTTGGCTCGGTGGATAAGGGCCTCCCATATGGCTTGGCGCATGAGGACCTCCTATATGGCTCGCCGCATGAGGACCCCCCATTTGGCTCGGTGCATGAGGACCCCCCATTTGACTAGGCGCATGAGGGCCCCCCATTTGACTTGGAGCATGAGGGCCCCCCATTTGACTCGGTGCATGAGGGCCACCCATTTGACTCGGCGCATGAGGGCCACCCATTTGACTCTGCGCATGAGGGCCACCCATTTGACTCGGCGCATGAGGGCCACCCATTTGACTCGGGGCATGAGGGCCACCCATTTGACCCGGGGCATGAGGGCCACCCATTTGACCCGGGGCGTGAGGGCCACCCATTTGGCTCGGGCCCCCCATACTGAATGGTTTGGTGGCAGGGGCACCTTGCTGTTGCTTGTTGTCAGGAGTTGTATTACTGAACACCACCTTGCCTCGTGCAGGGCTTGGCTGGGTGGCGGCGGTGGCTAGAGGGTCAACATTGATCAGGGTACTCGCCTGATTGAGCAGCGATGCCCCAAAGCCAAACAGTTTTGTCAGGCCGTCCTGGGCAGGCGGAGGGGCCTGATTCTGAGGTCTGTGGGCTGGGGAGGAACCGGCGCTTCTGGTCTGGTCATGGGTACGTGCCATAGACTGGTGCATTGGAGAACCGCGACCCAAATCGGGCTGGGACGGAGCCTTGGTCATGCCAGGAAGGGGCACAGCTCCAGGGTGGGGAATCCGTGGACCCCCAGGCTGGTTGGGCCCTCCCGTGGGACCTCCAACAGCTCCTGGGGCTCCAGGCCCTCTCTGGGAGTACGGGTCGGACCTCATGCCCTGCTGAAAGGACCCTGTCTGAGTCTGGGGGCCGCCAGGGCCTTGGTGTCTCTGCAAGCCTGGAGAGGTATGAGGCTGAGTCTGGGGCCCTGGCTTGGACGCAGTGTACGTCTGGGGCTGAGACTGGGGATACTGCTGGGACTGGGAGTATGGCTGGGACTGGGAGTAGGGTTGAGTCTGGGAGTATGGCTGTGACTGGGGGTGGGGTTGACTCTGGGAGTAGGGTTGACTCTGGGAGTAGGGTTGACTCTGGGAGTAGGGTTGAGTCTGGCCGTAAGGCTGAGACTGAGACTGAGGCTGCTGTTGCTGCTGCTGTTGCTGCTGCTGCTGTTGCTGTTGCTTCTGCTGTTGCTGCTGCTGCTGCTGCCTCTGGGTGGGCTGACTCTGTGCCAAAGGTTTGGGCTGTGCTGCTGCTGCCGGCTGTATTGGCTGAGGTGCGGGCTGCTGAGGCTGGATGATGGGTTTGGCTTGGTGGGACGGAGAGTGAATCTGCTGTTGGCTCTTAGAGCGAGGCGTGGTCATATCAATGCCAAGAGCCCTCTGCATCTGACAATTCAGACACAGCCACTCCTGGACCTGCAGACAGAGAGCAGACAGGTTTGATGTTACTTTAACTTTCCCCATGGAAAAATCACTTCAATTTTTTTACACATAATTCCCCAAATTTTGCGTGATACATTTGGGATCTTTGGGATCTCCACTGGATTTAAAAAAAAAGGTTCTGCTTGGCTTACTGGGTCAGTGATGTAGATGAGGTTAACACTACTGTTTGCTTTTGCCATGTAAAAGTTTAATCAATTAAACAAAAGAAAAGGAGGAGATAATTTATGGAAATAGAGGACACTATAGATATAAAACAACAGTATGATAAATTGATTTTCCGTTTCAAGGCCAATTGCTATAGATTACTTTAAATATCATGGGTGACTCAGACAGGGAGCACCGGAGTCTCGTCTGAACCACATGGACACTGTATTCATTCAGCCAACTTCAAAGCTGCAGATAATAGAGAGAGTGCATTTGGATGGCTACACACAGAATATGGTCCATCTTTCTTCCCGTGGAAAACATAAGTGCAAAGAGAATAGTTGTAATCAACCAGAAACAGAGGGAGAGAGAGGTAAATCAACCACAAATTGACTGCAGCACTGAGTGATTGCTGAGCCAAAGCCGCAACCTGAGTGAAAAAGCATTACATCTCTCACAGACACACACACACACACACACACACATAAATCCACACGGGTAAACAGGTATGCACATCAAGTGACACGAGCGAGACACAAACAGATATAATAAGAGACACACACAGTCAAATGAACTGAATACGAAACACCCCCTCAGCATCTAAAAATAAAAATGAAAACATCACCCCTCCTCCTCTTCTTCTCCATGTCTTCCTCCTTCCTTCTCTTCTGCCTCCAGATGAGAGCTGATACTCCCTTGTGTCCGGACCTTGCTTGGCTCTCTAATTTCTTCCGACTGCTAAAAACACACAGCTCCTCTCCGAACTGAGTCAACCTGCTCTCGTCCCGTCTGTCCTACTGTAGCTTTGCATCCTCCACAGCCAACCAGCTGCCATAAATCGTGCTATTTTAGCTCCTCTGCAGCCAGACCAAAGCTAGTAAATCTGAGCACGTTTCAAGCGTTTCTCCCATCCCCTTTCCTTCCCACAATGCAATGCGCAAATGTACTGTATCACCCCGCCTGCTATCCACTGAACCCCCCCCCCTCCTGATTTTTTTTTTTTTTGCTAAAGGACAAGTTGGCTCCTTGAATTTGAAGGGAAGATGTGAAAAGAAATGTCTGCATCACTCACGTACCCTAACTAAGCACTTCCTCCCACTGTGCTGTCCAAGCCTGCTTTGCAGTCTGGCATTTTCTAGCTTGACAGCATTACTGATCCCATGTTCTGTTAACTCAGCGGCTACAGCCACTGTTACAGCCTGATATCCTCCTTAACATATTCTCTTTGTAGCTGTCTTCCCTCTCCTCTCTGCTTCTCTTCTCTGTTTTTCCCTCTTATTCACATCCCCCCCCTGCACTTTCCCATCTTTCTTGTTTCCGTCTTTACCCCCATTTTTCTGTTCTCTCTCTGATCAGCTTGGAAATGTAGGTCTCGTTCCTCGAATAGCTGAAGCTAAAGGAGATTTGAAAGTATAATTTTGCTGTGCAGGCTCCTCCCACGTTGTGCTGCCATAATTACATCTGATGAAGATGGCGAGAGGGAGATGAAGAGCGGTAGATAGGGAGAAAGAGAAGTGGGCTGATTTTAATGAGTCCCTGTCTATCCTCTGCTTTATAAGCAACATCACAAGAGACCCTTGAATGAATGAGGGATAAAGCGAGGGATGGAGGGATGGGAAAGAGCAAGGAGAAGATGGAGAGGGAGCGAACATGGAGGGAGAGGAGTCAGCAGTTTTTTAATCCAGGCAGCTCTTCAGCTCTCATCATGTCAAGCTTAATCAACAGCACAGCAGCACAGAATATCCACTTCTGCTTCACTGTGGTTAAAAGCAGTGAACCCTTTACACACCTGAGTCCTGTGTTCACAATGAGGTACACTGCACTGAGGTGGCAGGAGAAACACATGCAGATACATCTAAACCCAGAAAAATAAAAACTATCTGCATGGCTGTGGCTTCATACCTTTAATACTGAACCTGATATGTGCATCCAATTTCCATCACACTATTTCTTTCTCCATTAAATGTGCAATTTGTAGCATAAACAAACACATTTTTTATAAATAATTATATATATATATATTTTACATACACCAGGCACCTCACATTTATACAGTAGGTCATTATACCTTACACTACGTATTTCAATATGAGGAGGCTATGGTAATTGTAAAATAATAGTATGTTATTTGTGTTATTTCGGTATATACTGCAGTCCGAACTGTTTGCTGGTTATTATCAAAATCACTGATAGTACACGGTTTGGCGTGCAGCGCTGTCAATGTCATGTAATAAGGTGATATATTAGGTGCACTCACGCAAAGCCAAACTTAGATTGAGTTTTTATTCAGTTATTTCTCACTTAACCTTTAACCAGGGAGTCCCACTGAGGTGAAAAGTAAGTTTCCCCTAAAAGAAAAAGTTGCTATCCCAAAACGTAGTCAATATCCAGCTTGGCGGTGGAATATTACATCTGTCATATCGTAGCCATCATGAGCAGTGTTTAACATCAGCTGTTTGTGTAAAGAAGCGTTTCCACTGCACACATGTTGACTTGTTATAGTAGGAACATATAATTAACATTAATCCTATGGTTTCGTCCTTGAGGTACATTCATTTTATTGTATAATTACAGCAAAAAAGTAAACAAAGATTGATATATACAGTATATAGTGTATTTTATAGTGTAGAATTGGGACACAGTATTTCTGTTTGCAGATGGAGCTCAATGAAAATCTAATAAGAAAACACTGAAGCCTGAGACAAAATGTAGACGGACAACATTCAACCTCGTTTATGTGCAATCGCAATAATGTGACCCGCCGAAACTGACTTAGGCCTGGTGTTGTAAACAACCACAGCTCTGACGGGGACGGTCAAAGGACAGCTTTGAAAGGTTTCTTATGTACCTCTAAGCATTAGAGAACAGGTGTCCCCTCAAGTTATAGCCCATCTACTTCTTCCTGTGTACGGTCCACACACCAGTCAGTTTGCATACGGTGTGGCGGCCAGGCTCAGGCTATTTTCAGGCCTGTGGGAGTTACAAATAAGTGGCTGCAAATGTCTTTTCTGAAAGGAGGAAAATGAGCCCCGACAATCTCAAATGATGCCGACTCTGCACTCTCCTACACTCAGTAGAAAAAAGGTGGGTCATTTTCCTGAAAAACTCATTTCTGCAGAAGCCCATTTGAGCCCATTTCTGCCTGTTTCTGTATTGTATTTAAAGTTTCAAATTGGCTTATAAAATAAAGAAGAAATGTGTACCATTACATGTCACAACTGCAATTTCTTAATTTAATAATATCCAAACAATGGCCAGTGAATATATATATATATATATATATATATATAAATAACTTGAACTAACTATTTTGAGTTGCAAAAGTCCCAAACCTGGAGTCCACAGGTTCACCATATTGGAGGTTTATATGTAGAAGCACTCGGGTTAAAAGGAGGCAGTACACACAAGTACACACACACAAGTACACACACACAAGTACGCGCACACATGCACTTACACACACGTGCACACACACGTTAAACCGTTGAACAGATGTCAAAACACAGATAGGGAAATGCATGTGATAATCGTAAAATAAATAACAACTAATTTTGTGCACTTTTTAAGCGCCATGATAAAATAATACTGCTATTACTACCTCATCTTTGCCATCGTTGGTGCATCACTGTGGAGTTAGTGTGCCACACGTTTTAGCTTCGGATTAGCCGTTAATCAAAAGACCCAGGTAGGACTCTTTAAATCAGGACTAATCTCTCGATTTTGTGTTAGTGAGTTTTTGTTCCAGCGCCCATGCTAGCCACCAAGCTAGTTTTAGCCTATATGGACCGGCTTTAACGATTAGCACAGTAGAGAACAAAACAATTAAATTAATAAAACTGAACGCCAACTGCAATATCAGTCAAAAAAGTTGGGAGTATGATACTGAGCGCATATCATCCAGCTGTGGGAGTGGAAGTTGATCGGAGCAGAGTTCACTGTGAGTCTAATGTAATTTGTCATTAATTAGCCCGGAGACACAGAGAGAAGAGCGGAGAGGAGGCGGGAGGACCAATCAAAGAAATAAAACAGCGTAGAGAAGGAAATCTACGCTCTTCTGCCACTCTCGACTGAATAAGAAAATAGCTAATAAATAGCACATTTGAAAACATCCAAGTGCGCGGTTGCATGGACAGCGAGTCTGCATCGATGCCGACTTAACCAGCTGCTCCTACGGACCACGTGCAATGTCGTTTTGTGTTAGTCATGGAACATGCACAGTACAAATAGCTCTCTGCAAACATTTAGTCGTAAACTGCTCAAACTAAGATTGACATTTAATATTGTCAGAAAGACGTTAACAACGTAAAGATTACATTATATTTAGGATCAAATATACCCTCGTCTAGTCTGGAAAATGCTAGTTGTGTTCATTTGATTAAGTGTTTTATATTTGCAGGGACTGTTGCAAAAACCAAGCTGCTCAAACATCTCAGAGTTAAAAACAAGAAGATGTTTACAAAAAAAAAAGAAAAGAAATGCCACCAAAGAAGCTTGGGATTTCTATTTTTGTTCCGAGAAGATGCTAATACATACGGAGCTAACGAAAAGCCCCTGTCTCTGCCAGAAGGGCGGAGTTCGTCCCGAAGCTTGCCACTGTATTTACGCATGACCTGCACCTTAAAGAAGGGAGCTTCCTTCAGCTGTGAGTGTGACTACAAACGGAGGGTCGTGGGGCCGGATTGGAATTGGGCCCTTCTGCGTCACTGCCAGGGCCGTGCCTCAGCGTTGTTCCCTCGTGTTTCCCTCCATTGCCCATCTACACACCTGTTCTGAATCAGCCTCGCTAGTTCTTCCCTGCTCCCAGAGTTTCCCCAACCAACCAGCTCCCTGCTTAATCACCTCATTCCCCTCACCTGAGCTTCTCCGTCCATCCCTCCACCGGCACCTCATACCCTCTCCAGATTAGTGTGTTCAATGGCCTACATTATAAAGGATGCAGTGCTTAAAGAACCAATCAATACATTAAGAAGAAAAATGTGTGCAGGTGGATAATAGGGAACAGTATGCATACCTTCATCTTTACACTTTCTCTCCCTGTAAACCCTACACACACACACACACAGACACACACTAACACACACTAACCTTTGAAAAGAAGCCACCGTTCTTACATCAGACGAGAGAAGAAAAAGGAAGTCTGACACTTTAGGCCTCGATGACAGTTTGAGCTATTTCCTGTGGCTGTCGCATGCAACGTGCGACATGGATACAAACCCATTCACACTCAAACACACACACACACACACACACACACACACAGACACACACACAGACACACACACGCCGGCCAGCTGTCAACATAAAATATTCATGTCACAGCTCTCCAAACACTACAAGTACAGGTGTTAACGACGTTTTACAGAGAAAACTTGAGGTGTGATTCGCAACATCGGCAGACATTTCACTCAACACAATAAAAACAACATCCCAATAACATTCTCATTTATAGTTATGCCTCTATTTCCGGGAAGTTGTTTTGGTGAAAGTGAACGCAGTGTTCCTTCACCATGATGCTGCACAGTCATTCATAACCTGGGAATTGTCCAGGGCAACCAGCCACAGTCCTGTACTGCTGGCAGCAACACTGCAAGTGAGAGCAACACAGTAAACTGTTTACACCGTGGCAGATACTGTGTTGTGAAGTGGGGCTGAAGTGGGGCTGAAGTGGGGCTGAAGTGGGGCTGAA
>CALSCE010009645.1:13904692-13921721 GCA_943593645.1 Bovichtus variegatus
AGAGAGAGAGAGAGAGAGAGAGAGAGAGAGAGAGAGAGAGAGAGAGAGAGAGAGAGAGAGAGAGAGAGAGAGAGAGAGAGAGAGAGAGAGAGAGAGAGACAGAGAGAGAGACAGAGAGAGAGAGAGAGAGAGAGAGAGAGAGAGACAGAGAGAGAGAGAGAGAGAGACAGAGAGAGAGAGAGACAGAGAGAGAGACAGAGAGAGAGACAGAGAGAGACAGAGAGAGAGACAGAGAGAGAGACAGAGAGAGAGAGAGAGAGAGACAGAGAGAGAGAGAGAGAGACAGAGAGAGAGACAGAGAGAGACAGAGGGAGAGAGAGAGAGAGACAGAGAGAGAGAGAAACTGAAGACAAGCAGATGGAGAAAGTATGAGGCAGACAGAAAGGAGGAGGAGGAGGATAAAAGGTAGAGGGTGTTAGAAAGACGCAAGAAAGGAACAATATATGGACCTAAAATGCCTCGAATGAGGGAGGAAGGGAAAGATGGAGGCTGACGGACAGAAAGAAAAAAGCGTCTGCTTTGTAGTTGGTTTGGAGAAGAGGGGAAAAGGATTTTTCAAACGGTGCTTTTCATAAAAAAATGCTTTCCCCACATTTCAGCAAAGTAGTAAGGTGATTACTTTCACCACTTAAAATGAAACTTAATTGCATGTCAGGATTCAGGCAATCGCTTTAAATTCTCACTGGCAGCAGCAACCCGCTAATGACTAACATAGTAAGTTATTTGTGACTTGTTTTTTACGGTCTGCCGTATTATTTCACCTAAGCCACTGTTTCTGCACCTCAACCAGGATTACTGTTATTGGTAGGAGGCTTCCAGGCTGTTCAAACTGTGTGGAGGAGTTGGCCAATAATGATTTAGGCCGGCTCCTTCATGGAGCTGCAATACATTTGGCTTGGTTTCAGCTGGGGGGGCTTTCCTGGAGCTATTGAGTTAGAACTTCCTCAGGAGCCATTTAGTTAGTCATTTATAATACGATCATCAGATTTTTTTGTGGACTGTAAAGGCTTCGTTTCTGTTGTTTGGAGGTAAGATGGTTTGGTGGTAATCTCAAGGCCTTTTATATAAAGAAAAGTTTGTTCTGAAACAATACGTTAAGACTCGAGCAGCGGTTGTGACGCGAGAGACAATGGAGCAGTGATGAGCTGACACCAGCCACTATATTTATCTCAGTTCTAGGTGTCGTCTGAATTATCATCATTATCCTCCGTCTGCGGTGATAAAAATATATCCTCTCATTTAGATCAAGGCGGTCGTGTGCGTCATTACAGAGAAAACTGCCGTTGTTTTTGGTCTTTATCAGCGACCGGTTCCATTCCTCTGGAGGGCTGAACTGCCATTAGGGTGACAAATACATTACGTCGTAAGAGGTAATTACTAAATGTCATGATGACACCTGACACCACCTCTAGTCACTGATGAAGACTCCCGAAAAGTTCATCTTATTTTTTTGGGCTATTTTTTCTTCGTGAGATTGCTCGTGCTTATGTACAATATCCTCTATCCTCTAAGCTTTATTCTTATATTCAAACAACAACAACAACAACAACAACAACAACAACAACAACAACAACAACGTCTCCATTTTAAGAATAAAATCATATGCTGAAACCTATTATTTCCTTTAATGTTCACAGGTGGAAGTCTGTGAGCATAAGGCATTAGCACAGATCATGTGAAGTGCTGGTAATGACGATGATGTTGCCCTTTGCAGCGTGTGTGTGTGTGTGTGTGTGTGTGTGTGTGTGAGGTTAAATTAGCCGTGATGAAGTAATGCAATAGCTCAAAAGTGAAATGGGCTGGAATGTTCTCCGTACGTGATGAGGTGCTGACGTCCTCGGTCGTATCATCATAAATCTGTCTATATCCGTGTACCTGTCTGTCACCTCTGCCTTGTTTTCCTAAACCTTGTTCCATCACTTCCTCCCTGTTTTGTTTTTTTTCCTTCGCTGCCTTCAGCTGGTTTCTTCTCTCACTTCCTGTCTCTGTCGGTTTCTCTAGCGTTTTGCTGCACTGTAACACCCGTTCTGTCGTTCTTATTCATTCACACATAGTTCGAGAAGTCACAGTGCAAATCAAACGGCGAGAGATTGAAGGAGACAACTGTGAGAAACACGGCAGAACTGACTGCAAGACACGGCACGAACTTCACAAACAGGATGAAATTCATTCTACAAATAATATAATGAATTCACCCACATGTCCCTGGAAGGACGTTCACACACTAATCACTTGGAACAGCAAATGTGTTTTGAAAGAAACGTAATGCTGTCTGCATGACGTTTTTTTTTTTATCAACTTAATGAGAAAATTTTCAATGACAATGGATTTAATTTGGTTTCCCTATCTGCTCATAGCGAAAGTATGATTTAGCTTTCCATGGTTTTGTTTGGACACTAAAAGCACCTGGTTAACGTTCGGCAACGGACGTGGTGCCGAGAGGAGACATTCCTCCCGAGAAAAACAAGAGCATCGAGATCTTTCAGAAAATGGAATCAAGATTCTAGTGTGTCCGGAGCAAAAGAGGAAGTCAGGTGGCGTCACATATCAAAGTTTTGCCACGGCACTTGGCGTCTTCATCGCACAAGGCACACTTTAGCTTCTGTACGAGACACACCACGCCCATCCACGGCAATATTGGACGCTCAGAGCAAACGCTCCAGGAAAAGTGAAAAGTCCACGTCGTGAGGAGGTTGGGTGGGCCATACGAACACAGGAGTTATTTTAAGCTACGTTTCGTGACAAACGTACTTATTTTCACCCAAACCACCATCTGTTACTTAACCTAACCAAGGAGTTTTGTTTGCATTCAAAACATTAACCCAAACCACATTTCCTGAACTAAGTGTTTTCTGTGTGAAACCTCGCTGTGTGTAAGTCCTGACTGTGAGTAAATCCATCCATAATAATAAGTTAACACTCTTACATTCTACTTGCTATTTGTTTTTGGCAGCATTTCAGATATAATAACCACATTTTCTTTTTTTTCCATTTTTACTTTTACTTTATTTTTACTACTAGGGACCAGTGATCAAACCATTCTGTTGCTTCTTGTGTAAAATATCCTAAAATACACTAAATAAAACCCTGATATAATAACCCTCTTGTGACTTCCTCATGGTTGCTCCACTAACTGCACACTCAACATATTCTGCAAATACATGACTAAATAATTAAATAAGAAAATATGATGAGATGATAATGATAATAAGATAAATGTAAAGCAAAACTTTAAAATGGTCACAGGAAACCACTCTGTGTATGTGTGTTACTGAACACAATGTAGTCACACACACACACACACTCATAAATAGAGTGTGTGTGTGTGTGTGACTACATTGTGTTACTGAACACAATGTAGTCACACACACACTCTCATAAATAGAGTGTGTGACAGAGAGGCGCTAAGATTTGAGAAGAGGGAACAGAAAAGCACAATCTGAAGATTTCTCCAGGAAACTAATTAATCCAGCACAAACACACACACACACACACACACACACGTACACACACATTTCTATTAGTAGCCCTCTGTGCACGCTGAGTCTAAAATTAGTACGCAGTCTGTTGAACAACAAACACGCTACAGGGAGGAAGACGTGCTGCCAGAAGGCTAAGAGGACAAACGGCTGAGAGACAATAGAAGCAGGTAGCCGAAACCAAGTCGGCGTTACAAGAAATATCATCAAACATTCATAAACTTTAACCATATTGTTACCTCCGCCAATGAGGATTTACGGAAAAACTACTGGCCCAATTGTTCTGACACTTGGTGGGAAGTTGTTCCACGGGAAAAGGAAAACAACTACAAAGAAATGCAAAACAGCTGCAAAGAGGTTAAACAACTATAAGTCTGTATGTAGGAGCGGTGGTCGGACCTTTTTTATGTCTGTGCCCGAAGGCCGATTGTCTCACAATACAGACGTGATTTTACCACTTTCATTCCGTTTTACTGCACATCCAGTGTCCTGGTGCACAGAAAGTGATGTGCTTGTGGCATTAGAAAATGTGGCTTTATTGGGAATAGCAAGTCGTTTTTGTTCTCCTCTGTCTTTTAATGATAAAGTAATGAGTGAATACATGTTTCTCATGTCCGCTTTGTTACTTTGTTGTCATTAGACAGACACAGTTAAAGTTTCCATCTCCACTGCACCGCCCACTGAAAGCACTTTAGATAAAAGCTTTCACAAAATGGCATGCATTACATTCCTCTCACTAAAGGCTTATATAGTGACTTTTATCAACATATTTGCATCCAGGTTCACACTTCTGCCTTTTGCTGGATTTAAAACAAAAAAACGAAGCAAAACCGCTGTAAACTGTGTGATTGATGCATCAGTTTGCACGACCAGAAGCTGCTAACAGGTTTTAAATCTCTGAGACAGGAAGCAGATGAAGCTCAGTTGACGCAAATCATGTGATTAAGTCGACAACAATACAGGAAAAGCAGTGCATCGTTTTGCAATAAAGTTTTTAATTTAGGCGAAGTTCTTGTACAGCAGTGTTTAGACAAAACAAAAGCTTTAACTTATTTTGTTAAATGAAATAAGGGCTTTATGTAAAAACTATTTTTTATATTACTTTAAGTAAGATATTCTAAATTCAGTGAACTGCAGTGCATGGTTAAACCTAATTAATACTTTGAAATGCTAATTAGAGGTTCTCCATTGATTCCTTGCCTATAACCTTTAATTTACAGAGCAATTTCAAAGCAAAATGGAATCGATTTTCCACCTAACATGAGCTGCTCTGGAGGCTTCATCTCAACTCCACGAGTTAAAGTTTATCTATGTTAATTGTAACATTAGCTACATTCTAATGTTATGTCTTAATGGTGCACTAATATTTAACATTTGGCTGAAGCAAAGGAAAAGGTTAAGACAGGGAAAGCTAATTATATGAAGCTAGTTAGTCTGTTGACCTTTCATTATCGTAAATGCCTCAATATCACAACACAGGAAGATATTACTGTATATTTAATGATTTAAATTGGATGCAAGGGTCAGTTTCTGCTGTTGTGAAAACGTCTTGTCCAGGACTTCGCCTTATTTCAGTCTCCAGAGCGGATCTGCCACTTAGAAATGAGCTAATGTTGGTTCTAACTCCAGCTGTGAGCGTGTGACTCTAGAGTTGGTGGCATTATTGACCAGCTGTAGAATGCAGAAAACATTTATAGGCCTTGGTTGATTGTTGAAATTGTTCTCACAGTTCCCGAACATCTGGATAAGGTGACATCCTTCCAAACATATTTTTCACGTCCAGAATTCAGATACGAGACACCACGGTGAGGCTTTCAGCATCTTTCCCCAGGTGTACTTCCTCAAGGATTGAATAACTCATATAAATGAGTTGCAAATACATGGCGTGTGGGTGTTTCAATATCCCTCATCTATATTCATAAGGGCTGCAACACTCAGGGTTTATCCTTTTAAGGTGCTAGAATGACAACGCCAGCACACAGCGCACATCACACGCGAAAACATCAAATGAAAAGGGGTTCATCTGGTTCATTCCAAAATGCTACTTATCCATTTTAGAAAGAAAAATGCTACCTGTAATTTTACAGTAGACCTCTCTAAAAAAAAACTAAAGAAAACATATGATTCTAGTGTCAAAATGAGAAGTTTTTTAAAGTAAAAAGACTCAATACTTTAACTTCTAATGTAATTTTATAATGATCATGGAAATAATCTTTTTAAGATCAGAGACAACATTTTGTTTTGATAAACACTTTAGAATCAAACTGGTTTGTTTGTCTGTTCGTCAGCATGTTTACGGAAGAAACAACTGAGATGTTTTTCATGAAACTTGGTGGAAGGGTCAATCATGGGCCAAGGACGAAGCCGTTACACTTTGGATCCGAATCACAGGGTGGATACACACATTATTTTCCATTTATGGAAATGGCCTCAGCAGTGGTGCAAACCTTCCAGTTTAGCATTTGAAATTGAAATTCTGACCTGGTGAAGGTCAGGAGATGAGATGAAAAGTTACTGGATCACAGAAATTATTACAATTCATCCTGTGGCGAACATAAATGTCTCTACCAACGTTTCATGGGCGTCCTAACATTTCACTCCCGTTTGATGATTTGTCAAGTGAATTTGACTATATCTGACATGGCTCACGAAATCAACTTTATAAAGTCTTATACGTTATATATGTTATTTAACAGATTTATAGCCTAGACGGGTTCTCAAATAAACTTAGAGAAACTACAACCTTGAATCGTAGTAGGAGAGCAAGTCTTTACAAATACCTTAAATGCAGTATTCACAGTGGTTAGCTGCTTATAAATATTGTACTGTATGCAGGGATAGTTAGCAAGTGAAGCCCTATCATATGATACTATAATCTACAATACGTACATTTCAGTGAGAGACCACAAATCTAATTATTCACTATTAGGTCACAAAGGTCAATTAATAGCCTGAAAGCCACGTTTCCTAAATGCCACCCTTCCTAAATCAGATATATGGACTATAATCTCCCTCTGATCCTCCTCTTTGGCTGATAATTGGTGCCACTCTCCTGGTTTAGTCTTCTTAATGTTATCTGATGCGAAGGGCGTCCGAACGTAACAAGATATGGATGCTGGCAGTGCTTATTAGATTACAAGGACAGAGAGTGCCATCGATTAAATACAATAATGATGTGTGATTCTATACCGAACAGGGTGTTCGACCCTCAACTCAAAGCTGTAAAAGAGCTGGAGAAAGGTTATCATTATGTGGATGAAGATGACATTTTACCCGACAAAATGGCTCCTTTTTATTTATCTTATTTTTATTTATTTTTTTCTTCAAACAAGTTTTGTTTAAACATGAAGAAGAAATTAGATTTTGATGGCATGAAGGGGGACCACATGTGTGACTTTGTGCTCGTTAAATAGTCATAATGAAACATACCTGACCTATTTTATAAACAATAATCTCTTCGGTTTGCCCGGCTCAGTCTGCTGAATGTTATCTGACGCAAGTGGAATCAGAGCGTAGTACAACGCGCCTGGCGCTGCTTATTAGATTACCAGGACACGCCGTCCATTGATTAGCTGGGATAATAATGGATAATGTTCAGTTTAAGTATTAATCCATAGTTGCAGACACAACAATGCTGGAGCTCTGCCACACAGAGCTGATGGAAACGGATATGCGACGATAGTTTGTGACATTTAAACTTAAGTGCTTAAATAAATTTGAATATTTATGAATTTTGTTTTTCATCCTTAAAAGGTTAAAAAAATCTGAGGGGCTGTACATCATATTTTCACATCCCCATGATATTTTGATTTAAAAGTCCCCACTGTGAACATAAACTTGTCTGGGTAGATATTCTCTGAATAAAACAAAATCCTAAAAATAAATTTAAGTGGTCATGTTCCTTTTCAAATTATCGCAAACCCAGGGAAGTAAATAAGCGTACGTGGCATGCTAATGTTTATTAATCTCATACAGCCGTGGATGTAACAAGGTTTGCAGGGTGCGACCGTTCATTAGATTATCAGGAGGACAATAATGGAGAAGATAGTGAATGTTAATAGGAATAGGGAGCTAATTCATAATTCATGGGAACACAAACAATGGCAGGACCAGTGTATTAATATGTACAAGATGGAGGAGTCAAACAGCAGCAGAGCTTTGTGAGCAATACACACATTTGTGTGTGTTTCAAACTTGTAGGTACATTTTTGTTTTGGGAAAATATTTAATTATATAAGCATGGATTACCCAGACATTTTTTAAATGAAGTATTTTGCCCCCTTTCTAGTATACAATGTGCGAAAGGGACGGAAAACGTTTTTCTGTTTTTTTTAATTAAGGTGGTGTTTGGATTCTACACTGTTGTGTTGCGTTTCATGTTGTGTTTTCCCCTACAGGAAATCCCTGCGGGTTCCTTTAGTTAATTAACATCACAATTTATTGCTCAGGCTTCTTGAATGAATTATGTTGAGCCGAGTGGGGGTGCCTATATGTGTGTTTTGTATGGGCGTTTTACACATCTGCACTAGATTGTGTGTGTGCGTGTGTGTGCATGTGTGTGTGTGCGCGTGCGTGCGTGTGTCTGGGTGTGTTAATCTATCACAAGTGCAGTCCAAATCCCTAAGTCAGAGGTTTATAAACTCCTCTGTCCTTCCACTTCATTAGCATTATCCACCATTATTAACCTGTAGTACTCCTCTGTCTCTTGCTTTCTCTCTCTCACACACACACACACACACACACACACACACACCTGAGCAGAGATCAAAGCTTGGTCTTAAAGATGATCCAACATGAGCCAGACAGAAACTGCCATACTGTACTTACAGCAGGCACATTTAAAATCACGACCAGTAAAACCGCCATGACGTGGCGTGCACATCCTTCTTTTCTGTTTCTCTTTGCTTTCACAAGTAAACTTGCTCAGGTGAAATGTTGGCAGTGTGTTTGTATTGCACCGCTGTACAAAATCAAGCGCTCCCGTCTCAACAATCACACACCAGTCACTTGCCTCGTACACATTTGCAGTGAAGGCGAGAACATTTTTGCTACACAGGTAAACGTCAATACACATTTTCAATGCATTTTCTGGGGAAGACTGTTTATTAAATAAAAAGTCAAAATCAGTCTTATACAGATACTATGTTGGCTAATACTGTGTCAAAGACAGCGGTAAAAATAAATTAGGTACATTTATTAAAGTACTGTAAACTTAATTTAAATACAATTTTGAGGTACTTGTATTTTACTTGAGTAATTTTATTTCCTGCTACATTATACTGCTACTCCACTAAATTTCAGAGGGGAATATTATACTTTTAAGTCCATTAAATGTATTTGATAACTTAAGTTACAAGTTACTATAAAAAAAAACATATATAAATAAACAAATAGATTATGATTTATCATTATAGGTTAAGATAAGATTTTATTGTTCCCCAGGGGGAAATTCAAAGGCTATCCAGCATTATAAAAAATAATCAGCCCCCCCCCCTTTACCAGCTGTAACATTAAAGTGATAAACACATTAATGCATCGATAATTATAATCCAATATTATAATGTGCATGATTCTGAAATGGGTCATTCTGCATAATGAGTATTTTTACTTCTGGTGCTTTGAGTATATTTGATGCCAATACTTTTGTACTTTTAAATACATAAATGCAGAACTTTTACTTGTAACAGAGTATTTCTACATTGTGGTATTGCTATGTTTACTTAATTAAGACGTGAATACTTCTTCCACCTCTGGTCAGAGAGCAGTGCATCCTCTGTTGTTATTTTGCAGGCAGCAGTTTGTGGTGAATCCGCAAAATACAATTAATTAAAATAAAATACAAAAATCACTTCTAATTACCAGTACACGGTATCAGTGTGCTTAACTCTATTAGTCATTTACTAAGCTAATTTGTTAGCGTGGAGCATCGGGATGAATGATGTATCAGGATGATTCTGGTGCCAATGGTCTCCCCCACGAATGCAAATGAAAAATTAGATACTACAACACAACCAAAGTTGTTTGTTTAATCCAGCAGAGTGTTTATCGTGCTGTCTGCCAATGAGATGCCCCTGGAACTGACATCGGGAATCAATGGGTGCCAACGTGGCTAATACATCAGACGTGGCCTCACACTTCTGGTTGTGTCTTCTGTCTGAAGTCTTTCCTGTCTGCCTAGGGAGGCTGAGACTTGATATTTGTCACCAGACGCTGATAGTTTGAACCCGTCTCCAAAGGCAAGTGTCAACCTCCTCTCAATCAAAGAGGGCCTCTTCACCTCCTCCCTCCTCCTCGTCCCTCCATCCATCTCTGAATAACTTTAGTCGCATTAATCTGTCCTCTTTTTCTTTACTTCTCTTTTCCCTCCGTCTCTCTCTGAATGCCAAATATACTGCGGTGTTTGGATTCCTGTCTTCACATCACACCTGTGAAGAGTACAATGAACTCAAAACACACACACACACACACACACACTCACTGTCACGACCCGTGTGTCTTGCTTCGGCACATTAATGGAGATTCTGTCAGCGCTTCGGGGAGGGATTACTGCCACTTGCTGAGCCCTTACACTCACTGTCTATCACACATACACACAAAGACCTACAGTACAAAGTCATACGTACAACACACACACACACACACAGCTTTGATTCTTTCTTGCTCCTATCTTCGTCAAATATTTACTTCTTAAATTACATACATAAATGTATAAATAGTTTAACCTTGGCGATATCATTTTTTTCAGATTTTTGAGAAGGAAGAGATTTGTTTGAATTAATTTTCACCCAGCTTTTATGCTCTCTCTCTCTCTCTCTCTCTCTTTTCCTCTTACTGACCTCATTTATCTCCGTCGCCTCAAACCATCCCTCTCACTTCTTCCATCACTTGCTCTGCACCGGCTCGTTCACTTTGTTTACTCGCTTCAATTCAATCTCATTCAAGTCAAAAGTGCATTATTGGCACGAAAGACAAAAGTAGCTACGGCCAAAGAAAAAGCATCTCTTCCTCTCTCCTCAGACAAAATCTTTATCCTGTCTGTCCCTGCTGGATCTGTTTCCAGACTCTAACAGATGTGCGTTGGAATAAACTTCACTATTTTTATCCGTTGTTTATCATCTGAAACTTTAATCAGCCGTGACCTCTGTCTGCCTACAGGATATTTTGATTATTGATCCCATTTATGCCACTAGAAAACTACAACAATCTTGTCTTTTTGCACAAATTCACTCTGGCAAAGTAAGCACAGGCATGAGAAAAAGGAAAAATGTTAAACCATTCTGCACACACACACACACACACACACACGCATAGATGAATATACATCTCCTTGTCAAACCTGACCTACCTCAGTGAGGTGCGGGTTGGGGTTGAATCCACACTGGTTACAGACGGTGGCCTTACACTGGGTGCAGGTGTTGTAGTTGGGTAAAGCCGGTGGGTTGGACAGCTCTGTGGAGGTGCACACCGGGCACAGCTTGCTGCTTGGCATTGGTGCGATCTGCGGCACCGAATAGGGCGAGGTGGGCGTCACGCCACGGTCAGGAGACACAGAGGAAGACCGGCCTGTCCTCGGGCCGCCCGAACCGCTGAAGTCGACTTGGAGGTTTCGACGGGAGGCGTGCTGACCAGGACTTGGCTGACCTCCGTGGCCTGCCATGCCGGACCCAGCTGGGCTGTGACCCATCCCGTGGCCTGACCCTGGGCCATGCCCCATGCCGGGCCCCATGCCGGGGCCCTGGCTTGACTGCATATGTCGGGGGGTAGTGGGAGTGTCGTGAGTGGCCAGGCGGTAGGGCTCGCCAGCTCTGGTCCCCATTCCTCCACCGCCACCCATTCCTACTCCCATCCCTCCCATACCTCCTCCTCCAATTCCTCCCATTCCTCCTCCTCCTCCATGACCTCCTTGTTGCATGCCAGACTTGGGGCTACCCATCGGACCCCTGGAAGAAAGGGAAAAAGCAAAAGAAAAGAAATGAACATCAAATCAACTTTAAGATCAAATCAATTTAAAATGACTGATAAATTCGACAAAAATTACACTACAATTAAAGGGTCAGGTTGGATTTCTGCTACCACCCAAATATAATCGATATGAACTCAATTTCATTCAGTCCTTAAAACAGTGAAACAACATTGAAAAAGTTTGACTGTTGAAGAAAGTAGTTTCAATAAATATTGATCACAGCAAGATCCTTAAATCATCAAGAGTAACCACGACATTGTTTTAAAAAGATGTCGTTAATGAAACAGACAAAACTGTTTAAGTCGACCACTGTCTGAAATCACAGATCCAATGTTTCGAAATTTACTTGAGTTATAAATCTGCCACCATTGATATTGTAAACCTCATAATACTGTCAGAGAAATAACAAATTAACTAAGAGGCAAATAGGTTTTCTATCTCTTTAGAACAAAAATCCTATTAAACCAAAAGGTTTTAACTATTAACCATTAACCACCATTAAGACAGGTTGAAACAGTAAACGAACAAATGAATCCTTACTGACTTTGTATTTTCAAAACAGTTTGTGTCAGTGTTCATTCAAATTCTATAACAAATTCATTGCTGATTGCAATTAAAGTAGTGACGTTTTTTTCTGCAGAGTAAATGTAATAATAAATGTAATGTTGGTTGATGCCATCCCAGAATTAAATGCGAAAAAAAAACATCTTATTTTATTGAATGCATTATTAAATGAATGAGCACTACAGGGGAATTCAGCCTGGTAATTGCCACTGCATTCTGACAAATGTAATTATATTCTCACCGCCAGAGAACCAGCAGCTGAAATAATATTAAAAACCAGCAAAATAATTACTGATTCATTCACTGGTAGGTGGTGAAAGCCGTGGTCGGATCCCTGAACATCCACAGGCATCAACAAATTGAAGTGGAAAATAACAGGACCACGCACGTACACACACATTTCTACCGTGTGTCAAAGGCGTCATACACACACAAGTGACATACACTACAGGCAAAAAAAATAACACACACACACATGGACAATATTCATTGAGCGCCACTTCAGGCAGGAGACACAAACACACCTGACGGGAAGCAAATCGGTACAAAAAGTTGACGCTAACAAAGTTTAAAGTTATTTTTCCTTTGCATTAAACACAAACATGTGTGTGGACATAAGTGTGTATTTGTATTTCAGTACGTATGAAACCTATTCCTGTAAATTCACACTATGATCATGTTATTTTTTCTGTATGAATATTTTAAAATCTAAAATCTTTACTTACTGCAAATGTTTTTGAGCCTGCTGCCAAGCTACCTCTAATACAACTGTAAAAAAAAAAAAAACATTTTTTTCGTTTTTATCTTTGAAAGCAAATCACAAGTGACTTGACTTGTGGAACTGAAATATCTCTGCTTTCTGAAAAGCAAATCCTGTTCTGCTTACATGTCGACAGATTTGTGATATCATGAAAAGGGATTTTTGTGACAGTTTCAGGTTCCCTGTTTATCTATTCATTTTTCAGCACTGACATTGATTCCATGAGTCCAGACTTTGTGTGCTACCAACTTTAAATAGTTAGTGCACACAAAAACACTGAACTCCAGTGTGACAATGTTCCAGTCTGCCTCTCTTTGATTGAAAGGTGTGGACAGTCTGGCCGTGACAAAATCTCTCTCTATGTGTCTCTACTTTTTCTCCTTTTCTATACTATTTATTTTTGTCCTCAGTAATCTTCCTCGCTATAAACTTTTCTTTTCCTCCATCACACCCCTCTCTTTGCACAATCGCTCCTCTCTTCATTGCCTCTCCGACTCTCAATTATCTTTTCAGTCGGCACTGACCATGGCCTCGCTCCCCCAATGTTTTCTTTTTCCCTTTGTCTCGCCTTCTTCAACATTTTTATTCTCGCTCTCGAAAAAAGGATAGTGGACCCTGTTTGTCTTTCTTATACAAAGTCTACTGGTCAAAAAAATACTCTTGTAGCTCAAAACCAGAGACTGTAAAACTTTACCCGTGTACAAATTCTGTATTTACTCATATTGATTTAAAAATATTTCTAAATGTTAAATGAAATTCCTGCAGTGTTTAACAGTGTTGACGGTCATTTCAAGTGGATCAAGTAAAGGCTTTGTAGGGCCAGAGTGATGTCTAGGAAACAAACAAAAAGTACAGATTTTACTGATTATACGCCGCAAAGTTTGTCTGGCAAATAAGAGACTATAGTCGCTAGTGTGCAGTTTTTCAGACAGACACAAAGCGTCAAAAACTAAATCCAAAACACACACAGCTGTGTGTCGTGTGCAACGCTGTGAGTTGCTGTGTGGTGCATGTGTGTGTGTGTGTGTGTGTGTGGGTGACTCAACAGAAACCTCAAAGCTTCACTGATTCACCCAGCAGAGACGTTGAAGTAGACGGGATAAGGGACTTAAAGCTGACAGGGAAACTGATGATGGGAAAGGAGGTTGAAAAAGAGAAAAAAAGAGAGGCACAAGCAGCAGAATTGGTTCTATATTCAAGCAAAAAATGTCTGCGTTTGTCTTCTTACACCTACACAGTGTATAGGTTGGTTGTTCTGTTGCTATAGCTGCAGCTTTTTCGTGACATCTGTGAACAAACAAACGTTATACAACATAAATTTGTGATTGGTTGGTTTAGTGCTAACCAAGCTGGCCATTAATGTGTCTGTGGGTGATGTGTTTGAAGAACAGGCCTATAACTGCTCATTTACTGTTGGGCCATACGTTATATATTTGACTCTTTTCACTTTTGATCTTGCAGACTATGTGTGTGTCTACCAGATTAATTGCTGTGCTGTACTTCCTTTGTGGACTTTCTGTTGATCGTTCTATAGTCACACTTTGTTCCTGGCCTGAGGGGCAATATAACTAATTTAACAGCTACTCTATACTTTTTTTGAATCCCGTTTTGTTGTTAGTGTAGCCTACTAATCTTTTTTTTTCCATAAACCTTTGGTCCGTCTAATGCTTGCTTATGGTATTTCAATCTGATTTTCAGATTTTACTGGAAGTGTTTAGTTTGATGCATAGCAAGTTTACCTGCACGCATATCGAGAGCAGAGGATTTTGTCTAGTACCGATTTTATTCATACCAATAAAAGCTGCATTACATTGATACTTTTTGCCTCCATTTAAGAGTGCATAAAATGTCAATGTCATTGTCTTTCAGACCTCATAACGGTCCAATTCTAGTAAAAACTAAAAAAAATATCCCTCCGATATTCAGGGTCACTATGATCAATGTAAGACAGAGAGTAATATGTGAAAGAAATGGGAAAAAAAATGGATAGATGCAAGAAAGAAAAACATAGAGGGAATAAGAGATGCCCATATTGAGCTGGGGATGCTCGTTTTCAGGAAGACACCATCACTAAGTGTTGTGAGAAACTGAGGCTGACGTAGGTGACAGCACAAATAATAGGAACAGTCCTTTTCTCTGTGTGTTTACACACTTCGCCTCTGCGTCGCGCTGGGGACATTCATCACTGTCGCAACGCAGCCTTTAATGACCCAATACACATGCTTGTTCAGTCAAAGTGATTTCACCCAGTCCTATTATAACCATTAATTTACTGTCTGATTTTGGAAGAGAGGGATAAAGCTTGCCTGCCAGTCATATGTAAGTGACAAAGACAAAGGCAGATGAATAGAAAGGGGAGGTGGTCCCCCCCGGTCTCCACAGTAAGACAGTGGGACTTTTTCATACACTGGAGTTTTAAATAACGTCTAAAAATAGGCTTTACTATAGTGGACATTTTAGGACTTCAAGTTATCATTTAAGTGTCTGCATTTTGAGATTATATATTGAATTTCATGGAGCGCTATACTGTAATTGATGGGTTGACTAATAAACTAGTTTTGAAAAAAGCTTGATTAGATCTATTCTTGCGCTGGAGGAGGAAGGATAAAGGCTGCTGCCTGACTGCAGTTTTTCATTTGTAAGCCCAGAAAATCCCCATAGGAGGTGCCTTCAGTTTTTATTGATGTTAGCCTCAGTAATCTTCTCTGCCAGTTGAAACGCAGAGCACACAGAGGTTTGGGTAGGATTTACCTGATCGTGTTCCCCCTAGCAGGGTACATTCCTTATCCCATCTCTAGACCTGCAGCAAAACAAGTCTATTTAGTTTATTGGTGGACCCTAACTAAACATTCATTTCCTCCTCCTCCTCTGCCTCTATTTCTTCCCACTCTGGGCTGTTGACAGAATTGCTTTTGTACAGCCCATTTATTTCCATCTGCCTCCGCTCTCTTCCTCCTTTCTCTTCACCTCGCCTCTCATTATTTTCTGTCCTCTCTTCGTCTTCCCGATGTTTTCTTTCCCTTTCTTCATTCTCTGTCTCGCCGCTCCTCAGAGTTGTGCACATTTAGTTTGGGAGGGTGACAGATTTGCAAATTAACCTGAGTAGAAAATGTTATTTTTCATGCATTCCTGCCCGTGACATTGGTGATCTGAAGGTCAGCAGACAAGCTACAGTAGCTACCAACAGAGAGTAAACTCACAACTACATAAATAACAGATGGTTAGCATGTTGTTAACTTAATGAAGTGCTGTGTTTGTGTTAGCTCCTAAAAACAAGCTAGGACAATCTCTTTGCTTGACTCAGAGTTGTGAGAATAATCAATATATAAACTGCTACAATGAGCCTTATTGTTCCTTATTTAGATGTAATATGTGATATAAAGATGTTATTGAATTAAGTAACTTAGTGGCCAATCTACTGTGAAATAAGAAGCAATATTTGTAAACTGAAGCGGAAGAGTACACCACCTAAAAGGGTGACAGAAGATCTGATTGGAGCAGAGAAGCGCGGAGAGGCGTGGCCTAAGAGCCAACAAGGGGCCAATAGGAGCTGGCCCCAGCCAACCAATGGGAGAAGACTACACCTGAAAGGCAGCAGGTATAAAATATGTAGTAAACTAGAGATCTGTGAGACAGAGGAACTACTTTAATGTGAAATATATATATTATATATATAATATCATCATCAATAAATACAGTTAATATGAAGAGAAGTTTTCTGAAATTGATTTCTATGCGTCTCTATTTCAAATTAAAAGAACACAACAGAGTTAAACATTTTCTTTGACAGAAAAAAGTGACTAACTGTGTTTAGTGGTTTAGTTACATTTCTACCTGCCTCAATCTACTCCCTCTTTTCTCATGTGTTAGCATATGTTAGCTAGCTAATTAGCCTGAATAAATAGGCGAGAATTAACTTTATATACAAATAGAAATTAACTTATTCTTGTACCTTTATGTTCTTGGAAGGCTGACTAGGCTAGCTAACAAAAGTAGAGTCAACTTAACTAATGTTGGTTTAAACTTGGAAGGATTACTTTCAAAAACTTAGCAGATATAGTTTAGCTAGAATGATGCTAACGTAGCCTTAACATCAGCTCCCAGAGTAAAGCAGTGACAAACTGGTTTTGTATCTGAAGACAGGAAAACTGAGCTTCTTCTCTTCCTCTTTTCTCTCCTCGTCTCCTGCTAGTTTCTGTCTTCTCGGTCTACCTACCTATCTATCTATCTATCTATCTATCTATCTATCTATCTATCTATCTA
>CALSCE010009645.1:13929085-13956066 GCA_943593645.1 Bovichtus variegatus
TGTGTGTGTGTGTGTGTGTGTGTGTGTGTGTGTGTGTGTGTGTGTGTTCAGCACTGACAGTGATAGTAGACAGTACTCTGAGCTAAGTATGATATCTTCAAATGCACATTTATAAGAAAAGAGGAAGAACCAAGGAGAAAAAGTCAGAAACAGGAAATACTTGCTTATAATAATCAATACCAGTAATCAACTATATCTGCAAAGTACTTCTGTTTTCAGGAAGACATAGCTCTGAAAAACAGGTGATAGAGACGTGATTTCTACTAATTAATTCAATAATTAGGCTACTGATGTCATTTAATTTACAGTAACGCTGGAAGTCGTTTTTAGTCATTTGGATGCTCTTGAAGTTGGCTGTTTCTATGGCAACCCAACCCTCATCCCGCTTCCGCTGCTCTCAGTGTTAAGTGTAGTGTGACTTGCTTGTAGCAGATTTTATAATTAATACCAAAATATATATTTATAATGAATAACTCAAGATTATGTATCATAAACACCTGAATCGGTACAAAAGGTGAAGCAGAGCGATGGGACTCAACTTCGACAATTGATAATTAACGTAGTCTCGTGATTTAAAGGCTGCTACGGAGACTGGCCCGGTGTACAGGGACCTGGTATTTCACACACACACAAATCACAGGATTGAGTTCTTTATAAATGAAATGTTTATTAAATTAATAACTTCAAAACTAAACTACTAAATCGGAAATGTAGACGATTAATAAATGACGAATAAATTAGTACAACGATGAAGGGTTAATGAATGAAAGTGGACGGCGGTGGAAAGCTGATATCTTTGTTAAAGGTTTACCCATCAAACTGAATTTTAATAGATTGATGCTCCGTGCAACAGTTGAGAGTTTAAGAAGCAACATTGTGCAGCGACTCAAATATTCATTTCTAATTTTAAGGAGATCTAAACTTGATACCAACCACTGAATAAAACCTGATCAATTGAATTAAAGATGAATTAAACAATCACACAACAAAATAGATGCCAACCAGTGTTCCTATGGCAAACACTTATACATACAGTATGTGCATATATACGTCTATATATGCACATGTAACATACAGTCAATGCAGGTCAGTACGGAGGAGCTAGGGGAGTAGTAAAGTAGGGGAGGATAAACCCTAATGTCTTATCTCAAACTCAGGTTAAAGCAAACCTTCCTATTAATAAAACGTGAGCTCAGCAAAACATATCAATTAAAGTACATTTTATTTACCATTCATCATCAGTGTCTTTGTTTCACGTTGGGTCTGTCTCCTTATCTCTGGTCAGGAATGTGTGATGGCCATAAAAGGGGGGTTGGGGTCCTAAACTTGAGCAGTTTGTAGCTTAATATTGTTCCTTCAGTTTCTGCTGGTCTGTCCTACGACAGAAATCAGGATGTTCTGTAATAACGTGGAGCTGCAGTCACCAGAATCGGCTTCGTAAGGTACGTGTTACACTTTTTTGGAGATGCATTTTGTTTTTTCTCTACACCTGACAAAGGCACATCTCTGTCTAATTACCCCTTCCCTCCCTCACTTTTAAATATTATTTCCCCCAACCAGTCATCTCTTCTGCTCCTCCAGCAGCAGCAGCAGGCTATTTCATGCTGCGTGTGTAATAAAAGGATTAATTTGTGCTGCTCAGACTCAGAATGGGGAGTAAATGGGACAGAGGGATATAAATAGAGACTACCTCACTCAACACTTTCAATTTCCTCAAACAGATTGCTGCAAAAGACACACACACACACACAAAAGAAAAGCAAAATCTTTTCTCATCTTCATCATCATCATCATTGTCACTATTTTTGGTGTTTCTATTCATGCATCTTTACACTGATTAGGCTTTGAGGTTTTTCAGTTTCTTGCTCGGTGCTGTTGTCTGAGTGTGTAAGATAAGCACAAATAATAACTGATAGTAACCTGGCTCTGCATGATACACGCAGCTAAACAACTTATATGACATAAAAGCAAAGTTCTCCTTGCACCTTTGGTTAAAATGATTTTGTCGAACTACTATTTCCACGGTCAAGAATGAGCTTTCACGCTCAAAGATCTGAATTTTTACATATTATTACATTTACGTTATCTTCATTAACGGGATGTTTTGTGGAGCAATGCGTCCGCTGGTTGATCATTTTAAGTAACGTAGTAACGCGCCAACAATAGCGGGGAACGAGAACTCTGCCAGCAAGCAAACATTATTTATAAACAGCACACAATTTTAAGTAATCCAAAAATTGGCTTTGAAGTGTTTTATGACCTTTTCGCACCACGGACCGGTTTCATGCAAGACAATTCTTCTACGGACAACAAAGTGCAAAACATATAATTTAATTATTACATATATAAAGTAAATGTCATTATTCCATTTTATAATATGGACTTTATTTATATTATTATTACATTGTAATATGAATAACATCATACATCAAAATGTTTACAATATATATTACCAACACCAAAAGAAAAAAACGTTTTATTCTTTCTGTACTGGTCTTTATACTGGTCCACGGCCCGGTGGTTGGGGACCCCTGTTCTACAGAGCGTCCCAATACTTCCAGCACCGGAAAAGAAACATTACCAGTGAGAAGGTGCAAATTAGTTTAGGAACATAACTTGCAGAGGATGGTGCTGAGCTGCTGTTTTTCACTGCTGCTGCAACGGAAGATTGTGTATTTGTAATTTTTACTTAATAATTTAACTACTCGTTTCTTGATAATAAAACTTTTTTTTTTTTTGTTTGGGACTTTTAAATGGGTTTATTCCTGTATTGGATTACATAACATCAGTGTGCTTTGCTAACTGGATTTCAGCAGCGACATCAGTAACGCTGATCATTTCAGCCTTGGCACTGTTTTTCGATCATTTTCCTTCGGAGTTAGTTGCCTGAATTTCTGCAGCACAGTCCTAACAGGCTGGTGGATTAAATTAGAAAAAGTTGCTCTCCAGAAACAGATGGTGCCAGGCAGGCAGGAACAATATGGTGCCAGGCTGAAAATAGGGCTATTAGGCTTTAAGGTTGTAGTCGTGAAGTATTCGCTGCTGATTTGATTTTTATCACATTATAAGCCAAAAGGCTCACAGCCGGCAAACACAAATTAGCACTATGCTAATTTGACTTGTAATCCGACTTGTTGGTTAAAGGCTGTGGTGAGACATCGATCATGTGCGGAGTTCAATGCATCAACCTGGTGGTTTCACTTCCATGGTGCCAGGTGACCGAGATCCCGGGTTTTTAATTGGGCCTGAAGGTCATGAAGCTCAGTGAGCCCTCAGAGGAGTCTGTCACTTCTCCAATCAATGAGGGCTGGAGTTACGAGGCTGCTGTGTGACGGCCTCTCCTTGGCAGAGCCACTACACAACAGAACTGCTGAGCCTCAATATGTCCTGCTGGATTTACCCCCCCCCCCCTCTCTCTCTCTGTCCTCCCTTTATTCTGCTCATTAACTGTCATACAAGACTGTCAAACAAAATCAGAGACAAGCAGGCAGACTGCTCAGCGAGGCCTTCAGAAACATGGAGGTGTCGTACCAAAAGTGAAGTAGAGCTGCGGGGCTCGCAGACAGCTGCTCACTTCACAGCACACTCAGCCTCACATGTGTCACTTGGTTCTTTTCTATTTTGTCTGATCCGTGGCATTTTTTGCACCGCACATCTCCTACTGTTAAAAACATTTATGATCGAAGGAGGTCGGGGTCGACGTTACAGTCTTGGAAAATCTATGAAACTCATTTACAGTAGAAATGTAAATCTTTGACAAACTATGAACGCTGGGGCAGCCTGCCTTCATCACGTTGTTTTACAGATTTAAATTGCCTAAAGGTTTTATAAACAGTTTAATGAATATATCATGATTTCATTACTTTCATCACTGTTGCAAATGGGAGGAAGTGCTGGTTCCAGAAGTATTTTTCCCCTCCGTAAATGGACTTTTGTTTAGAATCAGAAATTCCGAGCACTTTGTCCGTGTTGAAATCAGGAACAAAACTCAGCAGCACAATTGTTAAATTAATAAAAAAAATGTTCCTTTAGCTCGACGTTGGTGGTGCTTGACTTCTCTCTTTAAGTGTTAATGTCCGCAGGCTTGTGCCTTTGACTTTTCTTTTTTTTTTTTTATCAAAGAATCAAATATTTATTAGACGGCCGCTCATCTTTACCTCTGATGATTCAACCTGGACAGTTTTGTGTCCATTCATTCTCTGCTCTGCAAATAATGTCATACCACTGATGTTGATTACTCCGGTCTGCTCTCAGGTCACGCTGATTTAATTACATAATATTCTAAAAGTGCAGTGCTTGGGGACTTTCTATTTCAGTGAGTTGTAGATTTTAGGAAAAGACCGTGAGATCATCTTGCTTCTGTTTTTTTCTATTCCCTCCAACTCTCTCTGTACTTTCTGCTCCATTTACTTACTTTATTGTGTATAAAAACAACCGTTGACTGTACTCTTTATCTTTCTGAGACATATTTAACATGTTTCTAAAATTGGAGACTTTGAGAATATGAGAGTTTTTGTTTACCCACGCTGGAACCGGATTGGCTCGTTATTGGATTCCTGTTCAAAATCAGACAAGTCGGCGCGATAACAGGAAGAGAAGCTGCAGCTCCTTTTGAAGCTGCTGAAAAACTGCTCGCAAACCTTTGAACACATCAACCAAAGTGCCCCGAATTCAAAAATCCCCTTTTTTCCTAATTTCATGCTGATAACAAAAACATCCCATTTGAGTGTCTTTGACTGTGCCAAATCCCCCCCCCCCAGCACCCCAGCATACACACACACACACACACACACACACACACACCCACTGAGACCAAATGACTGCAGCAGCACAACTGTGAGAACTAAACTGTCTTCCAGAGGAAATTGTACTCGGCTCTGTCAGCGAACAAACACAAAGTATTTAATGATAATAAAATGGAAAATGTAGTGATTTTGAGTTTAAAACGTACTTAAACTTAAACATAAAACTCTGCATTTATTTACCATCTTTTATTCACATAAAATCATTGATTTAGAATCATGGCTTTGTGGTCATGTACAAGGCTGTTCTACCTCTCTGCGTAGGTTAGAGTGAAGAGCAGCAGCGATTAGTCAACAGTCAGAAAAATAACAAAAAAAGTATTTTTTTCATGCTAAAAGGGCAGAAAATACTGTTTTCAGCATCTCAAATGTTGAGATTTCCTCTTTCTTCCCCTCCAGATGGTCTCAAACGCAGTGGTAGAAGTAAATTCCCAGAATGCTTTGTGAACTGACGCATGCAACATGCAACATGGTTACCTATGTGGGGATAGAAGCCTGTAAATGTGTAGGTCTATACATTTAATTGGCTGGAATATCTTATTTTAATGTTGATGCAAAGGAATATGTAATTGAACCACTTCACAATGTCAACAGGGCTTAGTGTAAACAACCATTTGTGAATGTCAGTACATTACAGTTATTCCCATGTCCCATGTTTAAAACAAATAAAGCACATTTTCTGCATTTCCCCGCTCATCCAATGTCAGTGCAGGGCAGAACATTTCTATGGGTTAATATTCATTTAAAACTTAATCGGTTACTGATGACATAGCAAGTGGTGTCCCTTTTCCAAGGTAGAGATTTTAATTCATACTTGTGGCTCCGTTCTGAAGGGCCACTACCTAGTCGAGGGCGCTCCAAAGCAAGGGGAGGGTCGAGGGAAGGGGACTCCAAGAGTTAGCGGCGTTTTGTATGTTTCTTTTTGGGCTTCTAGCAAGAAAAACAACCTTTTTTTTTTTCCATCCTCCATCTTCGACTAAACCACAGTGAAAGCAGGGAGCAGTAAATCAGTTTAATGTTCTGTAACCAACAAATAGAAAAGGTTGAAACTTATTGACTATGAAAAAACACCCATTCATCAATGGGCTTCACAATACAGGAGGAAAGGGCTAATGTGAGTTGATGCACAAAAACACACACACAGACACAAACAGCGTGCTACTGCAGTCTGTTCCAGGTGGTGCTGTGTCTGTACTTTCAACTTCAACAAACACACACACACACACACACACAGTGCATGCAAACCATATTCCGCCACAACATCAATACAGGTACCATTCATTTACTGTCAGGTAGCGACAACATAATGAGAACACGTGGCATGACCTTCGCTAGTGCAGCGGGGGATTGCAGAGCACAGCATAATATTCTCTGACAAACAAATGAAAGTCAGAGGAAATGTATCCCCGACTGAATGAAACGAGCAGCGAGTGTAAGGTGCCATTCACCCACAGTATGGACCGAAACATAGAAATATACACCTGGTGTGTTTAAGCAAAGGATATCATAATTTAACATTGCCACATTAAGTGAAAAAAGGGTAAAGAAGTGAAGAAATAAGAGGGTAATAAATGTGTAAAGTGTAAAATCACTTTAAAGGCGTTTTGCTTGATAGTGTATTTGTTGTTGTTGATGGAGCATTTAAGTTGCAGTTTCACTTTAGTTCATTCAAAATGCAAGTTGGTCTAAAAATGGTACAAGTGCAAATTCCAGTTTTGTCGTGTCCATAGTGTGATGGTTGAGTGTGTTTGTAGACTTGAGACACTGTTGTTCTCAGGCGTAACATTTCTTTTGCTTTGCTTAAAGACGCTGTGCCTCTTAATGGCCAGCAGGGGGCAGATTGGCCAAAAACAAGTAAATAAATGAATAAACAAATGTACTGACTGACAGCTGAACAACATTCAAACATTCTGCAGTCTCTAAAATAATATTTTCATTCATTCATTTCATTCAACATATAAAAGTATTTTTTATTATTCAATGATGGGGAATCACTTTTAAAGTTGGAACTGGTAAGCTATGAAATGTGTGCAAAAAAATTGTTTTATTGTCAATGTAGTGGACAACATTGGAGGAATAATTATTCCTATAATGCCAAAACATAAAAAGGCCAGCTTTGATTAACAGGAATGTATTTTAGAAGCGTTATTTGTTTCAGTGCAGAGCAGTCATCCCTGTACTGCTCCTGCAAAGCAGCTCAACAGTCCCAAGGCTTCATTGTAGGTCAGTTATTACAAGAAGTGGCTTATTCGTTTATTGTTTTTCATGCCAGGTTTACATGGATTAAAGCTGTGAAATGTTGGATTGAAAATGACAAATACAAGCCAAAGGTAGACTGAGCACCTGTATCCGAGTAAATGTCAGAGCGGGCTGCCGTGTGTGTCAGTGTCCGTGTCTGGAGAGTTTGTTATGACCAGTTCTGGCTTATTAATCGACCCCTGTTGTGTTGGTTTCCTGGCAGGGACGGAGGAGCGGTGCAGTTTGGTTTATGACCCTGCAGATTTTCGCAGTGCGTCGGGTCACAGCTCGCCTCAGAGCCGATCAATTTGTGAACGCACGAGCGTCGCCCAGACGGGGTTTGTTGGCATGGGGAGCAGACCCCTCAACCCACAGTTTGAGAGTGTGAGAGTGGAGATTCATGGAAAAAAAACACTTAAACATTTATGTGAGCCCCTTCCAAAAACTACTAATATAACGCGTCTATATAATGCGTCTGTCTGTCACTGGCAGGGGAAATATAGTCACTATTTAGTGCCATATGCAGCAGCAAGGAGGAGGGAGAAATAATTCATTGCCTTAGTCAACTTTAACAGTTTTACATTAACTGCCTGCCAAAAGTAGTCCTTTTTACAATTATTCTGCATTTAGATTTTGGAGTACAGGAGAACTCTTTATTCTATGTCCCACTAGAACAACATTAGCATATAAACATAGACGGACTTCTAGTAATCAAAATGTTTAATGAGCACTTATTAGACGGTTTGAAGTTTATTACAATAGTTTTATTTAAAGGCACTACAGGTGAATAGGGTAAAAGTTTTAACTAATAGATATCACCATGAAAATTCCCCAGTCGATAACTTTTGGTCTCTCAGGTTTTCTGAAATTGTATGTTTAAATATGCAAATAAGGCATTGTCTCATTAAATATGTGCTAATCTGCATACATTTCCAGAAGATATAAAGCCAGGGTTAAAGTTCTTGTTTTATTTTGTTGACATATTACAGTCAAAGTTTTTTACAGAGGGAATTTGTATCACTCCATAAATCAGAAAATACTGTCACAAATACTAAAAAAAAAATCAATTTCAGCCTGTTTTAAGAAATAAAATGTTGTATAAACGCTATGCTATGAATCATATAAGAACAAATAGCCCAGACTATTAAAACAGTTTTTTGCCCGTAGTGTCGAAAAGATGAAACTCATCAAAGTTCATGATTCCCAAAAGCACTAACTCAGAATATTTCCGACGCATCTTAAGTAACATTAGGTCTATCTTAGCCAACAGCTCATCAGACACACATTCTCTGACGATGAGATATGATCTTAATTATGTGGTTTGAGGAGTTATTAATAATTACGTTGTGAATAGCCTCTTTCTGGCCTTGAAGGCCTCATCAGTGAGCTCTGGACAGCACAGATTTTCTTCGTGGTGAAAAAAAAAACCCAGCAGACTTATAGGCACTGAGAAGCCTTTATTGAGATATAAAACAGGAACTAACTATTTCCTGAAATAAAACTACGCAGAGTAATGTTTTGTGAGCTCTGCCTGGCCTCGTAGTGGAGACCAATTTAACAGTGTCTATAAGGCCTTTAAAGCTCCTGTTTGACCCTGTGGTAGACACAGGACTAATACTGTTTGAGGTCTGAATCACCCACCCTGGCATCATTGAGGAAACGTGCAGTGCTGGCTGAGGTGTTTCAGGCAGCGCTCTGCTCACTACATGAGGTCAGGGCCAACTAGTCTGGTGTCTCTTACAAATCCCTGCTGAGCCCTGGAAGGGGACTGGCAGCCAGAACCAGGAAGCCTCCGTAATCTGGATTTTTGATCCTTCATTCGCGGAGATTTAATAGTTCCAGCCCACTATGAGGTAAAAAAAAGCAAACCTACTTTAACTTTTCATGCTGCAAACTACAAATTCATAGCTGAAATATCGTGACATTTATAAACTTTATCTTTTCCATACAGGTTTTGACTGCTGGTCCATTGGGAGCCACGAAGCGTATTTTTCAACCTAAACTTTTGAGTATCAAATGGCAATTAAACGCAACCCGGTTCTCAGGCAAAGTTAAAAGTTTTCACATCTTTTCTTTCTTATTTGTCGTTACTTTATTCATCTACAGTGCAGAATAATAATTTAGCCGACACAGAAGCTTCGGTAATGATTAACGATTAAAGACATTTTAGACTTACGACTGTTTAAAGGGGACTTACTATGGTCATGTTCAGGTTCGTACTTTTTTCCTACTAGATCTACTGCTCTGTGGGTTGGTAGGCACTCCAGATACACACATGTAATATGCACAAGCACTGAAAAAAGTGACTTTTTCAAGTTATGTCCCCTTTAAGAGTTCTTACTTCTGCAAAGTGATTTACAACAACCTGTACAGCTGTGTCAATCTTATCCACGCCTGTTGCCATTTTTGTGACTATTTCTAACAAGCTATGTAGTATAGAGCTGTGTAGGACGATGACATCAGCATTCTTAACCCCACCCACAAAGCTCTGATTGGTTGATTACTTTTCAAAGGCTGTCTTAATGTGCTGCTTCAATCTCAGGTTTGTATAGAGCAGTACTGAAAAACAGATTAGCAGGAAGGAGAGTTTGTGTATGAGCGTAATAGTCACTATAATCTTGCACACAGAAGCCTCTATGCGTGGTTTGATTTCCCACCGAAATTGGTCTGAATAGAGGAATAGAAAAAGCCTTTTCATTTGGACATTTTAATAGTGTCTCCTGCCCGTGTTCTAGTGTGCGTTGCATTGACTTTTTTGCCCTTTTGGGTAAAATCCATCCCTGTCTACGTACACCAGGACAAATTCATACACATTCACTTTGCGACTGCTGTAGTATCTCTTGGTTAAAGAATCCAACAGATAATCTATTATCCATCGGTGTCTTCCCTGTGATTCCACAGATTTCACCCATCGTCCTGCTCAGATAGTATCGTTTCTGCTCAGTTTCTAGGTTTCACTCATAAGCTCCAGCGGCAGAATTTATTTGCTGAAAACCAATACTGTCTTGGGCTGTGATATTGCGCTTATTGCCATCTTATCTCCCGATGCAGCCACCCAAACACATTTAGTATTTGGAGGCTCCCGCAAACATGTCCTCCCGATAACAGGGCGTGTAAATATATAGAGAGCCTCTGTCTGTATCTCGCCCACTCTGTCACACATTCACAAACACACACAAAAAATGTCAAGCTCACACACTAACACGCCCACAGAGAGAAACACATTCTCTCTTATTTTCGTTGACTGCTTGTGAACCTTCAGGCGATTAAGGATGGTGACTAAGAAGCCACTCACTGCCTTTCCGAGTAAAAGTCATAAAGTTGACCTACAATCTCAGCCTAGGACAGTGTTTTCCAACACAGAATTTACAGTGACAAGATCACGTTAAGGAGAGACAGCTTGAGGCAAAATGGGCTGTCATGTTTTTTTTTTTTTTTTTTGGTTTGGTAAGGGCAAAACCCAACCTGCTGCTGCTGCATTTTCTTCAGAAATTCGAGTGGTTTGTTGTCTCTGTGTGCCCTTTCGTCAACACATCTCTGTCGTGCTGAAAGTGTTATGTAAATAAAGTGGAGTTAAATTGAGGGACTGCTCCGAAACTTTTCCCTGTTGGTGCATTCAGGTTTGCTCTGACATCTGAGACGTCAGATTTTGCTGCTAAACAGTAACCTGTAATGTCAGAAATTACCAAATCCAAATTAGTCCATGTTTGCATTTGGCTTGTTTTCTGGGTTAGATTTTCCAAAAACAAAGTTCATAAATGTGATGCCATAAACAGCTGACACTCAGATCTCAGATGTTTTTTAATTACAGACAGTTTTCAAAATGTAGCCTTAGCCTTCGATGTATATCAAGATAAAAAGCAAAGACCAGGGTCTTGTGAGAGTTTGAGGAGAAATAAGAAGCTATTATAAGTACAAATGTAGCTGCCAATGAACTTCAACTGTTTACTGAAAGTCACAACTCTTTCCCCAAGAGGAAGTGAGTACAGGATTCACATTTAGTTTTTGTTTAAGCTCTTAGAAAGAAACCAGCGGGTGCAGAGATTTGTATTAACATATACACACATTCAGATCTAATTATCATTTTGTTGTTGTCTTGTGATAACAGTGCAACTCCAGTTTTAGTGAGTTTCACGTGTTCGTATCATCTTTAGTGTCTCAGGCTCCTGCGTGGGTTGACTGAGCTCCATTCCCTTTTCTAAATCGTGGATAAAATTTTTCTCCATCCACCGTGTTCTGATCATATAAGGTTGAATTCACACAAATGATTGAAAAACCTTTCAATCCTTGCTGTGCTTACAAATAATGCTCAGGTAAACCAACATGTTTCAGCACCAGAAAATGCTCTAGCTGTACTTCAATTTCATAGATTTATTTTATTTATTGCTAAGGAATCAAATCTACGTGTAGTATGAAAAGATTTTGATTGTACATATGAAACTACAGAGAATTATCACCCAACTCTGCAGCTCTACACAGCTTTTAAGCTTCTTTTACCTCATTACTTTGGTTTAATTACATATTTACCTTACTGTGTGGTTCAGCCTCAGTGTAAATTCGACCTCTTTTAAGTTAATAAACTCTGATAAACCTGCCCAGCACCAAACGGCAGCATCTTGCAGCTAAAAAAAACGGAATTGCAGGAGTTGGTGGAGACCAAAACAGAGCTAAAAGGAGAGGGAATATTCATTCACCAGGTGGGCACAAACACACAAGCTATTTTGTTGCACCAATGCTTTTTACACTATTTGTGAGTCAAGAAGCCAAGCTTGGATGTTGGATAAAAGGACCAGATCCAACCTAACCAAACATCTACAGCTGCAGTATAAACTATATGTCCCCAACGATGCATCTGGGCCAGCCTGGTGTTCAAACTAAATGTTGACCCACATCTACTCAGCATCCCACGCGATAATTTTCAACTTCACCGTGGATTTCCATAACAAAAGGCTAAAGGACAGCCAGTAGGCAACCCACTCAGCAGATCAGAAACTGATTCGTATCAGCGTTCCCTCCTCTGCTGATGTGTAAAAAAAAAAATTAAATCACATAACTTAGAGCGGGACCGTCAGCGAAAAGCTTCAATAACAAACTCAGCTTGTACATTCACACTGCAGTGACAGGCTGCCGCTATTCTGCAAGAGGTGACAAAGTGGCACTTAAAGATGCCCACATACTGTACATCCTACATGCAGAGAGTGAAAATTGGTCTCAAGTGTGAAGCATGTCAGAGAAAGAAAACACACAAAAACAAACTCAATGTTCATACACTCCTACACAAGCAGGCTCCCTCTCTCTCTTGTTCTCACTTACACACAGCTTAATAAGTGTGTACGGGGAATAAATTGCCGCAAGCCGTCGAGCAGCTCTTCACAGTTGCTGATCATATACGCAAGAGTGTGTGTAACACGCACGCACAAATGTACACACATTGTATATGTGACAAATATGTCTGCAAACATGAGCGTGGTGCCACAGAATGGTCCGTTCCATATGTGCTGTAGATCTAAGGCTTTCTTTCTCTCTATGTCTTTGCTCTCGCTCCTTTATACCTCCCTTTATTTTTAGCCATCTGGGTAGCCATAGTCTCCATCCCCCTCTCCTCTTTCTCTCTACCTCACATGTTTTTTTTTTTCTCCACATATTTCTTTATTGGAAACCAGAATTATACAAACGGCAAAGTAAAAATCTGTGTTCCAAAATTGCTTTCCCAATCCTTTTGGTGTGTTAAAACAGAAATAAAACAGCGTAATCTTTCTACCCTCATACATCTGTGCACTCTCCTTAATTGTCATTCTCTCTTTGGCCATAAATTAGGCTCCATCTGTACATCAAATGCCCTCCCCGTGTATCTCCGCTATAAACTCCTTGCCTTTTTCAACTTCTGCTTTACGCGCCATTTTTCTTTTCAAACTCGAATGTACTTGATTTCCATAGCTTTAATTAAATACTATTTCATTGTACAAAACATGTACAGCATCTACAATATGCATAAAGCTAGAAAACTAGTGAAGACTAATTATACATTTAAAATACGTATGTTTGAGACAGGTTGTCCTGGCAGTATAATATATTATGTTTGTCCCTAGATTATCCCTGACTGGAGGTTACAGTTGTATCTACCTTTTGATCTCTCACTCCCCCATCACTCCCTTCCCCTTCCCTGTGTCCCTTCAGGTTTCCCCCTTGTACACTACACTTAATCTATGTCCAGCAGCTCCTATTCCCTCTTCTTTTCTCTCCCTGTTCTCCCCCCTTTCACCTCCGTCAGCTCTCTCTCTCTCTCTCTCTCTATCTTCGTCTTCCTCCTTACTCTCACTATCTCTGTCTCTCTATCTGTACTCCCATACCCCATATAGCACTACGGTTGTATCTCATTGTAAAAGGCAGAGCCATTTATAGGCTGCCGGTTATTGGTTCAGAAGGGGGCGGGAAGGGAGAGAGGGAGAAAGAGGGGGAGGGATCTTCACAGAAGGAGAAATGCACTGTGTATTTGCCGAGACCGTGCTGTCAAGAAGAGCGACGGCATTACCTGTTTCAGGAAATGTCCCGCGACGACATGTGTTTAGGTTCACGAACAAAGCTCCTTCAGAGCCGTAATAGTTAGAATGGGAGGAAGTGAGTCGAGTGAGTTCCCCTAACCTTAAGTAAGAAGTTATTTCAACACAGACCTTGATGTCACCCTAAACCTGTCACCCGAAAGTCTCTTTTGTGCCTGAACTTTACCCTAGGGTTGGCCCCATAAAATGTATTTTTACATTGACTTTCTGCATTTTAAAGAGAAATAATGCATCTGTGTGTCGGCACGGACATATGACATCATTTCATAATTTAAAGGACTCGTTGTATTTGCTGTTGCACATTGACTTTCTGCATTTAAAAGAGAAATAAACTACCTCTTACACATTATCATTGTAAAGAGCACAAGTAGCTGGCATGTACTGTTTGTTAAGGCATAATGCTGGCAATATTCTACATTTTTGTTATTGTGAACCAATTTCATGAAAAGCCAGCAAAGCATTGAGGCCATTTACAACTATCGTCTGTGTATCTGATTTATCCCATTCCTCTGTGCCATAGAGCTCCATTCTTGTCAAAAAAATGCTTCTTTAAAAACATCAATGGGCCCCACAATGCTGACTTCACTATCATGAACATGGCAGCTGTATTTTATTTCAAGTCAATCGCACATACAGCATCTTGCCGCCTTAAAAAGACCAGAGAGTGCCACATTTGCATTCATCCGCAGCTGAAAATAGTCCCCAAAAATGCACTCTTTACTCCTGTTTGAGTAACTTTTGCTAACAACTGTGGTATACAGCAGCCTTTTTTTAAATACAACAATTCATTTGCGGTACATTTCTAAAGATGGAAATGTTCAGTCGGAACTAATAAGTTTGGGACTGAGTGCCACGGACCAACACATTGTTGGTTTTGATCTTTCTATCGTTGGCAATAAGACATTTGAATAATGGCAGCCCTATCCCTTGAAGCAAACACACACACCTTTGCCATAAAAATGTACATTGTCATTATAAACAGTACAACATGATGACCGACTGATAACAGAGTGGTGTGTTCAGAGGCAGAGGGGAAGAAAAAGAGATAGAGAGAGAGAGAGAGAGAGAGAAAAGTGTGAGGGAGCATGGGAACGTGCGGAGATTGAGTGAAAAAGAAAGACAGCAACAAAAGCAATAGAATGAGACGGATGGGAAGAAAAGGAGAGAGTGAAGGAAAGGGAATTGAAAGAACATCCTTTCTCCTATATAAAGACTTGCAAGTGTGCACAGGATATAGAGAGACAGAGAGAAAAGGGGAGAAGGAAGAGAGAGTAGCAGAGCATGCGAGTGTGCAGGGGAAACAGGGAGCGAGAGAGTGATAGGAGCAGGCAGTCAGGCAGAGCCGTGCAGAAGAGGGAGGGAGTGTGTGAGAGTGGGGGGGAGCAAACACGCTCTGCACGTGATTCAATCTGTTCACATGGCCTTGTATTACGCCGTTATAAATACTTAATGTGAGACGCTTCATGCCGCGAAAAAACCCTCGCCTTTTATTCAGAATGGATTTGAAATGGTGCCGTTGGTTTTGAGTTCTGAAAGCAGGAGTAGTCCGAAAACCTGCAGTGCAGATATATTATATCTTACATAGAATATTTGATAAAAGCAACAAAAGACTACATCACTGTGAATTCTCTGAACACAGGAACGCAGAAATAATGCATCAAAGCATATACAGCTCTGTTGTCGTTCATCGGACGCGAGCTGAAGCTGTCATCTGCTCTCTGAGTCCCTGTGTTATATAATGATAGATAGGCCTGTGCTGCTCTGCTCTTCTCTCCTACAGAGGCATGAATCAAACCCGGGATGTGTCCTAAATATAACCCGCACACACACACACACATACACACATACACACATACACACCCTGGTGTGTTTGTAGGCCAGCTACTCTGGCATTATTTCCACAAAACGTCCACCTGATTATGTCTCTGTACAGCAGAATTTAGGGCTGAGGTAGTACAGTAAACTGGGAGAGGTTGTAGCTGTAGAGGAGAACGTGATTCTACCATTAAAAAAAAACATTTAATTAAAAAAAAGCTACTTGTGTGTAGGCCTGTGCGATACCTAGGCTATGGTGTGTGTATACTGTGCAGTTGTGGTGCAGATGTTACGTCGGGTCATGTTAGGCTATGCTTGGACACATACTGATGTATGTCATGATGTGATGTTCTGGACAGGGTTATGTCATTGCATGTTGCGGTGTAGTATGTATGAATCAGAAATGGCAATGTTTTCACATAAAAGAAAATTGCGTTGGTGTATTGGTGCATAACATAAACATAGCAAGAGAAATTCAATTAAAAATCATAAAAGCAATTTGAAAAATCAAGAAACAAATATGGAATAGAAGAAAATTACAATAAAAATATGAAAAAAAAATACTATAAACATATATACAATATGTATGGTATGGCAAAACAACTTGTAACCATGGTTGTTGAATACACATTAAAATAAATGTTCATACGTCCTTGAAAAAGGCTGACAGTGGTGTTATGGTGAGAACAGGGTTGCATATATTTGAATTAGAAAAAGTCCAAAATGGCTAAAAATGTTGCATACTTATATAGCCCGTGTCACAAATTCCCGGTGAGATCTGGTAGTAGGTGTAATTATGACATTATGACGGTATAAATCTGTTCGCCACAGGCAGTAGATGATGAACTGGGAGATTTGATATTGATATCATATTGTGGGATGAGATTATAAATAGAATTTGACTTATTACAATTGTGATATATCTTACATATTGTTCGGTATCATGTATGTGGCAGCCAGTAGTAGGTTTTGAATTGGCAGGGTTGGCTTTTTACGGTAGGCCTGCGGCATGTCGGTAAGCACCACATATCTGTCAGACATCCACGTCATTAACGTCAAGCGTTGGCGTTGCCGATAGTACCAGCACTACACACACATCATCAAACACGCGCCTACATAGCCAGGCAAGCCCCTTAACCTACGAACACACACTCACACACACACACACACACACACATTTAGCACCCCCCTCTCGCCCATGCCGAAACATAAAGCATCCAGCTGCATCACATCTCAAGCACAAACCACACAAATGTCCCAATGGTCACGTTTCATAAATGATAATGGAGAAACAAAACGGGCTCGGTTGTGTGTTTTTCAGCTGCTGTCAAAGACACGTCCCATTCAACACAATACGCCAACCCCGAGCAGGAGGAAGAAGGAAATACTATTACAGCACATGACACCGCGGAATAAAACCCCAATCTGAGACCAAAACAGCCGTAGATGCTCACTGGTGGTAATTGTAACATAGCTGTTACATGCATACCTGCAGGGCCACGGTGGTTGTAACATGCAATGTCAAACCTATTTTGGGAAACACGTAAGAGAAGAAAAAAAAAAGCAAAAAAAAAAAAAAAAAAAAGCTGTGCTGTGCAGCTGTAGCGTTTCAGCACCACGGACAGCTCTCGGGGTTTTCGGCGTCCAGAGATCGGCGCGCGATGTCGCTCCTCTCCTCCTAATAACACATCGACGCTCGTATGTTCTCCTTAAAAGCATGCACGAGAGAGGGATGCACTTTGTGACCCGCTGTTAATCCCATCTCTCTAAAAATTTGAACCAAACCTCTTATTCATCAGGCATTTCCGCGTTAAAACACACATCAGGATTTACTTCACCCAGCCCCTTTTTACCCGAAACACCTCCACTACTGCTGCTCCTACCTGGTCATTCCCATTCCGGGGCCTCCGATCCCCATCCCTCCCCCGGCGGCGGTTCCGTTGACCGGCTTCATGTGCTGTCCTGCCCCGGGTCCTGTTGCGGGTCCTCCGGGCATCGCCGACCCCATCATCACGGCGGATCCCGGCTCACCGGGCTGCCCGCCGCCCTCCATGCTCGCTTCGTTCCCCATCTCGGTCTCGGCTCAGGAGACGGGAGGGAGGTGGAGAAAGGTAGTCGGTCAAATCGGCGGTGTCGCTTCTATGTCGCTATTTCGTTTTTATATATTCAGTAAGAGAATGAGTGGAAAAAGGGGGAGCAAAAGCTGGGAGAGCGAACTCAGCGTTGCTCCTCCATCACCGCCATCATCATCATCAGCTTCAGGACCAGTGGGCTGCCTCCTGACGCGATGACGGGAGCGCGCCGCGCGGCCACGGCGACTGCGAGAGGAAATAAAAGCGCGAGAGGCGAGAGAAACTGAGATTAGATTAGATTAGATCAAAGTTAAATGAGCCCCGTGGGCGAAAATGGGTCGCAGCAGCAGCAAGATTAGAATACAACGAGCAATACGGGGAAGAAATGAAAAGAAGACACTCTGACCTCAGGTTGGCGATCATCATAAGGAAAACAGACACAAATAGAAAGAAAATTCAATTATATTTCTCATGGAGGTATTCATTTAGGTTGTTTTATTCCTAAACATTGCATTTCCCTTTTCATAACTCGCATGAGTTTGTTTTTATTTACTCTGATGTCTTCTATGAATCGACCACATTCAGATTTATGTTGTTATATATAATGGATAAACTGATTTTAGGCTCCTCATCCCTGAACAAAGCAATAAAGTTAATCTAAATAATTAATCAGCCAAGAGACAAACACATGTTAGGAAAAAATAACAATACATTATGTGTACAGAAGGGAATCAAAAATCAAAGTATAAATTTTCAACATGCGTGAAGTAGAAATGTGCATGTTTAAAGTAATGTTGATTCCCCAGAAATGAGGAAATGAGCATCACTATCCATCAAGATCAAAACACTCTCCCCGTGATCACATTAGAGGATTTACAAACATTTGAAGAGCAGAAGTGCGCAGCCACTGACGCGGGGACGCGCTTTCTGGCTGTCGATGCTGCTGAGGCTGAGAAGACGAGAAGTGGAGAGTGAAGAGAGGGGAGGGAGCTACAGTATACGTGCGCGTTCGTGTGACACTTTCTCACTTGAAGAAGGGCACGAGGAGTGACGTGAACGCGCAGAGGCGTCAAGATCGACTGCACCGGATCGTCACGTGTCCTAAAACCCTCCATGGTGTTACACACCTGCTGGTACTATTCACTATTTCTCCCGGATGATTTCCTCCTGGTGGTACGAAAACGTTTATTTGTTGAATCATCTGGACAGGCTACTATAGGCTGTGTGTGTATTATAAAAGTTATAGGGTGTGACATAAATGATGTTCTGAGAACAACTAACACATTGGATGAAAGGGCTTTTTAAAAATAAAAATAAAAACAGTTGTAAGTACATTTAAGTATGTTAAAGTTTATGTGAGCAATATTATTGCACATTATATAATATATTTAACGTTTTGATGAAGGATATAAGATATACAAAGGAAACATGATTCGCGAAAGGTTACGTTTTTAGACCCATCTGCTTATCTGTTATTAAGCAGCATATGTCAAAAATGTGCTGCGACATTTAAATGAAATTTGTCCGATAAACAAGCGATTATCCTTTGCTGCACGTCTGCAGGTCTGCAGGTGGGTTAAGGTGCAGGTGCAGCAGGTAAAAGATGTCTTAACATCACAGCTCATGTTTACCTGAGGCTCCCTGGTGGGTTGATCTGGACCAGTCTGAACATAGTGTTCATCACTGTAGAGCAGAACGAAGCAACTCCACTGGGTTATTGAAGCAACTTGTGGAGAGAAAAAGCCAAACAACTAGATCAAAAGGCAAACGTCAACAGTGAACAACATTCTCTCTGTGAGGAAACAATGTTACTTTTATAGCTGAGGTTTTCTTCATTTGGCCAAGAGCAGCTGAAATGTTTCCTCCAAATTAAAACGCTTGAAAGACTCTTATCTTTGTCATTTTTCATTAGACTTCCTATCAGTTAGAGCAGCAGCAGCAGCCACAACAGCAGCAAGGACAAAGCAACATTAACACCAAAACATTTTTAAAAGAAAGAGAGAGTTTGAGAAAAAACAAAGGGCGTTAAATCCATCCCATACAACAATAACAACAAAGTCGGTCAGATAACAGCCTCCGAGCAGCGTCTCACCCCCTCTGCCTCTGGGAAAAGGTCCACTCTCTGTTCCAATGCCAAGTGTCTCCCTCTAAGGCCAGACTTTACAGAGATGAATAAACCCTGCCAGCTAACTTCAGCGCTGCACACTGTGCAGTGCCTCTCTCAGCGTAAAGGGAAGAGACAAAGTGGTGCTGCAGCTACAAAAGATAGAGAGAAAAACAATTCTCCTCTAAGCTTCTTTCAGTTTTCACATTTTACAATTAATGCTATTAGTTTTCGTTTTTACATACTTTTTTTCCCTTTTTGGTCCCACTTTTTCTTCAGTCCAGGGTTAACAGGGCTAAAAAACGGGCATGACCTCGTGACTGTCGCTAAAGATGGTGCCAGGGGCTGCTGCCGTGTCTCCAGCTCCACCTCCACTTAACCTTCAACTTGTACTATTTTATCTCTCATATTTTCTTTTTTTACTCGTGTGTTTTCTTCATTTTTACACATTTTAATGAGCATTGTTGATGGCAGCCTGAAATCTAAAGGTTTTCATTGCCACAACTGCTTATCTGTAATTGTTGTGCACATGACAATAAAGAACTTGAACATATAAAAAGATGCGTAAACAGCTTTTAACACGGTAACACCGGAAACCAGGAAGAAGTAGATAACAGAAGAAAGAAAGAAAATTAAAAATATAAAAAGCCACTTCCACAGGCTCCACATTTTTTACACCACCCACATAGGCCTAAGTCATTACCCGTGACCTCAAGAGCTTCCAGAACATTTTTACCCACAAACTCATAAATACGTGTTGTGGGTTGTTTTCTTTGGATCACAGTAAACCCGACTGCACATGAAGGCATCGGGAATTCAACACATACGCAGCAGCCCAAAGTCGAGCAGAAAGCATTAAGCAGAAAACAGCACCACAGGACATACGACAGAGCTGATGGTGCACTACAGAGACAATACAGACACCTGCCTGTAATGTATAATGCACTCTTGTAAACACAGACAGGTTTGAAGAGAGCGGACAATGAACAAAAACACAATTCTGAAGACCTTGAATAGACAGAACAAAGCTCTCCTCCATGAAATTACAGAGTTAAAGAGAGAACTGAGGCACTTAAACGTAACAATGCTGAATTCATTCCAAGCAATGCAAATGGAAAGTGAGCACTCCGCAGGGACGACCCAGCTAAGTGCCAAACGTAGTCAGATACTGGCTTTGTATCAGCGTAGGCATAAAGTAATTGTGCATCTACCGAGCTCTCTCCGTACTCTACTGGAGAACTATTGAGAAACGCTTGTTAGATCATCACCTGTTGGTTAATCATGCCAATGCTGTCTAACTTATAGCCTTCAGTGAATATACAACACCGAGGTGAAAAAGCACTAGTGTGACTATCGGTGCTCCGCCATCTTTGCTATGTGTGCAGGATTTGTTAAATGTTACACATAAATCACAAAACCGGTCATGCAGTTAGTTTGGTTCGGTGCCATTTTACATTCTCAGTCTGCTGTCAGAGAGATTCTGTGGATTATGGCACGTGACTTGGACATTTGAGCATGAATATTCGTTATTGGCCTTTAGAAACGGGACACTGTGAAAACAATCGGAGCACAAAGGTCAATTCACTAGCTTAGGCGCTTTCGCTCGCGTGAGTTTTAAACCTGCATTAAGCGATTTTCTGGGCCAACACCTGCATATTATCATCTTTTAGAGTTGATATGGCAAACTTGTTAGGAAATACTGTGGGGAATCATTAACATTCATTTGGAGTCTTGTTTCTGGTCACCTGACAAATGTAGGTTTAATCTTCCTTCTACGTTTAGCTTAGTTTTGATCTCCACATACTCCTGAGGGAAATATCTGGCTCTTTAGCTGCTAAATGCTCCACCTGCTAGCTGCCGCCAGCTACTCCTTTTTTTTCTTTTTTTGCTGAAAACATCTACCTGTGCTCCTTATATTCTTTTCACCATAACTTGGACATTGTTTCTGCGAATAGATGCTGCTGTTGAGTTTTTGAAATGTCAATTTTTTCAATGCTTTGAATATTATTCTTGACATCTGATATCACACGACCTGCTATTTTCTTTTTTATGCATATATGTCATTTGGAAGAACTGCCACTTTAAGAAGAATAAAAACAAAGATCACACAAGTGTGCAGGAGTAATGAAAGGTCTTGAATGTAACACCTTATTTAAATATTCTAATCACCTGTAAAATTAATTTGGCCTTGTGGCTTTAAACAAGGCCAGTGCCTGCCGGTCCTGCTTGACCACAGTAAGCTAAAGGACACTTAGAAATTGGCCCTTGGAGGCAATAAAATATCCACCAACATTTGTCATTTCTACAGCACTACACTGTAATGGCAGGACTCCGAGCGGTCTCTTTTCAATCTGCCATCATGAAGTGGCTGATGAATTGTGGGATCCACAGTTTCTCATCTAGTGAACAGCTTCCTGCTCCGGCAGAGAGTCCTGGCCGCTCGGGAAACCGGCAACACCGGAATCGATCACTTTGACAGACTGGCTCATTGACACGACTGTGGGGCCGAATACTTAAGGAGATTAAAATGAGCAACGTGCCAACGCTCCACTTCACTCCGAGCAACAGGCCGAGGCAGGGAAACCCTATTGGTCAGCTGTGGACGGTTGATTGAATGATTGATAGGCGGGGGAGACTTCAATCAGCCCTTTCACTGCTCAAGTCCAGAGGCAGCAACAGAGGAAACTGGTCATGTCATTTATCTCCTTCCAGGGTATCTGCCCTTCCTTTGACTTCACCTCTTCTCCCTACGTTAAAGGACCATGCAACTGTTTTGGCTTTTTTTTTCTCTACAGTATTAAGAATGAAATGAATGGAAACTCATTTTAAACAATGTGAAACACTGTGGTGAACCTACGCTTTGGTAACATGTATTTTGCCATTATTGGGCGAAAGCATGCAGAAACACCAAGAATATTGTGACAATTAAATGAGTTTTTATAATTCAGTCTCTCACAGAACGTTTTTAAACAGTCTGCAGCATGTTAGCACAGCTGAAAATACACGTATAGATGATGAACCCGCTGATAAACTCTGTCAAATCAAGTTCCAAAGCGTGAGAATGGGAATATCTTTCTGATGTACACATCTCAACTGCTTCATAAACCACTGGTTTTCTTGAAAGGTGTCCAATAAGTCAGGAAACAATTTGAGGATGTGGTCAGCAGAGGGTTAAATTAAGTCCATCCTATTGGTCCTTTAATCATTTTTCTCCCTCTCCATCACGGAGTCACTACAGATGACAACGAATATATTGCTAAAAACATTTAAAAAAAACTATGAGTATGATGTAGGAAACAAAAGCTATGTGTCACCATGTATCTGTTTGACCTAAGTGCACTGTGCATGAGGTCAAAAGGTCAACAAACTAGCTAAACTAAACTAAAATGTTTACCTTCACACTATACGTGCTTTTAAAAAGAAGCTGTGGGAGAAAGTCTGGGTTTTGATTTGTTTGTGCTTCAGAGCCTTGAAGCCAGATTCACTTGACGGGAATAACAGAAAACACTTCTGGTTGTTTTTCTTCTTTCCTTCCCTCGTCTATGGAAGAACTGATCAAAGCTTTTATTCCAAATCACAATCATTTAGAGGGGAAAAGAAAAATGTGCGCCGTTAAATGTTTCGAGAACCACAGGTGATTTCTCTTCTGTGTGACTGCTTCATAAATACAGAGAGCGCAACGCAATTATCTGCTGCTATAATAAACAAAAATACACTACAGGAAGCATAATGAAAAGCTGTACTGGCTTCTTTCTCCTTTTTATTAATTCTCTTTCTTCTCAGCTGCTTTTTGCCCCGTGGAAGTCATGACAGAGCAACCCTTTCAACTCATCTGAATGTGAACACAAACTGAATAATTTACTGAACTTAAAGCCGGAGAAATTAGTTTATAGTTCTGATACCCACAGAATTTATAGCCTGATACCCATAAAGGCCGAGTGCCATAGTCATCGACTGTTGTCTTCATTTTTCTCAAACTATTCCTCACAAAAGAGTTGCACCACCTTTTTCATCGCCTGAATGCAGAGTTAATTACTGTAATGCGTGTGACGGGAAACATTCGGTCCTTGTCAGCATTCTGTTTGGGCAGCGTCCCAGCGTATCCTGCAGCACTGTAACCAGCTTTGCAATTGTAAAACTGCCAGAAATCAGAAGCTATAAACTGGTTACCTGTTTGCCTCCAAGGCTCTGGGTTTTTTTTGTGATTTCTTTTACCTTAGGGTGAAGCATTTTGGTTCTGAATGCAAAATATTTTTAGCACAAAGTGAAAGAAAATGATGGGAAAGGATATTTAATTACTTCAGGTAGTTGAAGTCACTATGACCTGATGGTCTACTAAATATGACGTTCCCATAAGAATAAATTGCATTGTCAATTACCTTTCGAGTGAAACCTATTTTCTCTCCATGATGACGTTTGTTTTCGACGTATCACAAATAAGTTTCTAATCCAAGTCCAGTTTGGGACTTTCACTAAGGAGACTGCTGTTCATGTCCCGTGTGAAACGAAAAGAACTTATGTTCATAACTTAAGTTACATAAAAAACATACTTATTTTAAGCCAAACCATGATTTTTAACTAAACCTAAACTAAGTAGTTTTGTTGCTTTTTTGTTTAGTTTTGTTTCAATTCACAATGTTAACCACGTGTTTCAAACTGCAAAATGTAATCTGGGAGAAAATAAGTTTATATCGAAACATAAATGTCAATGCAGTTTTGTTTTATGGAAACATATTGTTTAGGAGACAAGATTGCTATGACAAGACATTAAGACAGTAAGTTTCTTAGAGATCTTGAATGTCGAACACAAGGTTTTCATATATTTATTTTCCAAAGTTGATGGAAAGAGAACACAGTTGTTCCTGACCAGCTCCCCAGGAAAACTGTCCAGCCATCTGCAGAGTTATGAAGTTTAATACCAACGTAGTATCTGTACCAGAGAAGCCATTTAAGAGGTTTGCTCCCCAAAAATCACTGACAGTTTCCACAGCTTAGTAAAGGAGGCAAAAAAAATAGTGTTGGCAGGCTGAAGGGAGATAAAACGGGATAAAAAAAAGACAAATTTAAACGTGGTTCACTATTAGTGCAGCATTAATCTTTGTTTAAGCCAGTATAGGGGGCAAAATAAGTTGACAGACACAGCCCTGACATAATAAAATCTAAAGTTACAGTGGCCAACAAGTTGTTGCACTCTCCTCTGTGAGTGTGCTGCATATCAGATCTACAGGCTGCAGTTGGGTATAAATGTAGACAAGAGTCTGCCAAGCTGGGTCAGTCCTGTCCCAGTACAAGACAACCTAACACAGAGAGATATTTAGCAAACAGATGGCCGACCGTGAACAAATGAAGCTTGCCAATAAAGGAAGACAGGAAGAGAAAAGACGCAGCAGAGAAAAAGAACCGAAAATAAAATGGTTGGAACACAAAGGTAAACCATGTAATGTGAGAGAAGAGAATTACGCAGGGACTGTACGCCACTGTATACTGCAGACACCATCAGAAACATCCGCCTGCAGTTTCACCTTGTTGCTCTCTGTGGGCATGGTGCTGTGTTAACAGTGGGGGGTGCTTTACAGACGGTAAAGACACTGAAAAAGGGGATATCTGTAATAATGGTGGCAATAAATCTACTATCTGTTTATGCATTTTGTGTGGAAGTTAAGGCTGAGGTAAAAGTATCCTCTTGGGCGAAACGGATTCACTGTTTATCAGTTTATAGCTTGTATTCGATTCGACATAAGGCCTCTCAACAAGACTTGTTTTTTACATAAAGCAGCATATGGCAGTGCTGATAAGTGAGCAACCGAGCCGACACGTGATTTCCTCTCTCCTGCACCACACACACACACACACGCGCGCGCATGCACACGCACAAACACGAAGAGAGGAGCAAGCATAGACCTTGAAACAATGCATGATGTTGAGATAAAAATACACAATTCAAGTTCAAAGTGGAGCGAATAAACTTTTCACTACGGACATTTTGAGTTGTTCTACTAGAGAAAGCACAGGAACAACTACTGGCATTAATAAGTGTCCCAGTAACCCATACCAAGCCAGCATGCACAATGCCAGGACCCTGAAACTGAATACCTGAATGAAATGCAACCTGTGTCACTTTGACCAAGTTCTGGAGCTTTTTTTTTGACATGAATTACATTTTCTACCGTTTTGGTCTGGCGGCACCTATGGTGATAAGCGGTAATTTCAGGTGGGGCTTTTGGATCTCACTTTCCAGAGAGTGCCGCTTGGGATTTTTCAACCCCTTCTCATTCCCAACTCGTCACATGCGATCTCTTGGTCAGGACCGCTGTTTGGGGTTGTATCCTCGTGATGGTTTTTCACTTGTTGCAGGTAATTTTTGGACAAAAGCATCAGCTAAATGTAATGTAATGGACGTGAGACATTAATGGAAGACGTGTGCCAGCGGACTTCAGTCAAACTGTGGCTCAGTTCCAATGTCCACCACTGAGCTCTCACTGACTTAAACTGATGTGTCATCAACCAGGTCCCTGAGTGCAGGAGATTGTGAGGGCCCCAAATGAAGTGGACGGAGCCGACATTTTTGACTTTTCATAGCAGGAAAAGCACAGGTGAAACATATCATGATATTATAAAATAGTACACACAGTGTTGGCTAGAGACGTGTTTGTATTATTTTGAGTGGAAAAATGGACAGACATGTTGTTTTATGATTTGTTTTTTTATCCTATACCTCAATAATTCAACTGTCATCTCTGCTTTGACAAAAAAAAAAAAAAAAGCCATTGGGGACAAAGTTTGCATCATTGCAGATTCAAGGAAAGTGTGCATAAAAGGTTCAGAAAGTCAACCAGAGAGTGGGTCCTTGAGCACTTGCCAGCTTCTCGGTGTCCTTTGCTCACCTAGCGCCTCTGTTTCTCATGAATTTCATTGTGGGACAGAGGTGTCAATCAACAGAACACTGAATAATCTGGCAGCTTCTGTGTGCACGCTAACGTCTTTGTGTACGTGTCACTCCAGTGTGAACACACTACATACTTAAAACCAGCTTTAGAAATGAGTTGCATGTCGGCAGTGTGGTATTCCGTGGTAAGTGTCTCCATCTAGTGTAGATATGAGGCCTTCACAGGTGAAGATTCACCCCGTCTCTGTGCCTGGTCTCCTTTCTGTCTCTCTGATTGCATTCGGTTGCAGTCACCATCTTGAGCTGTCGGGTGACATAAACGAGTTGTAACGGGAAAATTTGCTGTCACTATTCAATAATGAAAAAATAATGAAAAATTAATGAAAAAATAATGAAAAAATAATGAACAAATAATGGAAAAATAATTTTAAAAAATAATCAAAACATAATCAAAAGGTAATCAAAAAATAATCAAAAAATAATCAAAAAAAAGGGGAAGGCAAG
>CALSCE010009645.1:13956076-13972664 GCA_943593645.1 Bovichtus variegatus
GTAAGAAATACCAAAAAACATAAACAAATTCCAAGTCATTTGCATTTTAGTCATGAAAAGATAAAATAATGAAAAAAAACAAAAAACTTTTCTTTTCGCGGGGGCAACAGCTCCAGCAGGGGGCCCCAAACTTCCTTTTCCCGGGTCACGTTGACCAACTCTGACTGGGGGACCCCGAGGCGTTCCCAGGCCAGTGTGGAGATATAATCTCTCCACCTCGTCCTGGGTCTTCCTCGTGGTCTCCTCCCAGCTGGCTGTGCCTGGAACACCTCCCTAGGGAGGCGCCCAGGGGGCATCCTTACCAGATGCCCGAACCACCTCAACTGGCTCCTTTCTACGCAAAGGAGCAGCGGTTCTACTCCGAGCTTCTCTCGGATGACTGAACTCCTCACCCTATCTCTAAGGGAGAAGCCAGCCACCCTTCTGAGAAAACCCATTTCGGCCGCTTGTACCCGCGATCTCGTCCTTTCGGTCATGACCCAACCTTCATGACCATAGGTGAGAGTAGGAACGAAGATAGACCGGTAGATCGAGAGCTTTGCCTTCTGGCTCAGCTCTCTTTTCGTCACAACGGTGCGGTAAAGCGAGTGCAATACCGCGCCCGCTGCTCCGATTCTCCGGCCCATCTCCCGCTCCATTTTCCCCTCACTCGTGAACAAGACCCCTAGGTACTTGAACTCCTTCACTTGGGGTAAGGACTCATTCCCTACCCGGAGTACACAATCCACCGGTTTCCTGCTGAGAACCATGGCCTCAGATTTTGAGGTGCTGATCCTCATTCCAACCGCTTCACACTCGGCTGCGAACCGATCCAGTGAGTGCTGAAGGTCACAGGCTGATGATGCCAAAAGGACCACATCGTCTGCAAAGAGCAGCGATGAGATCCCAAGCCCACCAAACTGCAACCCCTCCTCCCCCCGACTACGCCTCGATATCCTGTCCATGAATACCACAAACAGGATTGGTGACAAAGCGCAGCCCTGGCGGAGGCCAACACCCACCGGGAACGAGTCCGACTTACTGCCGAGAACCCGGACACAACTCTTGCTTTGGGCGTACAGGGATTGGATGGCCCTCAAAAGCGCCCCCCTCACCCCATACTCCCGCAGCACCTCCCACAGTATCTCCCGGGGGACCCGGTCATACGCCTTCTCCAGGTCCACAAAACACATGTAAACCGGATGGGCATACTCCCAGGCCCCCTCCAGGATCCTTGTGAGAGTGAAGAGCTGGTCCGTTGTTCCACGGCCAGAACGGAATCCGCATTGTTCCTCTTCAATCTGAGGTTCGACTATCGGCCGAACCCTCCTTTCCAGCACCTTGGAGTAGACTTTACCCGGGAGGCTGAGCAGTGTGATACCCCTGTAATTGGCACACACTCTCTGGTTCCCCTTTTTATACAGGGGAACCACCACCCCGGTCTGCCACTCCTTAGGCACTGTTCCCGACTTCCACGCAATGTTGAAGAGACGTGTCAGCCACGACAGCCCCTCCACACCCAAAGCCTTCAACATTTCTGGACGGATCTCATCAATCCCCGGGGCCTTGCCACTGTGGAGTTGTTTGACTACCTCAGTGACTTCCACCAGGGAAATTGCTGATGATCCCCCATAATCTTCCAGCCCTGCCTCTATCAAAGAGGGCGTATTAGTTGGATTGAGGAGTTCCTCAAAATGCTCCTTCCACCGCCCGAGTACCTCCTCAGTTGAGGTCAACAGTGTTCCATCCCTGCTGTAAACAGCTTGGATGGTTCCCCGCTTCCCCCTCCTGAGGTGCCGGACAGTACGCCAGAAGCACTTTGGTGCCGACCGAAAGTCCTTCTCCATGGCTTCTCCGAACTCCTCCCACACCCGCTGCTTTGCCTCTGTCACGGCCGAGGCCGCTGCCCTTCGGGCCTGTCGGTACCTTGCAACCACCTCTGGAGTCCCCCGTGATAACATATCTCGGAAGGACTCTTTCTTCAGTCGGACGGCTTCCCTGACCACCGCGGTCCACCACGGTGTTGGAGGGTTACCGCCCCTTGAGGCACCTAAGACCTTGAGGCCGCAGGCTCCCGCCGCAGCTTCAGCAATGGAAGCTTTGAACATTGACCACTCAGGCTCAATGCCCCCAACCTCCACAGGGATGCCAGAGAAACTCCGCCGGAGGTGTGAGTTAAAGGTCTCTTGGGTATGGGCCTCCTCCAGACGTTCCCAGTTCACCCGCACTACCCGTTTGGGCTTACCAGGTCTGTCCAGACTCTTCCCCCACCCCCTGACCCAACTCACCACCAGATGGTGATCAGTTGACAGCTCCGCCCCTCTCTTTACCCGAGTGTCCAAAACATGCGGCCTCAGATCAGATGATACGATTACAAAATCGATCATCGATCTTCGGCCTAAGGTGCTCTGGTACCATGTACACTTATGAGCATCCTTATGTTCGAACATGGTGTTTGTTATGGACAGCCCATGTCTAGCACAGAAGTCCAATAACAAACAACCACTCGGGTTGAGATCAGGGAGGCCGTTCCTCCCAATCACGCCTCTCCAGGTGTCTCCATCGTTGCCCACGTGCGCGTTGAAGTCTCCCAGTAGAACTATGGAGTCCCCTACTGGAGCCCCCAACAGGACTCCATTCAGGGTCTCCAAGAAGGCCGAATACTCTGAACTGCTGTTCGGTGCATATGCAGAGACAACAGTCAGAGTTTTCCCCCCCATAACCCGTAGGCGTAGGGAGGCGACCCTCTCGTCTACCGGGGTGAACTCCAACGTAACGACACTCAGCCGGGGATTTGTGAGTATCCCCACACCCGCCCGGCACCTCACACCCTGAGCAACTCCAGAGAAGAATAAGGTCCAACCCCTATCCAGGAGTACGGTTCCAGAACCGAGACTGTGCGTAGAGGAGAGCCCAACCAGATCTAACTGGTAGCGCTCCGCCTCCCGCACAAACTCCGGCTCTTTCCCCCACAGAGAGGTGACGTTCCACGTCCCCAGAGCCAGCCTTTGCTGCCCAGGTCTGGTCCGTCGAGGTCCCCGACCTTCACTGCCACCCGTCTGGCAATGTACCCGACCCCAACGGTTCTTCCTGCGGGTGGTAGGCCCACATGATGGAGAGGGGGGGGTGCCACGTTGCTTCTTCGGGCTATGCCCGGCCGGGCTCCGTGGCAAACCCGGCCACCAGGCGCTTGTTGACGGGCCCCCCTTCCAGGCCTGGCTCCAGACGGGGGCCCCGGGCTTCCTCCGGGCAGGGTCACACCTCCTCTTTTTTGATGTTGCATTGGGGTACTTGAACCATTCTTTGTCTGGCCCCTCACCTGAGACCAATTTGCCATGGGAGACCCTACCAGGAGCACTAGGCTCCCGACAACACAGCCCTCAGGTTCATAGGAGCACCCAAACCCCTCCACCACGGTAAGGTGATGGTTCTCGGATGGTGATGGTTTCATTATTATTTCATTATTTTTTGAACATTTTTTCATTATTTTTTCATTATTTTATCTTTTCATGACTAAAATGCAAATGACTTGGAATTTCTCTATGTTTTTTGGTATGTCTTACAAAAAAACTGACAACTTCAAAGCAAAGCATTACAATGCCACCTCACTAACCCAACCCCTTGCCTTCCTCTTCTTTTTGATTAATTTTTGATTATTTTTTTATTATTTCTTGATTATTTTTTTATTATTTTTTCATTATTTTAACTTTTCATGACTAAAATGCAAATGACTTGTAATTTGTGTATATTTTTTTATGTATTTCCTGAAAAAAAACAATGACAGTTTCTAAGCATTTACAATGCCACCTCACTCAGCCCACCCTTTTTAATTTTTCCTTTATTTTTTCATTATTTTTTCATAATTTTTTCATTAGGTATTTATTATTTTTTCATTATTTTTTCTTTTCATGACTAAAATGCAAATGACTTGTAATTTTTCTATGTTTTTTGGTATTTCTGACAAACAAACTGACAGTTTCAAAGCAAAGCATTACAATGCCACCTCACTAACCCAACCCCTTCACTTCCCTTTTTTTTGGATTATATTTTGATTATTTGAGACAAACTGAGACAAATGTATAATTTGTGATATTGGGCTATATAAATAAACTTCATTTTATATGATTATTTTTTCAGAATTTTTTCAGAATTTTTTCAGATTTTTTTCTTTTCATGACTAAAATGCATATGACATGTACTTTGTCTATATTTTTTGGTACTTCCTACAAAAAACAATGACAGTTTCTAATTATTACAATGCCACCCCACTAAGCCCACCCTTTTTAATTTTTCCTTTATTTTTTCATTATTTTATTATATTTTTTTTTTCATGACAAAAATGTAAATGACAGCATTTGTGTCTCTGTGACTCTATGAGCTATTCTGACAGGAGATGGGTCTTAGTTTTCTTTCTCAGACAAATAGCAGCCCCTTTGCTCAGATTCAAAGGCCATCGCAAAAATATAACTTTGTCGTTTGAACAAGGAAGCGCTTACCCAAACTAAAAAGTTCTCATGCATCCAGAGGTTACCCTGAACTTTATCCAGCGATGAAGAGATGTTGTCATTCTATCATGAAGTTTGACCCTGAGGTGACCATGCTCGAGTTATCTGGTTTTCATTTTTTTCTCAGGTTAAACGTTTTAAATAAGCCTCCTTAAAAAGAATCAAAGGATGAATTTAAGGCGCATTCTCAAACAGTTATCCATGTCACCCTCCTCAGTGTCACCCCTCTGTTGAAGTTGCATAATCCAGTTGTGTGAAGCACCGTGGACTGTTGTCCAGCAGGGGGCACTGTATGAATGAGAGGAAGAGAAAGTGCAGTGCAGAAAGAGAAGGTTAAGTAAAGAATGCTATTGCACGTTCAGTCATCAGATGTGCTGCAGTCCATCTGCTGAGCAGTTTCATAACATAGTGTATTAGGTATGCTTAATGTATAACATTTTCTGCATTTTGTCGTCTCAGTGTAAGGACAATACAGTTGAATCTGATCAAATATTAAGAAAATGAAGTGTATTGAAGCAGACATACAGCTTGATGACATTCTTTACATGTATCAACATTTGTATAGTCATATTAAAGGCTAGAGGAGGATTTTTTATTTTTTTTAAATGTTCACTCGTTTTAATCTAAAGTGAAGATTTAGCTAGATCCCCAGATTTATTTTAAAATACTTCACATCAGGGGATCATCATCATTTGACGTTGTTCCTAAGTCCCTAAGTGAAAGTTTAGTGAACACACTTTGGACTATTTATATGACCAACATGTCATCATCTCGCACCAGTTGCTTCACTCGAGGTTCAGAACTCTAGCTGAGAGAAGCCAGTATGAAATATGTCATGGACTGAAGTTACAACAACATAGGAAAACAAACAAACAATAGAGTAATACATACATTGTAGGCTATACAAAGAAATACTAACACCAGGGCTTAATGAAATCACAATAAAAGTCAAATAAATGTAGTAAAATAAGTAAACTAAAATAGAAAAATAAATTACAACAACATAAAAATAAACAATAGAGTAATACATATATAGTATATAAGATGTGATACTAAATCCAGCGCCTAATGAACTAAATAACAATAAAATAAACATTTAGTAAAAAAAGTTTTAAAAAAATACACAGAAACGTAAGCTTATACTGCACAAGATATAGAAAAAGTAATAAAAAGTAGGCAAATGATGCACATGATGTAAACATGTAATGACAAAAAGCCTGCACGTAAACATTGCGATATATAAAACGCAAAACGGTGTAAACGCTAATGATTATACAAAATATAGACACAAACAATATAATCAGCAAGTTACTAAAAAGAAGAAATCTCCACTTGCAGTGTTGTTATGTATGCAGCTTCTGTAACCCCCGAACAGTTTGGATGCTCGTGCACTTCCGGAACTTTCGTAATGGCTTTTTTTTTTTTTGTGCAGGGCGCATGCAGGGACCATCAGCACCGACCCTCCTCTTTTAGCGATACACTGATGAATGAGTGGATGCGGCCAAGCCTGCCTGCATCTCATTATTACTTCACAAACAAAAGCTTTTCTCTCGGAGGGACTCCGCGCACAAACGGGGGACGGAAGGTGAGACTTGCACCGGGTTTCATGTCCGCTTGAGGAGCTTTTCTCTCTGTTAAACCCTTTTCTCTTTGCATTTTGCGGGGCGTCAATGTGGCTCCAGACAATAGAGGAGCACGCTGCACTTGAGCCTCTCCGCTTCCTTCTGCCTGCATTGCTGTAGCAGTCTCCTTCCGTGTTATGAAACAAGCACGCACGCCGCTTTCCTTATTCCCCCCTTTTTCTTTTTTTCTCTCCATTTTTCCCCCCCCTCATAACAAGCCTTTCCTCGGTACAAGCCGTGACCGCGCGGAGCTGTAAGCAGCGGGGCGCGCGCGAGCAGCAGGCAGGGCTGACGGACACACTGCGGGGTCAAACAGCCACGGTGATATGAACCAGCGCCTCCTGTGTGCCCTGTTACCTAACAGCCAGTTAGGCTGTGAGGGCAAACTAAAAAATAAAAACATTTTTTAAAAAAAGGGAACCGGCTTGTGTAAAGAGTTATGTATATGTGAGGCGTTAAATGTCAAGTAACATTTCCACAACTGTTAGTTGAACCTCCTGAAGTCGTTTCCAGTGGCTGGGGGGGAAAAAGGCATGCAGTCATATGAAGCCCATGGGGTTGCAGTAAAGGAGTTCAAAGGTTAAAGGGTTGTAATTGAAGCAACTCTCGCCCTCAGTGGTAGAATCAGCTGTAATCACAGAGTTGAGGCTTAGTGTTAGTGTTAGCAGGGCGTGAGATGGTCAAAAACGGGTGGTTTGATAAACTGTTTCCTGTGTCCACTCACTGTCACTCTTGCAACTTTTGACGTATGTCAACTTTTCATATGTCAACACTCAACGGAGACGTGAGCTCAGGGGAAGAGAAGCAGGCGTGTGATCAGCTGACTGAGCATCCACTTTGAAACCTTTCTAGTTAAACTAGTTTGTTGTGAGAATGAATTACTTGACAGTGCAGAGAGTGTGTTGCCTCAGACTTGGACTTAACTTAAGAGTTGAGAGTCATGCCCTTTAATCAATACCCTGACATGGCTTGGAGTTGCAGTGCATTGTGGTCAGTTAATTTGATTTTCATCATCATCTGTTGTCTTTGGTCGCGTTGTCTCCTGAAAGTCAATTTGTGTGTTTTTTCCTTGAATTACTTGGCTGTGATTCGGCAAAGCTGTATCAAATATTGTAGCTTCCACTGTTGCCTTTCAAGTCTTTTTTTTCTGTAACGCTGTCACAGACTGTGTCAGGTTGACGGACCTCTGGCAGGAAGATTATGTTCTAATGGTCTGATTCTCAGGATTTTCTGTCTGTGTTGATTTAGAGACTTTCTTTTAGTCTGACCTTAGATCAGGTATCCAGTGAACCACTTCAGCCAGCTGCAGCCTTAGCTGTTAAAACCCTCTCGCTTTCTGTCTTCTTCTTCTTTTTTTTTGTTTGTTTTTTTCTTTATTCCATTCTTTCAAGCAACCTTAGACAGAGCAGAGGGACAAAAACACATGTTGCATAAAGTGTAGAATGTGTTTACTGTGAAAGGTTTGTTTGATTGTGTGCTGTCTTTAGTGAAGGTTAGTCTGTTTTTAAAAACATCAAATGTACCCAGACTCATGGTGGTGATGGAGATATGTGTTGGTGTGAAGGCTACAGTGCACGTGCGCTTACATCAGACTGCAACGGATGCTTTGCACATGTGGTGCGTTCGAGCTGAACACTGTGTTCGCATGTGTGTCTAGTTTGTGTTACTTTAGAATGTAAAGTAGGAACACTGGTCAAGGTTAGTTTGATTTTGGTCCCGTTCAGACCCATATTTTCCGGTATTAATTTTAAAAGGATGATCTTCTGTGGCACTCTCCTTTTCATCCCTCCCTTCATCCTTTCATCACTCCCTCAGTCTGTTCCTGCTACCGAGCTCAGCGGGCGGCTGAGTACAGGAACAGAGCGCTCACAACAGCACAGGACTGATGGAAGGAGGCGGGCGGCTGCTGCTGGCCTCCTAGACAGTTCTGCGCATTAATGGCAGACCAGGTTTAATGTGTTCGTATGTGCACGTATCTACGAGAGGGAAGGAACTCCGTGTGTTGGTAGTCACACCTGCAGCGTGATGGACAAAAGTTGCAACTCCTAGTAAGTAGAAGACCATATTTAGGTTTACATTTCAGCGAAGGAAAGCGAATTCTCTAAATAATTGTGTTTGTAAGATTTTTATGGCCGTTTTACTTCTAACGGAAGATAGAGAGGATGAATTGACTTGTGTCAATCGGCGTCAAACATCCAAAATCATGGAGGGAAATGCTGCTAACTTACACAGGCTCAGTGTAAACAGTTAGCTAGGTTAAACATCCCATCAGTTCCACAGAGCTGTGTCACTGTAGTTGGGTAGCTTAGAATAGCTAAAGGAAACAAATTCAATGGTATTTTGAACGGTTTTTGAAAAAAGGTCATATTATGATTTAGTTCTAGTTAAACTGAGGAGAGAGTGAATGAATAATGACGTAAAATAGACGATACACAATAGTCTGTGTGAAACAAACTAGGAATTTACGCCATTTGTAACAAATGGTTGGTTTTAATTCAGCTAAAAATATCCTTATGTGCAATTTTGCCAACCCTTTCGAAAACGGAAATAAAAAAATAAAAAAGTCTTATTGAGCAAAGTTCTAAAGAACAGAATCAGAATCAGATCATAAATCCTTTATTATTCCCACAGCGGGGAAATTTACATGGTTACAGCAGAAAGGTAAAAAAAGGACACAATAAAAACACGTGAACACTACATTTAAGTGGATGGTTAAGTAGGTAAGTAAAGTGAGATCAGCGCTGCGTTAAAAAGGCAAAGTCTTGTTTTGATTTGAGAAATATTCTGATTTGAAAAAAACTAGTGCAAATATCATGAAAGACTTGCCTTGTTGTTCGCTGCGTCTTCCATTCACAAAGACACATCATTGAACAGCATTTTGTACAAAAGGATTGCAACGCAGTCAAGTGTAGAACAAGACTTTGCAATGTTACGTTGGAAATACTGGAGAAAATATAATCATACGTGTCCACAAACGGCTGTCTCTCACAGATAAAACGGATAAATGTGATTTTAACATTTAAGACCATATCATCAAATAGAAACCAGCCTCTCTGAGCCTCACTGTAGACGAGGACAGACAGGGAGGCAGCGTGGGTCTCCCTGACCTCACCCTAAAACAGTGGGGGAGGGACGGCAGCACCACCTACACTCTTTGTAAAACAGCAAGGGGGAGAATGATGCCGGGCAGAGCGGTCTGACTGACCTCCGCTGCTCTTATTCAGAGAAGACTTGAAACGTCACAGCGGAGAAAGTCGATTTAAGTCGAGATTTAGTGACAGTTTTACCCTCTCTTCGTATGGCCAGAGTTTAAACCACTGAAGCGGAAAGGGAGGAAGGAATGTAGGGCGACTGAGACTCAGACCTCCTGCTTCTCATGTTTTAGTCATTCTTAAAACAACATGTTTGTCTGACCTACTAATACGTCGCCCCTTTTACTTACTATAACTTTTAAATCTTTAATAGCAGAGGAAAGTGTAGCGACAATGTCAGCATTTTCTAGCAGTTTCTACAGGCAAGGAGTTTGGGAAACTATGTAATCCTGTCTCCTTTTAAAATTGCGTAACAGAATGACTGCGTTCTCAGTTGCGATCGCAGTTTTACACACGTGGTTAACGTTGTACATTGAAACAAACTACTTGGTTAGGCCTAGTAAAAGATCGTGGTTTGGGTTAAAATAAGTGTTTGTTATGTTTTGTACGATATATTACGTGTTAAAATAGGTAAATGTTGACTTTTTGACAGTCCCGTGCAGACTTTGATTAGATACGCGTTTGTGATACGTCAAAAAAAGAAGGGTTAGGGTTAGGAAAATAGGTTTCCCATGAAACGTAATTGGCAATGCAGTTTCTTTGTATGGAACTATAAGGGATAAAATAATAGTTGCGGCAAGGAAGCGCTGTCTGTCTTGCAGCATCGACCCTGCTCTACGTTGTACATGTCCGTTTACATGCACAGACCTGTCTACCGCCAGAGTTAGGAGGATGGATCCGTCCTATCGGCTCTCTCTGTGCTTCACGTCTGAGGATCTAAAACAGTCAATGAAAGTAAAGTTGGATAAAGGAATGTGAGCCGTCACAGCAGCGGGACGGCTCCGTTGCCAGAGGAACGGTCTCACAACTGAAAGGTCACAGACTCGGTTCATGTGACGCAAAGTGTCTTAACTGTGACATTTGTTCTGCTGTTTCTTACAGCGGGTGTTAGAACCACCTCAACATAAGGCAGCTTAATAACCGCCTCCAGCTGTAGGGGGAAATCTAGTCCTGCGTGACACTTAACCAAAATGGAATCAGCTTCATAAAGACGATTTATTGCAGGGCGGTTATATTGGTTTGCATTATATTGTTCAGGTGGACCTCATAAATGGTGACCCAGTGTACATTCTACAGTAGTTACAGGAATTGATAAAGACAATCAATTTATTAAAGGACCAATTTATTATCAATGCCCTTATTAATTCCTGATTCATTTTATTAGATTGGTCCCGGAAAAAAGTAGCGTCAACGCAGCTGTTTTTAATTTCTCTGAAGAATGTCTGCCTTATAACATTTGAACAAGTAACATTGCTTATTTTCCTAAAAGGATATAACGTTTGAATAAATGACAGTACTCCTTATATATATATATATATATATATATATGCTTGGACCAAATATAAAACTCTCTCTTCCTGTCGGCCATGACTCCTTTTTGTTGCGAGTTTCCAGCAGCGTAGACGGTTTCAGAGTCTGACGTTATGAGTTTTTGGAACGAGTTACTGTCAGAAAAACATGGCGGCATCAATTAAAAGGAATTGATAACCTTGGAGGAATACAGTTCCGATGGATCGGATCATTTGGAACCGGTTCTTGAATACCAGGCCTATTCTGCAGTAGCATTTGTATGTTGTACGTTCATTCTTATAATCAGTTACTGCTGATGTTGACAACAGGGCCGACATTGAGTAAATGCTCATGGTTGAGTAATGTGTATAGATAGAAATCTTATTTATATCAATTTAGTTGATCGGACGTTAATGCTCCAGGAAGTCCCAGCTAATTAAATCAAGTGGGGATCATCCAAAGTTACTGTCTTTTTATTATAAAATTCTCTATTTGTGTTTCCTTTCCTGCTTTAATGTTAAAATCCAAACTATGGATCATCATTTCTCTGTTGGTGGTTTGACTGATGAATTGTTTTCTGCTTTAACAGATGAGGGTCAGTCAGCCTGTCTATTCTTTTTTTTTTTTTTTAAACTAGTTTTTCAAGTAGTGCATACTTTATTGTGAGTTATTGTATTGTGTGTACTTTTCATTTAGCAACAGTAAAATAAATAAATGCATTTGTAAGTTCTGAGGGGACATACACACACACGAGTGTTACACCTCACAGCTGTGTGTGGGCTGTCAGCTGTAATGCGGTAAATGTCTGAGCATCCAGTTGCCTTTTATTCGCTGTGTTTTTGCTTTAATGGAAAGATTGTGCCCAGCCGGTGTTGTGGGAAATCCCCCACAATGCCGATGCTCTCCCGTAAGGGACTCATCCTGCGGGGAATATCTAAACTTTTAATGATTTAACATCTATCTCGAGATGCAGACGCTTGTAAGTTATTCTGCGAGAGTCTCGGCTTTTTATTGATGACCGCAAGCCTGTTTGTATTTGTTAGATTTTTAGTGCTGGAAGTCGGAGTGTGTGTCTTTATCTGAGCCTTCATGAACCTGTTTGCTCTTCTACTTTTATCTTTGTGAGAGCTAATAAAGTTGTAAACTGGGAGGCTGTTTTTTATTACTCTAAATTCTTCCCTTAATGAAATCTTTAACGTTGCTCAACATAGACACACAGAGAAGTCTCCTGGATAATTGAATAATTTACTTTAGGTTTATGTTGTGTTCATCAGTTTTAATTGTTTCTGACAAATCATGTCTCATTCCTTTTTAGTTTGGTACAGAAAATGGCTGTAAATACTACGATACCCATGAGCCTCAGCCAGTGTTGCTATGGACACGAAGCCAATCAGATGTGCCGACCAAATGGCGTCAAATTTGTCTTTTTAAAATCGGAAACCAAAACCGTAGTCACGTTAGCTGAAAGTAATTATCATTTTCATATCGATTTTGTCTGTCGATTTTATTTTCTGATTTGCAATGAGATATAAAATAAAAGGTGCTTCAAGTGTCTTGTTCCGTTTGGACAACAGTTCAAAACCCCAAGAGATGAAATACTCTCATATATATGACAAAAGCAGCGAATCCTCTCATGGGAGAAGCTGGAACAAGCTAATGTTTTGCATTTTCGCTTGAAAAATCGTCTGAAACGATTATTTGATGATCAGAAAAGTTGCTGATTTAATTTTCTTTGTTGTGACAAATCAAGTAATTGACTAATTAATTCGATCAGTTGCAAGGTACTGCGTTTAGTCAGCGATGGTCCTCTCGAATATAGAAGGACAAATGTGTGTTTATGTGTGTGTGGCGCCTTTTAGGAGTGTTACTATAGAGCAGCTCTGTCTGTGTGAAGGTTGTATAACCTCCGTGTGTACGTTACAGCAGGTGATCAGTGCCCTCCGGTAAGACAGGCACTCTCCTCTTACACAGGTATTTCTGTGTGTGTGTGTGTGTGTGTGTGTGTGTGTGTGTGTGGATGCATCTGTGATTGTTGACGTTAGTCATTTGTTGACCAGAATCCGGGGCTACACCTCATGCTCTTCTGTCGTCTTGTTTACCTTCATCTCTGTGTCCCAGTTAAATCACAATACTGTTTGTGTGTGTGTCCATGTTGTTCTTGTTTGAACTCATTTGTCTGTTCAGTGTCATGTTTGTCCCACTTTCAATGTCAGCATGTTTTGTTTTTTCAGTGTCTCTTTATTAGCCTCAAAAAGGCGGTCCTGTATCTAAACAGGTGAAGTCCCTGTGTGCACCTGTATCCTGCAAACTGTATGTGTGTATGTTGGAACTCATTCAACTGATCAAACCGTTTGTGTCGTCGCTTCATATGGAAACTTACATCACCGAGTTGTCGTGGTGACAATTATGTAACAGCGGGCATTTGTGAACTCATTAATCTGCTCTGAACTGTAACAAATCCGAGCTACTGTCTGTTCCCAGACTTTATTTTCCTGTGGGTGAAGCAGTACAGCTGCAGCTGCACCACAGCACTGGAGTTTCCATAAGTAATAATTACAGGCAGCTTCAATGCCACAGTCCAGAGACGCATCTGTGGCCTCTGCATGTGCTGCCACACAAATCTATTAACGGAGCGATGGCCCCGGAAGCTTTTTTACGTCTTACTCGCGCCCACTTGACTAGCTCGGATAACTCCTGAGTCGTAGTTATTTAACTCTGCAGACTTTGTTTTCATCCCATTAATGATTAAGCTCAGAGGTCAGAAAGGGTCAGTGCAGATGCACTAAACGTGATCTCAGTAAGGAAGTAGCTAATAGTTTTGCAACTGTTGGATTTGCGTGGTAAAGTCAAGTCAAGACTTCGATATTTTAATGTATCATGGTTGAATATAATGTTTAATATATGTATATAAGAAAGATTATTTTCAATCAGTCTTCATTTCTTGTTTTGTCCAACCAGCAGTTCAAAAGAAATGTAGTTTTAAAATGATATGAAACAGACAAAAGCAGCAAGTCTGTACATTTGGGAAGGTGGAAGCGTTGAGTGTCTGGTATTTTTAAAATACTTAAACCATTAAATTATTATCACATAATTGTAGTCTATTAAATACTCTGTCGATCCACTAAAGGACTTATCATTTCCAACTATGTATAAAACGTAAAAGTCTATGAAGAGGCAGTAGGGAGGGATTATAAAATGCCTAAAAATGACTTTTTTTGGCTATTGAAATGTTAAGCTCAGGTGTGAACAAACACTTGACTGCAGACTCTTATGTTTTATCACAGTTTGTGTTTTTTTTTTTAGATTGAATTTGGCAGAGACGGCTTGGGAAAATCTAAAACTGGATTTCTATTGATAAACATTTGCTGGCTCTCCCGCACGGTTTAAAAAAATAATCTGTCTAAAATTTTAATAGTGGAAAGAAATGTAATCCTGTAGATAAAAAATTATAGCTCGTGCCCATGAATCCCAATTTAACATAAAAGTGACGTTCATTTTTACACGATCAGGGGAAAAGTGACAAACTGTTTTGATATGTCTGTTTTTGTTTTTTACTCAACTCTTCCGTGTCAGTGCCGTGTTCTTCTCTTGCTTTTAAGGTGTGTCTTTTTTTTTTTTTTTCATCAGTGTTGTATTGGCTGCTGGCAGAATAAGCCGCCTCCTACTATGGTTTACATAGGTTAAGCAGAGGAGACCCTTCCCCTCCGGCGTCCCCATATGAACCTTAAACAAACCCAATGAACCCTCTAAACCCTCACCGATTGGCTGGACCACAGCCAGCAGCATCCAATTAGAGCTCATCTTGCCGCAGTGATTTCTGATCCCTCCCTGGCTGCCGCTCGACCCCTCCCAGTTCAACTACATGAACTCAGGAGGCATTGATAAAGTGTGTGAGCTCCTGCATTACATCGCTGCTGATTCTCTGCTTTTGATGCAGTGCAGACATCAGAACAAATATGAACACAGAGTTTTAACTTTAGTTGTGGATAAAAATGTAGAAGAATATAGTCGGTGTCTTCACTGTCTGGCCACTAGAAGAGATGTGATCATTCATAGGTGAGGTTTTGTTTTTTTTCTTCTTCTTTTCCTTGTTTAACTGTGCTCGGATGATGCAGGCCAAAGGGAGCACAGGTGGGCGGGGATTACATATGACACCCAGGTGAGATTGTCCCCGAGGGTTTAAAAATGTCCTCTGAAGCGAGTCAGTGCAGGCTGCTCACAGATCAGGGCCACTAATTGGAGCGAGACCTCTAGGCCAAAGTATTAAATGCAGGCTAATCCTGAACACACTTGGATACAAGTTGTAGGTATTTTCAGGTTCAAAGACAGAATTAGTAAAAGCGTTTGTCTGTGTGGACGGTCTCGGGTCCGAATTACAATCAGCAGGTGTGACCGTGAGCTCGGCCGTGGTCAAATTTAAATGAACTCTGAGACATGTTTATTTGAATGTGTGGTGTTTTAACATTATGCAAACAAAGCAAATACTGCGCAATGACCCAGCCACGTGAAAAGATGACGACAGATATGAAAATACATCTTTCTTTCTCTGAACTGAAGCAATGTTGTTAGTCAAATAATAAGTTGATCAACAGCAGCTTTGATAGTTGGTCATTTATCAAGTAATCAGACTAACGCCACGTCCCACTTCCATAATACACAGCTTTTTATTATGCAACGTGGCTCACGTCTGGAAAACATTAAAATAAGTTGTGGGTAGTGGTGATATGGTGACATTTAAAAAAAAAAAAAAAAAAAAAGAGGAAAACAAAAAATAAGTTAAATATTTGGAAATCTGCCAGTTAAACTTCACAAAGATGTTTTTTCTAAGTTGCGTCTTGATTGACATCCAACGACAACGTCACATTTCCTCCGCCAAATTGTCCATTTTTTAATACTAACTGCATAAACAGTTTATTATAAGACGTGTTAGTAAGTGCCATAGATTTGGGACATTATGCCCCTCTAATTTCTGATTAAAATCTTCTACTTGTTCCTGTGGAGTTTGAATACTTAGTCGGCCAATTAGTTACATTTTGTTATATCCCACTTTAATCAATTGAAAAAAAAACCTGTTGCTGTATAATATATGAATTGAAAGTGAAATGTAATCATTAATTGCGGCAATCATGTCCCTTTCCTGACTCGATGCCCAGTTATTACAGCAAACGTGATTTTAAAAAAAGTCGTGAACACTCAACAAAGTCGGAATCAGAAAAAAAAAACGTTGTTTGTCTCTCTACACCACTGCTTAAAATATTAAGCATTTGCATGGGATGATATGATAAAGAGTCTTAAACCTGAAAAACAATGCGAACATTGTGTAAAGATAAAGGATTGTGTGTGTGTGTGTGTGTGTGTGTGTGTCTGTGTGTGTGTGTGTGTGTGTGTGTGTGTGTGTGTGTGTGTGTGTGTGTGTGTGTCAACCTGACTTGATTGGTAAGCCCCTCCCACCATCGCCAGCCTTCAGGATTGTGTAATTCTGTTACACAAGCGAGGGTATATGTGCAGATCTTCTAAGTCTGTAAGCCAGTCCAATATAAAATCAAGGTGTTATACAATATCCTTTTTCAGAGCCACAAATTGAAGCGCTACTGTTCTTGCAAATGTCCTGTGTTTATGGGGTCAGTTGACATCAGCGCATCATCAGACTGGGAGTGAGTTTATCAATGGGAGGAGACTGGTCTGTTAGTGGTTTTAAATGAAAGGAAAGTGTCTCTGTCTGGTGTTGATGTTCAGATGTTCAGCAGAAGTTATTCAGTCCAAACTGAACTCCAAGCAAATCTGATATTGAACAGATTGTCCCCAATCACACTTTTATAGGAAAGTTTGACTTGATACAGTTTGTGTTAATTTTCTTGGCTTTTTATTGCCCCTCTCTCTC
>CALSCE010009645.1:13987664-13997722 GCA_943593645.1 Bovichtus variegatus
TCTCTCTTTCTCTGTCTCTCTGTCTCTCTCTCGCTCTCTCTCTCTCTTTCTCTCTCTCTCTCTGTCTCTGTCTCTCTCTCTTTCTCTGTCTCTCTCTCGCTCTCTCTCTCTCTCTCTCTCTGTCTCTCTCCCTCTCTCTCTGTCTCTCTCTCTCTCTCTCTCTCTGTGTGTCTCTCTCTCCCTCTCTCTCTGTCTCTCTCTCTCTCTCTCTCTCTCTGTCTCTCTTTTTATTGGTCAGTGTAGGTTATGTAAACAGTGAAATACGAGTTTTCCTTCCTCACAGGACCAGGCGTGGCTGGATACCAGAAGTGTGTGTGTGTGTGTGTGTGTGTGTGTGTGTGTGTGTATTCATGCGTTCAGCCAGTTCTCTGCTTCACATTGCTGCTGTCACCGCCTCCTCTTATCTCCTCCCCCACCTCAGTATTTCTCCCTCCCTGCCCCTCCCCCAGGCTTCATAGCTATGTGGTTTAGTGTATGTAGCCATGTGAGACTGGGCTCTCACCTCCGTGTGTGTGTGTGTGTGTGTGTGTGTGTGTAAAGTGATCTGTGAAGGATAATCCCGCACCACCAACGAGGGTTTAAAGGGGTCCTGCGGTTCACAGGATTGTTTTGGAGCGGCCCCCTCCCCCTGATTTTTATTTATTTATTTATCTAATTTTCTTCATTATTTCTTCTGTTCGACTGTTTTCTATCTGTAGCTTTCTATTTCTTTCCCCCTATTTTAACAATCTGTTGCTCTCTTCCTTTTCTTGTTCTCCATCCTCATCGTTCCTCTCGTCTTTTATATATTTCCTCCTACTGTTTCTCACCCTGGTCACCTCCAGTTTTACATTTTCCAGAATATATTCTCCATAATTCATCTCGCCGTCCTCAGCGTTGATGGTTTTTGCATTTACGTGTTGTTGAAATGAACAGTCTGTGACAATTGTGGTGTTTATGATGTGTTTATTAGTGTTTACGATGTGCGATATCGCCCTGCGAAGCCAAACAAGAGTTTTCCAACACATGTTCTGTGACCAGAAAGTAGTAGCACATGACTTTGTTCGTCTCTGCTCATTTGTTCCCCTCGTTTTTATCCTCCTCTTCATTTTTGTTTCTTGATTCCTTCCCCTTTAGTTTCACCGATCTAATTGCAAACATATCAGTTTGCATACATGCTGATAGAAAAAAATGCAGTTTTTTTACATTTAAAGAATCCAAAAATGGGACAAAGTTTTGGTGAGAATTCATCTTCAGTATACTCAGGAAACTGAACCAAAATTGACCAACTACATACTACGATACTGTAAGGGATAGATAAACTGACATTTTGCAATACTTAGGGCATTTACAGTTCATGTACTGACTCTGAACATTAAAAGCTTCACACAGATACAGTCGAATTTACTTTTACTGCATAACTGTCAACCTGTCTTTTTACGTACTATATTTTAAAATGAGTGCTTTTTAAGTTATTTACATATTTTGATATCACAATTTAATATCATTTTGATTGTCAGTTATTGGGAAAAAACAAAATGAAAGTCCAGATTTTCACAAGCTTCCAGTGAAATGACCATAATCAACACGAGCAGATGTTGCAGTAAACACTCTTTATCTTCCTCCTTCTCTCACCCTCTCTCTGTCCGTCTGTCCGTCCACCACTTCCTGGTTGAAACCCGTTACCCCTGTTACCTAAGGCTGGCTCTCTGGAGGGGGCGTGGCTTGCTGACATCACACTCGCTCCTGTGTCAGTTGTCCCGGAGGGGGGGAGAAAGAGAGGGTGGAGGAAGTAGACGAGAAAAGCAGCACGAGTGGGGGGGTTTCCTACACACGGCAGGCCGGAGCAGCTTTTAAGCGACTCATTGTTTTGTAATTGTCCCAATGGCCTTCTGTCCTCACTGGAGCGCCGGTAAAGCTGCGAGACAAGACTAGAGCGACATGTTGAGAACGCACACTTTGGACGACACACTGTGTGTGTTCGAGGCATGAAGGAGGAACAGCTGGAGTTTCTCAGAGTGGAAGTGTAGAGGAGGCGTGGATCTGTCACCAGAGTAGACACAAGTCCACTCTCAAGCCCATGACATGGGTGAGTAGCTTCAATATTTCACTGTGTGTGACTGCTTTTCTGCCGAGTTGAGTTTGTTTTGACTGTTTCTTCTCGTCTCCCGATACCAACTCTACTGTCTTCTAATCAGTATGCAGGCACACTGACCTATATGTGGTGCAGTGCCAAGTGTGTGGCCGGGCCGCTCTGGCAGAGCAGAGCTCAGAGGTTTCATAAGGCATGTTATGAAATGGATGCAGTAGTTGTCCTTGTTCCCAATAAAATGCATCTTTATCTCCATGCACGAGGACTCTCGTCGGTTTATGTGGATAAACTTAAAATATTGTTGGTAAATTGTACTCTTTACAAGAAGACATTGGCATAAAGACGTCTACAAGAGGCCTGGAATGAGTTGTATCTTTTATTTCATTCAGGGTGAAGTGTTTCCTGTAACATTTCATAGCAGTGGCTGTTGATATGATGGTTTCAAGAGGTCGGCGTATTGGTTGTTGTGGTAGATCGTGTTTAGTAATGAGCGGAGGAAACGGTTGTGAGTATTTTGCTTTTCAAAAGCCCATAGTTTGACACTCTAGATCCAAGGCAAAGTTTAGTGTAAATTACCTTTTTAAAAAATACAGCAATAACATCAAAGTCTTACCACCAGGGATTGTTACAGGGACCTTGACACACATTTCAAAAAAACACATTCCTCCTCTGTGCCCTTCATTCTAACACACACACACACACACACACACACACACACACACAAAAGCTGTCTGTCTGGGTCAGCTGTGCTCTGCTTCTGTCGTACACAAGCGTCCATGTGTGAGAGGAGTTACTAGTTTGACATATACTTGAAAAGGTCAGATCCATGGATTTGTGTGAAATCCAACCTGCTTTCACTGAGTATCAGTCACATATGAATACTTTTAAAATGTAATTGTCTGTGTATACTTGTGTATGGATTTCTGTGTCTCCTGATTTTTTTTCAAGCAGTTTTCAGTTTAAGTGACAGTTTAAGGTGTTTGATTCTGAACGTCTTTCCAGAATTGCTTTTTTTCCCACAAACGCACAAACAGGCACCAAGAGTGTGTGGGCAGCTGCCTCCGTGCATGCCCTGTGTTCCCGAGTGTGTTAGGGAGGAGTGGCTTTTTTTTTTTTGGAAAGGAGAGGCAGGACAAGTGATGATCGTCCGTACCAGTCCCCCCTCAGCGGGGCCCTGGTTCCAGCATGAAGGGTTATGTAAGTTTTTCAGCTACCATCTCTCCTCCATGCCTCTACCTCATACTCGCATTGCTATTGACCGGAGAGGAGCACGCAGAGCGCTCGGCTCGTAGCCAGTCAGTCACTGAGGAAGTAGATTAAAGACAAGCCGAGTGTAAAACAAGGCTAAGAAGAGGAGAAACCCCTCCTGTTTACTTCTTCTCCCCTAAAAGAGGAGGCGGTTTTGTGAGTTTGACAGGGAGATTGAGAGCAAGAGCAGAGGAAGTAGGAAAGCGGAGAAGACCGGCTCTTCTTTACTCGATAACCATGCTGCTCCTGGACGAATCGGAGTCTTTCGCAGGTAGGTGACATCATCACCCTGACCCTTGAGCAAAGGTTGGCGAAGGGATGAGTCCCTGACCTTTAGGAAAGGTGAAGAAAGTTTGCGAGAAATAAGAGAGCTGCGCGGAAGAATCTGGAAGTAGCAAATGGAGAAACTACATGGGGATGGACAAAGGTTTTTAGACGGGGCGATGCTTTGAGAACAGGTAGAAAGCGGCAGAAATACTCAGTAGTTCATGAGAGTGGTGGGACAGAGTGGACACGGCGGGGGTCTTCGATATTGAAAACCATCTCAGAAGTGTCTGGAACGTGCAGCAGGATTTGATCGAGGCTTGTTAAGTTACTTAACATTGTTGTGTAACACTGGATCCATAGCTACTTAAGCATGCTCCATCTGTCCGTCCCTCTGTCCATCTGCACCTCCGTCTCTTCACATTTTCTCTCGTCCTTCATCCGTCCCCGCTCCCTACGTTCCATTTTCTCCCCTTTTTTCGGCCGACCACCCCTCCATCTTTCAGCCGGTCTCTCCCACGCGTGCCCGGCTCCCTCGCTCTCGTGTTGTTGTCCCCGGCCCGCTTCTCTCATTGGCTGTTTCTACGGTTACCTAAACCAATGCCTGTGCGTGATTGGTGGATCCGGGTAGGATTGGGCCATGCTGGAAGTGTGAGCATGTGTAGGCAGGAAAACATATGGTTCATCAGACCAGTGGGTCAGGCGGGTAAACGTGTGAGGAGGAAGGCGGGGACAGAGCGGCGCTGCAGAGACAAATCCATGAAAAGGTTTCTTCATGTATTCACTCAGCAAAGGCAAGATACTCTGAAAAACCTTTAACTAAAGAAAGATATCAGTACCACTAATAAGACTGAAGTATTCTTTTCCAACTTTTTTTTCCTTTTTTAATAGAATATTTCATTTTACTGCTATATGAGAGTGATTTGTGCCATGACTTTACGCTGTAAAGGTTCATGTCGGCTTATTGCAGGTCAATAAACCCTGCATAAATCCCTGCTTTTAATGCTTATTGGGGGTTTTTTGTACTTTTTTTTCATCAAACAACCTTTTAAAAACTTCACTTACAGGCCTGTATGCAGAACATTTTGAGATTACTCTGTAGGAATGTGCAAAATAAAAACCACCCAGTCGATAAACAAAAGATTTTGGTTTTGTCTGCTCATGTTGTCTTATTGTGAAGAGCAGTCTGTAAATAGTAGGTCATTGATTTCTTGTGCTGAACGATGCTGATTTGAAGTTAAAGTCCGTTTAAGCAGCTGACTTTTAGTTTCAGGTCCAGGGTGTTCAAACCCACTTCAGACAAACATATTAAACACGGCCACCCGATTATAAGGCAAGTAAATAGACAAGTTAACGTAAACTTAGACAAAGTCACATGATCCGGTGGATTAAGGTCATGTGACGGGATGTTTGGTCCTAAAAAAAACTCTGGTTACCTCGTTTGAACGTCGAGTATCGTTTTCCTGATGCATTGTCCTAAATGTCCTAAAGTGTTCACCCAGTAAATGAAAGTTATAAGTCAACACTGACGCCCATTGTTTCAATTACAGTCCAACGTGCCAAAAAATACAATGAAAGCGTATAACTGAAGGTCACGAAAGCTATTAAAGCTTATACCTTATTACCTGGGCTCTAGATGACATGACGAGAAAACAACTGCTGTTGAATATTTGATGCAAACAAAATTGTGGCTAAAAAAGATCGTCAGGTCATGATTGAGACTTTTTAATGTGTAAGAATGTCATCTGTAAATTTACCCGCTGTGGGACGAATAAAAAAAAGAGACTACATGCCTTGTCATCGCTGCAAACGGGTCATGGCGAATAGTGATAAAGGCAAAAAGAACATACTGTTCTCCCTGTGTGTGTGTGTGTCTGTGTGTGTGTGTGTGTGTGTGTGTGTGTGTTTTCTTCCTGTGAGTACAATCTGAACAGCAGCACCTCAGTGCTACAATATAACAGGAAGAAGCTTGTTTTTTGTTCCTGCGCGCTCTGTTGGGTTGTAATTGGCCTTCGGCACGCCGCACAGGAACAACCTGTCCAGTTTCAGAGCAGGTCGGGGCCAAACCGCGGGAACACGTGTAGTCGGGCTGCTTTCATAACACCTCTCGCTCGGAGGATGTAGGCGTCAGGCCACATGGCTCTCATTCCCACTTCCCTAATGCCGCCTTTGTCAAATGCTTTTTTGATCTCTCTGCTTCCTCCGGTTAGATCATATAGTTGCTTTCTTTCTTTTCCTTCAATGTAAATTTCTGCCTTTTAAGTTCTCTTTGTTGGTCTTTTTTTTCCCCCTCTTGGCGGCGCTGCACGCCCCCCCCCCCTCTTCTCTGCTTCTCTTTCTTCTCTTTGTGTGCGTCTCTCCATCCTCAGGTTTAACAGTTTTATAGATTAAGGATTTATTACCCATAAATGCAGATTTCATCTCTCGTGTTTTTGTTATCCCTCTGCTACACTGGTCTCTCTTGTTCTTGCGCATGAAATAATGTCTGTCTTGTCTTATTCCTCCCTCTGTGTCTCTGGCTCACACACAGTAAATGTCTGCAGAGTATAGTGTTACATTACAGCAGTGAGATCAGAAGAACATCATGAGGGTAATGACCGTGCCATTTCACACCGCACCTAAATACTACCTTAATTAAAACTTTTTTAGAAAACCTGTAGAGCCTTTCATTAGGATTTTTGTTCTGTGATCACATGAATGGTTTATTATTTTGAAGTTAAAGCTTGAATATGTAACTCTGTAATCTTCTATTTCGACAACAAAACCACCTTAAAGTTCAACTAACCTTAACTGGGTTAGTCCAAGCCGTGGTTGGCGCTTGCTTCCTGGCTAAGCATTTTCAAATTCATATTTTAGTTGCAGTAGTTTTGGCATATTTATTGTATTCTAATATATTCTTTATATTGTGTATTGTATTCACTCCTGTGTAATCCAAAATTCGACCAAACTGCTAAAACGCTGAGTCAGAAAATACAGTACAGAAAATCTTCTGATCCATCGTGTTTACTGGGCGCTGATGTAACCGGGGCTGTAGCCCGTGTGACGTTACGTTAGTTTGCTTATTGGACTAAACCCAAAGTAGCAGAAACTGGAAAACGACCCGAATATTCGTCTAGACTTCATAGACTTCATAGACTTCATAGACGTCCTGATAATGTTGGTTCATTGTTTTAATGTTTTAAGTTTACATTCTGGCATACTGTATCTTACACATTGAACATTTAAACAACTAAGCTGTTAATTATTCATTTGTATGGAAGCACTTTGCCTAACCTAGCCAACTAAAAAAGCGTCGCGCTCCAACTCTAGAGGAAGGTTAAGGGGGAAAAAACAAGTTTTAAGCAGCGTTTTTGAATTGGTCAGCACTCTTTTTACTTTTTAAATTCAAATTGCAAATTTGTGTAAAAGTTAAAACCTGAGTATTTATAATAACAAAGGAATTATAATTCCAGTGTAAAATACTGTTCTTGGCAGATAGTTCGGGCTAATGGTCCGTGTCAGATTATACTTTTTTCCTCAGAGGTCAAAAGTACACGCAGTGTCCCGAATGCTGCCAACAAAGGGTTTATGTAACAGGCTATAGTATGACCGTGTGTGTGTGTGTGTGTGTGTGTGTCTGTGTGTGTGTGTCTGTGTGTGTGTGTGTGTGTGTGTGTGTGTGTCCCCTCCTCAGCTGCAGTGACACACTGGCCTACAAACACAGCGTTCTACCTCGTCTCACCCCTCTGCCGCTTTTTCCCATTGTCTTTCTCTCTCAATTTTTTTGTCGCGCTTGTCTCACCTTCTCTGACACACACACACACACACACACACACACACGGTGGGAGGGAGGGTTTCATAACTCACCTGCCTCACTCTAATAAAGCAGCCTTAATAACTCATTCAGAGCAGTCTGTTTATATAAGAGAGGCGTGTGTGTGTGTGTGTGTGTGTGTGTGTGTGTGTCCGTTCATGTGTGTGTTGGGTTGTCAAGTCGAGAGCTGGAATTTAGTTTTTTTTTGTCTTTCTCAAGGCGAGTTATGTAACTCGGTTAAATCTCGCTTTGTCTCGGGAAGGAAACCACAGTTGTTTTTCCACCAGTGTTTCTCTTTGGTTCTTCTTTTTTCTTTTCTTTAAACCTGTTTGTGCCTCTTTGGGCTCTTGACTCATCAGACAGAACAAACGGTTTGAAGATGTCAACTTGGGTTTTGGGAAGTTATTATGGGCGTTTCTAACTACTTTAATTGATCCATAATCATAATTCTTACCAAACTGGAAAAATAAAACTCATCATGTGTGAAGAACAACAAACATTCATAAAATCGCTGAATTATATCAGAAAGTTTTATGAGTGAAAAGTTGTGGAACGTCTCATTTATCCCTCAGTCTGTCCACCTGAAATGTTATTGTCCCTGCAGTTTGGAAAACAGTCGTTAAAGAGAACATTATGAGCTCATCTGATAAGCAGGAGCGGGGCGGAAAATCACAACACTGACAGCACACACACACACACACACATGCAGACACACTTGTGTGTGTGTATAAGTTTACTGTAAAAGTTCTTTAAATGTCACTGTGATCGTCTGCGGGCTCTATCGAGTGTGTTCTGTGACGCGGTACATCTTTGTGTGTGTGCGTGCGTGTGTGTGCGTGCGTGTGGGTACAGGACGTGAGGTTCTTGTGAACATGCTGGTTGTGTAACAGCCAGAGGCAGCGGTTACATAAGCGTCCGACCAGCCTCAGCGTCGGTGGCCCGTCTGTCTGTTAGAGAGCAACTCTGTGTGTGTGCGTGTGTGCGTGCGTGCGTGCGTGCGTGCTCGGCTCGTAACACAACCTACTGACCGCGTTATTAACTGCACATTCCTCCGTGACCTGTTTCATGTTTTTGCTGTTGACCTCCTGCTGACATCTGAACTCAAACGCCTCATCGAATCGGATGCGGCCGGTTACTGCGGGATGAAATAAGGCTTCCTGTTTTCTGACGTCTGTGGTTTTCTTATCTTTATGCCCAACAAAGTGTGTTTGTCTGTCATGTTGTTGGACTACAGAACTAGGAAGGCAAGACTTGACTCTAGATGTTACGGATATGTTTGCAGGGAGAAATCAGCTCATCTGATAATGAAAGGTTATCTAGGTGTTAAGGCAAGTTGGAGAATCAATTATCTTTTGCTGGGAAATCCTTGTCTGGTAGGTTAAAATGAATAATGTGAATCATTTGTTCTAGGATTTAATGTCATTTGAAATGGAGAGAAACTCTCAAACACAGAAATCCCATGTTTACCCTCAATTCTTTACCCAGTTATTTGTTTTCTTAGTTCAGTTTTGCTCAAATGTGGCAGCATGAGGCACCTTCGTCTATAGAAGTTCCATTAGTACTTTGTAAGATCACTATACAAGTATAGTATTGCCTCCTATTTCGCCCTTTTTGTCTGTATTGTAATACTGGATATCTTAAAATTTGGTGGAAAATAAGGCCATGGACCAAGAAACAAGTTTATCACTTATGAGCTCATGTTCAACATTACTAGATCAAAATCTTTTCAACCTTCTCACAATTTTTTCCTGAACTATTTACCTAAATGAGGTGATCCCATGAGTGTTAATCACTAAGAGCTTTGATCTACTTTTAAAATGAAGATGCATATTAAATATTTCCGTTTTCTAGAAGCCAAGTGCGTACACGATGTAAAACGCCTCAGTCCAACATTCTGATATTTCCAATTGACGTGACATCAGCCTGTCAAAGTGCCAGTTACATAATTACACCTTGTAATGACAGCAGCATGCCGAACGTCTTCCTGCCCTGTGAGGCGTTATTGTGCCTTTTTAATAGGCACACGTCAGAGCGAGGACATTATGTAACGGAGAGGACACAACAGCCCAATGAGCACGCTCGAACATGCACCTGGACGAGAGGCGAGGAGAAAGACGGGTCAGTTGGGAGGAGGAGGAGGAGGAGAAATAATACGTAATATGGCAAGAGGAGAAGAGCGAGAAGACGGGTAAAAGTTAGGAGAAGTACTCGCCGGTGACTAAAGAGGGAGAAGTGTGAAGGAGGAATGAAAGTAGATTACATTCAGAAAAGTGCAGGAAATAAGGAGGATGTGGATGTGGGAGAAGGAAGTGTCGGCAGGTAGAATCAGAGACGGATGAGGAAAGTAAAGAAGTGGAGGAGGATGGGAACATCAAAAACTTCAAATCTGAAGATTGAAGCAGAGTGATACAACTATGGTAGAAATATGTACATGAATGGCTCCATATACAGTTGACTTTTTTGTCAATTTTGACATGAATTGCCCTGATTAAAACTTTTTTTTTTAAATAAAAAAAATAATAAAATGCCGACCACCAAAGTTAACTTGCACAAGGGGTTCATCTTATTGTAATAATAATAATGAAATGTTTGATCTTATTGTAATAATAATAATAATAATAATAATAATGAAACGTTTGATCTTATTGTAATAATAATAATAATAATGAAACATTTGATCTT
>CALSCE010009645.1:14012740-14051447 GCA_943593645.1 Bovichtus variegatus
TCTCTCTCTCTCTCTCTCTCTTCACATGAACAGGCAAAGGACATCCTGTATGACTACAAGCCAGGCATCCTGGAGAACTCTGCAAAAATGGTGCTGCTGTTCCATCTGATAGAGGAGAGCGTCAGGAAGGGAGACAAAATCCTCGTCTTCAGGTACGAGATCAAACAACACGAGAGCGCTTCAACTGGATAATACAAAATTTAAGATTTTTTTTTTTTTTTTATCAATTATGTCATTTTTACACCAAATACACAAAAACTACCTTTTAGCTAAATCTCAAACGTGTCCTTTTCTCAGCTTTTATGTTCTGATCGGGTTGAATTCTGCTTCGCATTACACTTACGTCACTGAAGCTTTCCGACATGCGATCCAATCCCTAATTTTCCGATCCCCTTTGTCTGCGTCCTGCAGTCAGAGTCTGTCCACGCTGACAGTAATTGAAGATTTCCTGGCTAAGAGACTCGTGCCTCCATCGCCCAACACGTCCAGCAGAGACGGCCCAAACCAGAACTGGGTCCGCAACCTCAACTACTACAGTAAGTGATCAGTAACTTTCTTAAGTATTTGCTTCAATACATATCCAGAACTAGAAACCTGCTAATAAGGCCACTGAATACACAAGGAGACGGGTTAAAGGTTATTTAAGCACCGTGACAGGTGGCACATGTGGTGTAAAACAGGTGTAGTTCAGTGAAAGCTGGTTTAAATGTTCTGTGCAGTTTCTGGACTCTTTCTTACCACCAGGCTTAACTAATGGTACATACAGTACTTATTGAATTACAATGAGTGCTGCCACCTGCTGGTGTTTTCACAGCTTTTGTAGAGTTGGTGTGTGTGTATATTTCAGGGATATTTAAAGAATTGTCTTTGTGAAATACAGTGGTGTAGGTAGTAATACCACAGTGTAGAAATACTCTGTTACAAGTAAAGGTCCTGCATTCAAAATTGATTTAATTAAAAGTATTAACATCAAAATATACTTAAAGTACCAAAAGTAAAAGTACTCCTTTTGCACAGCGCCCCATTTCAGAATAATCTATGATATATTATTGGATTTTAATTAATTAATGTGTTCATCACTTTTAATGTTGCAGCTGGTAAAGGAGGAGCTTTTTATATATATATATATATATATATATATATAAACATACTGCCAGGTAGCTTGTGATTTTCACCAAGGGATCAATAAAGTTTTATCCTAACCTATAATAATGCATAATAAAGTACCTTACATTTAAATAAATGTAAATGTACAGAGTTACATTCCACCACTGTATCTAGAAAGTGACTTTGTCAACCAAGTTAAAGTGAACTGCCTTTAACTATGTAACTTAATAAATGTTCTCTTTATTCGGAACTTGAGTCCCCTGCATACATTTGTTTTATTTGACCTATGAATCCTGCAGATGACGTATAATAGCAGGAGGAGAGTAAAAGCCAGAGGAAAACATGTGTAGTGACTACATCTGTGTAGTGAAGCCTCCCAGTAAGTCGGCTGTAACTCTGGCTGTGTGATGTGTTGAAGGACTGGATGGAAGTACGACGGCCTCAGAGCGAGAGAGACTGATAAACCAGTTCAACGACCCGTCCAACACCTCAGCGTGGGTCTTCCTGCTGTCGACCAGGTAAAACTCACAATAAGTCGTATTAATAAAAGAAAATGGAGGTCACACAACGATAACGAACCTTCATTTCTGAACTCTCCGGGCTTCTTCAGGGCTGGTTGTTTGGGCGTAAACCTGATCGGGGCGAACCGCGTGGTGGTGTTCGACGCCTCCTGGAACCCGTGCCACGACGCCCAGGCCGTGTGCCGCGTCTACCGCTACGGTCAGAGGAAGCCGTGCCACATCTACCGGCTGGTGTGCGACTTCACGCTGGAGAAGAAGATCTATGACCGGCAGATCTCCAAACAGGGCATGTCGGGTGAGTCGGAAAATGCATGATTGATGAGCTTGTCGCTTTAGGAGAGAAGTATTCTAATGTACAGCTGCTTTTCATTTCCTGTTGTTCGTACCAAAGACAGAGTAGTATGGTACAGTTTATGGACGTTTGTAAAATAGCCTTACTCCTTACAGATGGGCGAGAAATAAAAGCATTATCCAATTTCAATCATTTCCTTTTGGGCACATAAAATGCTTTTGTGCACATTTTTACAACATTTGATATATTTTATAGTTGACGTCCGGAGAGTCCAGTTGAATTAGCAGCACAACCACATGACAATAAAGGAAGTGGGGGGGGGGGAACTGGAGAAAGGAAGAAAATGAACTGAACCACATAGAAGACAGATCAGAATGGAAAATATATTTATATATATATATATACATATATATATAACACAATAAGCTCAATCCATGTAAATCCACTGCCTTCAGCTGACAGCTCTGTCAAACATCTGTCAGCAATCAGACTCACTGAAAATCCCAGACTGCAGCAGACAGACCCCCCCCGCCCCCCCCCCAAAAAAAAAAAAAACTAACAATCAGCTTTGTGTTGAAACCAGAGCCAAGAGTCTCTTGTCTGTCAGACTAAACGGTCTCAAGTGTTTGCCTTAAGCTTTGACTGGCGAGACAGACACATTGAGGCCGCTTATGATTTGCAGAGCTGTAGAAATCAGTCTTTTTTTATAGACAGTTTAAAAAAAATTGCTCTCTTTTTTGCCTGCATCAGTTCCTTTATCCTTCTCCCTGCTCCTCTGAACCCTCCGTCTTTCTCTCCCTTCTGTCTTTCCTTCATTAGACCGGGTGGTGGATGACCTGAACCCTGTGCTGAACTTCACCAGGAGGGAAGTGGAGTCTCTTCTTCACTTCGTGGAGGAGGAGCCGGACCCCTCGCAGGTCCAGCTGCAGCCCCAGGACGGCATGGAGAGCGTCCTCAGGAAGGCTCTGCACCTCTATCCTCAACAGATTACTAAGGTAGATGAGCGCAGGAGACTGAGGTCCCAAAATACAAAAAAATCTCTCAATTTACTTAGGAAAGGTGTCATTTTTAAGTAGAAAATGACAACACGTCACTGGCTGTTATGGTGGCTGTATGAATGAAAATGTCAAAGAACTTTCTCAATAATTATCCATCTAAATCTATCTATTGAATAGATCTGAGGGGAGAACTATGCCAAGCAGTTGTGCTTTGTTTGTATTTATAACACTGTTTTAAATAACTTATGAGGATCTGGAGTTTGAAAAGACTGAGCTCACAAGATCTTCAACTCATTTGGCACCTTCATGTGTTTTATTGCAGCTCATTCACTTGTATTCAGATGTTCACATTTTAAATGAACTTAACAAGTGAAGGCCTCCACTAGAAGCACAAAGATGGCACCGTGCTCCTCTGCTTCTTTCAAAGTGGACAAAGGAATGACAGCGATTCTTAGATTTAGATTGAATTCATGCCTCTTCAATTTAAATATTTATTTCATTTTGTGAATTTTATGCATTTTATTTAGTTATTTGTATTTGATTATTTATTTCCTTTATTTATTTTAAAGATTTTATCTTTATTTTTGGTTTACGTATTTGCGATATGATGTCCTTTTCATATTTGTGAATGCACATGACTGTGTTTATTTTGTGTGAATGAAAAAGGGGCATTGACCACAACAGTGTGCTGAACTTAAAAAAAGAATGACGGCTATCTCGCATCTTTTTTTTAATTATTTTTTTATTATTATTCTCCCTTCCAGCAACCATTCCCCCACGAGTCCCTGCTGATCGACCGCAGGGAGCTGAAGCTGAGCAAGGCTGAGAAGAAAGCAGCAAAGAAAGGTTACGAAGAGGAGAAGAGGGCGTCCGTGCCGTACACCCGCCCTTCCTACGCTCACTACTACCCTGCCAGCGACCAGAGCCTCACTAACATCCCCGCCTTCAGTCAGAGAAACTGGTCAGTGACTCACAGCAGCAACAAAAAAAAAAAGCTTTCATTTGGAACTGATGAGCAAACATCTAATTTCCGAGTCATGAACTAAATAAATAAACGTTCTGCTCAGGCGTCCACCTCCTCGTGCTGAAGAGAAGCCGGTGGCCAGTGTCCGGCCGGTCCAGTCAACTCCAGTTCCCATGATGCCCCAACAGGCGTCTGCAGGCTCGGCCCCCGGCAGCGAGTCAACAGAGTCCAGCCTCGGAGGTTTTCCTGTCAAATGCCTGCAAAAAGCCGGAGTGTTTGTACAGAGGATCGTCACCACTACTGGTAAGGAAGCATCTTTATTGTATCAATGCTTTTCTTCCCCAGGATCAACTACTCGTCATGGATTTAGCTGAAGAATAATTAATGTTTCTATCTACTCTCAGACATAGTGATTCCAGGCACCAACAGCTCCACAGATGTGCAGGCCAGGATCACCGCTGGAGAGAGCATCCACATCATCAGGGGCACCAAAGGTACAAAACTCTTCCCTAATTTCTTGAAATCGTTTGCGTGTTGGCCTCTATAATCAATCAATTGTTGAAATATTTGCCTGTTCCAGATTTAATCTCAAAATGTGAGAATTTGCTGCTTTTTCCGCCCATCATACACGGGACTATACTGAAAATCTTTTGGGTTTTGAAAAGTTGTTCAGACAAAACAATGGTCGACAGATTAATAAAGAAGATAATTTATATGCAATCAGAATGCTGCAGAAGCGTCTTCTCTGAGAACCATTTAATGAAGCAGGTCAGTAAACTCTTCTTTCACCTCTGTCTGTTTCAGGGACTTACATCAGGTCGTCGGATGGTCGAATCTTTGCCATCAGAGCAGCTAATAAACCCAAGACTGCAGAGGAGAGTACTGCAGCGCCACCCAGAGGTAGTGTGATGTATTACCAGAGTGTAATACTTTAGGTACTTCAGGCCAAAGCGATCATTTGTGTATCAATCAGTCACTCCGTGTTGCCTTGAATTCTTCATGAAAACTCATTCATGAAACTTTCTCGCATGCCTCAACAGTGAACAAAGAATCCAAAAATGGAGAAAATTCTTGATTAATTGAAGTGAATGGGGGCCGTGTTTAACAACAGCAAACCAATTTTTTTTAAAACATCCGTTTACAAACTCTTACACAACTCGTGCAGTATAATCCAAGTCACATTTATCCAGTCGTATGCTCTTCACAAACACATACTATTAAACACACTTGGATAGTCAGTACTGGCGCGGCTGTGCAAGCCTCAGTATAGGCCCCGTGTACTTCAATTCATCAAGAGTTTTCTCAGTTTTTTTGGATTCTTCGTTCACTGTTGAGGCATGTGAGGAAAACAAAGTTTCCTTCACAAATTCAAGTAACAAGGGGTGAGTAATTGATGTACAAATTATCCTTTTGGGGGTGAAGTATTCCTCTAAAGCATAAAGGAGCCTCTGTTAGACGAGCGGAGATGTAAAAAGATAAAGCAAAAAAAAATATTATTGACTTCATGATATTAAGCAAACTGTAAAGGGTTTGATTATTTTTTTTAAACGCTAATATCTAACCCCTTGTTTTTTCTACTCAGACTCCCAGGTCCTTCCAGAGGAAGTGTCACCCAATGTCAGCAATGGTTGCCTGTCACCTGACAGGAAGCAGCAGCCGCCCTCCAAGACTGTGCCCCGCCCTCTTTCCCCTGACAGCCCAGAGATCATCAGCGAGCTGCAGCGCTACACGGGTGGCACGGGAGCCGGCACCAGCGCAGTTTCCGGAGCTCAGCCAGAGAGCAACATGAGCAGCCTGCCTTCCACCAAACTGGTTCAAACCAATGGCAGCAATGGAAATATGAGCCACCATGACGCCTCTGTGACTAACGTAATCCAGCCCAAGATGGACGCCACTGTCGCCCAAGACCTGAGAACGGGCTCCAAGCGCAAAGCGTCCACCCCGACACTGGATGAGCGGCCCAGTAAGCAGCCCTCTGCGGGCAAACACTCCTCGGCGCCTCTGGCAACACAAGGCTTCCCCTTCCCCTTCACCGGGGGTTACAGCCTCCCTCCACTGGGCCTCAACCCCGCCATGTTCTCGCCTTACTTCCAGCCCGCCCACACTCAACTGAGGGACCCCGGTTACATGTACCCGGATTTGTTCAGCTTTGGCGGAGCCAGCGCAGTCCCTGCCTCCTCTTCCTCCTCCTGCCCGACGACAAACACGCCGACTGCCGTCTCATCTTCCTCATCATCTTCTGCATCAGTCAAAGCTGCCAGTTCAGTTCCGGGAGCCCTGCCGCCGTTCATGCTGAGCCCCAGCATGGTGGGCATGGCCGGGATGCTCCCGCCAGGCTTCCCTCTCTCTTACAGTCAGTCCCTGGCTAGCCTCTACACGGGCTCCATGCTCCCGGGCGGGCTGCCGGGTCCAGCCGCCACTCCCGGTCCAGCTGGAGCCAGCTTCCTCTCCCAGTACCCTCCCACTGCTGCCTCCAGTTCCTCCTCATCTTCTCCTTCCTCCTTCTCCCCCTCGGCGCGGTCTGAGGGCCACCGGGGCACGGTGCTGATGAACGGCAGGAATGTCAGCAGCGGCAGCAGCTCGGACGAGGACGATGATGATGATGATGATGTGATTGAGGTGGTTAGACAGTGACGGACGGATGATGTGGCTGTTTGAACAAGCTTGATCCAATTTAAAAATCATGGGAATAGGATGACATCCTGTTTGCCGGGAGGCAGGCTTCAAGGGGCTTAAGCCGTGAGGGAAATGGACAAAAAATTGAAAGACAATTGACGTGATGACAACTGAGCCCCTGCTTAAGTGTTTCCTCTGTTCGCCTTGGAGAAACAGTCTGAATGGGGATTGAACACAGACTGGACACAGAGCAACAAATCTTAATGCTGAGTATCAGAAGATGACACCTGTGGAAGAAAATGAAAATCAGAGGACTTTGGGCTTCCAAGTTTTTGTCCAATACTGGCATTTAAAATAATCACTGGACTTAGAAACTGCTGAGTGTGGGCCTGCAGTGGTTGTAGTGTTGACTTTAGAGATTCTAGTTCTGCAGCTTTGCTAAATGTCGAAACTCTTGCTTTTTTTTCAGCTCATTAAAAAGATGACGGTAGCGTGAAGTTGCTTGTATAAAAAAAAAAAAAAAGGTTTGATAATTAAGTTAGCTGGTAGTAACGTTTGTTGAATATCAGTAACTGAAATGGTATTGTTTGTCAGTTGTAGAATATTGCTTCTGAATATTTCTTCAAATGGTAAAAAAAAAAAAAGGTAAAAAGATCAAACAGAACTTTTTAAAGAAGCATTTTGATTGAACGTAATAATTCACTGCCAGGACAGGGGTATTGTACGATTTTGTTCTCGAAGAGAGAGAAAAAAAAGGCGAGATCATCTTGAATTATCAAAGAGGCGGTTGAGGATGAGGTTAAAGACAATTACTGAAACCTTAAAACGCTAATGTAAGAATGTATGCTTAATCAAATGCCTTTAAACCAGGCCTTTTTGAAAAGACTCCTTCTCTTAAGGCATCCGACGTGGAAAGATCAGATTTTTTCTTTTTCTGCTTTTTATATTTCTGTAATCTCTTTGACTTTTTAAAGAAAAATCATTGCCTAAAAACAGCCAGGTGAAAATGAGAAAAAAAAAAACTGTTCCTGTGAGGTGTCCTCCTCGTAGCGGAGAAACAACCAACAGAAAATGCCTTTTTGCCTCCATCTTTCTGAATGTTAACTGTGAGAGAGGAGAGGTGAAGAGAGACAGACGGCCGCTGCGGCTCTCTGAATCTCACCCACAGTCTTACTGTAGCCTAGCGAAAAAGCGATGCAAAACACTCACTCAAGCCTATATATGTATTCGTACGAGGAATTAATCTCGCAAACCCCCGAGTTTTGGTTACGCTTGTGTCGTTAGCGTGTTTGTAACTGTGTGTTGTGTTGTTAAGGGTTACAAAAGGAATCATTTAAAAAGAAAAAGAAATAGAAGCTCGCGTTACTCTGTTTGATTCCTCCGCTCTGCTGTTTTTATTCCCCTCGCTCTGTCTCATCTTATTTTGTGAACAGAGGTCATTGTGAAACCAAACTGATTTTTCCTCTTTTTTTTTTTTTTTGGAGAGACGATGTAGCTTTGCCAAAAAAATTAAATTAAAAAAAAAAACGAGAAATGCGCAAGCACATCGGAGACCTCCATGGAAGAGGATTGTGTCTTCAGAGACCAAATAATGTCAACAATGTAGAGCAGAATTTAAAAACTCCACCACAGCAACGCTCTCTCTACAGCGTCCTCACAGCCACCGCGGAGGAGAACATATCCTCTGTATGACCTTGCAGGTAACACTGTACACTGTACTGCACTGTAGAAGAGACACACATCTGTATACGTCTGTAGAAAGCTGGGAAAGCTTCAGCATGTGACCAAGTTCCCTTTAGATTACCCAGAAACCACCGTTCTGCTGTTCCCAATGGATTCCCTCTGATCACACAGACCGATCTACTACGGTCCAAACTGTCCTCGCGTGGAAAAATCTTCTCCTCCAGAAATGGCAGCAGCAGCAAAGAGCTTTAAAACCCAGCCGCTCTTAAAAGTAAAGACAACAGCAGTTCATGTTCTTTCTCTTCCATATATTTCTTCTTCATACTGAAAATGTTAGTTTACTTACGTTTCATTTTTTGTTCTCTTCTTTTTACAATGTTTGAATTTACCAAAATGTATTTATTTATGACTGTGCATATTTATTCATTTTTATTTTTGTACAATGTTTTTTTTTTTTTTTTCCTTTTGGTTGCTTTTCTTTATCTTGTTTGTAAGATTTGTACGGTCATATTACTATTGTTGTTACTACAGATAGAAACGCTTTGGTTTCTTGTGATTGTTTTATTTAAATTTGTTTGTGTCCAAGTGAATATCTGCGAGTCTGACCCAGCACCTGTGAACTTCCCAGTAAGTTTGTTACCGTGCACATTAATAGCCGGAGTAGCATCTTTAAGAAGGATGGATTACTGCGATAACTGTGGTCAGCTCTTTATTATAAAACCCCCTCAAAAAAGGACATCAGGGATGAATAATATTAACCGTGATGCTGAGCTGTTTTAAAACCTTTTTTTCTCATTTATATGAGCTCAGATTCATCAGAATATCCTGCCTGTTCACAAGTTTGCCCACAATTGGGATACAAATCTTAAGTATTTAATAATATGAGCCATTTGTGCATGTAAATGAAGCTCAGTCACAAGTTATGGGTCAGAAACTGAAGCAGTACAACCACTAATCACCTGAAGAGAAAAGAAAATCATATCAAGTGCTTTTCTTCCCTTTAATTTTGTAAGGTCCGTCACCATATCATCAGAAATGTCCATCAGTCTCATCCCCACGATGGCAACAAAGCGAGTTTCCTCCGCGTTGAACTGTTTGGTTGCCAGCTCTGCGTTTGCCGCGTCGTCTGACTGCTCTTTTATTTCACAGCTTTCTACTTGAATTTACATATTTATTTATACAAATCGATTCGGTCGGCCGAGCCAACCGTCTGAATTCCATTTTAGCCGAGGAGAAGATTAAAGCTGCTGTCTTTGAGGCTCTAGTCAAAGCCTGTTGTGTAGTTTAGCGATGGATAATGTGTATGACCATGGATTACTTTTAGATCCTTTTTTTTTTTTTGCTTTTTTTTTTTTTTTTTTGCTTTTTGAAGTTTGTAAATAAAAAGAAACATGTTCTAAATAATACTTTCTCTAATTTCTTTACATCAATAGTAGCAGATGTAGTGCCGGCTGCCCTTTGTATCCCCCTCACACACACACACACACGTAAAGTTGTCAACAATTATGCTGCTTCCAAGAAAATGAACCAGTTTGACAGTCACACAGCGAGTATAGTTTGCTCTCAACCACAACCCTGTGAAATATAAACAATTGCATATTTAGGCAATTGTAACACTTTATATCGTACTTGTCTTTAAGATGCAACACTTTGCATTCCTATATCGTCAATTATTCCAGGACAGGACTAATCTAAACTAAGACTCAGATTTCCAGTAAGCAGAAGAGAGAATGTACCCAAGAGACTTAAAACCCTCTTAAACTCAAATACTGTTTGTGATGTAGTTTCCATGGATCGCTTTAGTACTTAGTGGCGTCTTTTTCTGTCCTTGTGCAATAATAATCAAACACTCGTAATAAAATAGTCAGAATCTGGAATCGGCTCCAGACAGTACTTTATTCTGTTAATTGATTTTTAAAGACCCACTGCAAATAATATCGAGTGTTTTTACATGAAAACCTAATATTGCGCAGTTAAAATGTTTTACATTATCATGTTAAAAAAGAGATGAATGTGACACTAAATGAACCAAAACGATATAAGTCAATTATTTATTTTTTATTATTTTATTTATTAATTATTTATACTATTTGAATGTTATGATACCTATTCTTACAATATGGCAGAAACAAGTCAAACACGTGGCACTTTTCAGAGTAAAGCTGGTGATCTAAGCCGTATGGGTGAAAGAATAAATGAATCGCCAACATTTTAGTAAGAACATTGTTGTTGTCTTCTGTCTATTTATTTCTTTTATTTGCCCTCATATAGATCAGGACGTTCAAAGTCATTGCTTTTGGCAGTATATTTGATTATCCTGTAACATTAAGGGTGAAATCTAGGTTTGGTTTGTACTGACCCACTTTCCGCGTCCTACACACTTCTGTGTGTGTGAGACCTCCATATACACTCAGATGTTTATATAGAATTTGGGGTTGTCAGGTTACTTACGTTTTTGTTTTGTTGGTGGTGTCATAAAGTTAATTCCAACAAAAGAGGATAAAACAGATAAGTATAATGGATGTGTCGACCTCCAATGAGATCATTTGATTAGTGTCCTGCACACAGAGGGGGACGGCTTTGCACAGACGAATGACTGAATTATCAGCACGCTGCCTCATTTTCATGGTTATTCGATTGCAGAACATGCACCACCTGTTGTGGTTTAGTATGTACACCTGCGCTTTTATTGGATCTCACTTGATCCATTACTATTAACGTTCCAATTTACGAGAACAAGGTCATTGTGAATTCACTAACCACCAGGTAGAGGAACATTATCCAACGTATATGGAAGGCAGCTAACAGTGGTGGAAGTATACTGTCGTGTATAAATACTGCAAAAGTAAAAGTCCTGAATAATTTTTTTTTATGTAAACATATGAAAGCATTATCAGCTAAATGTACTTTTGAAAGTAAAAGTATTAATTATGCAGAATGGCTCAGAATGTTATATAATATATTATTGGCTAGTTATGTATATACAAGTAAGAAGTCTTTTAATGTTGAAGCAGTTAACTAAACTATTTTAAACAAAGTTTCAAAATAATAACCTCAAAGTACTTAGAGACTATAGCTGTCAAATAGACTAAACAGGGTCAACAATATTGTTGGCTACAATATTTCCCTCTAAACTGTTGTGGAGTTAAAGTATAAAGTACCAGAAAACTGAAATACCCAGGTGAAGTTTAAGCCTAAAAATTGTAGGCTACTTAAGTAAAATACTCGAGTAAATGCTTTTCACCTCAGGCCACTAAGGCTATGATTGTATATTATTATTTTATCATCATTATCGTTATCATTTTAACTTATTTAAAATGTCTTGAAAAGCTCTCTATAAATTGAATGTATACTAATAATAATAATAATAATAATAATAATACTACTACTACTAATAATAATAATAATACTAATACTACTACTACTACTACTACTAATAATAATAATAATAATAATATACTAATAATAATACTACTAATAATAATAATAATAATAATAATACTAATAAAAATACTACTACTACTAATAATAATAATAATAATAATAATAATAACAATAATAATAATAACAATAATAATAATGTCTACATACTAACGAAGTAATCGACCGACTCCTTTTTAACCCAGCTAAACTTATTGTGTTGTCATAGTGTAGACCTGAACTACAGCATAGTGATCAGCTCCAGATGCGTCATTCGTTGAAAACTCGGTTTCCCAGAATGCTATGCAGTTAAAACGTTACGTGACTTGACGTTTTTTCACCGATTGTTGATGACGATGGCAGACACAGCGCAGGTCAGTAGCTGAGCGCTGTGCTGGGAGGAGGAGTGCCAGGGCAAGATAAAATAATTTTCTCCGACGTCCTGCTCTCAAAACACGGAAGAACAATACAAAAAAACGAATGAAGCGAAGGTTGTATGAAAAGCCCGTGAACTATCCGCGAATTGACGCCGGTTCGGGAACGTCTCTAACATTGTTTTGAAGGCCTGTTGCTAGCTACGGGGGATCCTCGGGCTAGCCCGGTAGACACCGGGCCGAGAGCGCGCAGGGGACCAGGACATGAGCTCCGGGGGCTGCTGTGGTCGAGCAGGTTTTACTGACGTTGGCCGCCCTATATTTTAATCTCACGAAGACGTAACCTCTCCGGCTTCTCCGTGGCGGATATAAATCAGCGTAACTCCAGACGCTCTCAGTTTGACAGCTAGCTAACATTAGCTCTCCTGTGTTTACAAGCTAACTCAGCCCAGACACTCTGGAGAAGTTGGCACTTTGGTATATGTGTTTCTGTTAGGATTTGCATATGTGGGTGCTACCGCCTTTCTGCTAGCTCATGCTGATTTGTAACCCTGTTCTACTTCTATCTACGCCGACTGAAGGTCGCCAGCCAGGCAGCTAGATCAGAAGGTCTCCTAGCAAAGGTTATCACACATTAAACCTTATCTACTGCTGCCCAAAGTTTGTTACCTCGTTTGAATAGAAGGAAAATACTTTACTGAGTTGATCACCAAAGCTATCTTTAACCAGCTGAAAGACAAGTATTCCGGATGAAGGCTCACAGAGAAGTGTGGATTTTGATGGTGTCAGGACCTACAGGTGTCACCTGTTCTTGGCATTATTAATCTCACACCGGCATCCAAAATCTGCTCCACCAGAAGCCACTGATCTGCTCTCTTGAGCTGGTTTGCTCAAGAAGGATCCTCTTTAAAAACAGACCATAATGAATCGTTACCTGCCGGTGGCACGACAGCACTTTCTGGCTGCCCTTGCCAGCACCAGTGTGGTGGTAAAAAGTATAAGTGCTGTGGTGGTCCTCCTCTATCTGCTGTCATGGGCTGTGGACACGCCATACGCGCTGGGGGTGACCCCGGGCTACCTCTTTCCACCCAACTTCTGGGTGTGGACACTGGTGACCCATGGGGTGGTGGAGCAGCACATCTGGGGTGTGGCGCTCAATGTGGGGACAGTTATGACCTGTGGGCGCCTGCTGGAGCCTCTGTGGGGTGCCCTGGAGCTCCTGATCTTTTTCGCAGTGGTTAATGTCTCTGCAGGCCTCCTGGCAGGCCTCGCCTACCTCCTCACCTATGTTGCCACCTTTGACCTGGACTACCTGTTTGCTGTTCGGGCCTACGGAGCGGCCGGGTTCCTGGGAGGTGTCCTGGTGGCGCTGAAGCAGACCATGGGGGATACTACAGTACTCAGAGTGCCACAGGTGAGGCTATCAAATACTGAAAGTAACTTCTGCTCTGCATGCTTATTGGCCAGGGGTATGCTCCTCTGTTGAGCCTGAAAATAATACCAGACCAGTGAGGAGTGGGATAGCAGCGTTAAATTCAGAATATAACCCAACAAGAATGTAAACGGCACTGGAAACCTAACCACTAGTCCTTACGATGTGTACATAAACAAGCCTGTGATAGATTATGTCAAGCACGCCCCCCCAGTCATATTTACAAAATGGCACAATACGTGCATAGTTTCTTTTGTTTGTTTAACTAACATATCATTTAATAATGGATACAAATAGAGTAAGGACATGAAGATGTAAAGGCAAAGTGCCAGGTCCTTTGCCTCATTTAAGTACTTTTATTAATCCCTCTTGGGGAATTTAGTTTCAGTTCTTGTTTTTTTACACTACACACACATAAGAAACACTCACACACACACACGCATGCATTGGAGAGGGGCCAGTGTGTCTGCACTCCAAGCAGTTGGGGTTCAGTGCCTTGCTCAAGGGCACGTTGGCAGTGCCCCCATTTGAACACTACATGAAACTCTATATAAATTAGGAAAACATTTGTCTGTGTGTTTCAGAAGCACTCATTATATACTATATGCTTTAAGCTATACAGGAAGCATACAGAGCCTAAAGGATAGCTTTTAAAAATTAGGTCAATAGACTTGCTTAGAAAGAAATTAACAAATTTAGTTTGTGTTTTTTCCATGACGGTAAAGCATCCAGTTATGCAGAAAGAAAGACAACAAACACATTTATATCTACTGCAGGACTTCTTTATGAAAAAGTGTCTGTTCTTTTGTGTATGCTGTGCCCTTTCAGTGGGACAACTTCCCAGATTCTTGAATTGAATGCTGGGGGAGTTGTTGTTTTTTGTACTCTTGCTACATCAAGGATGTAGAACTTCTTTCATTTAGTTTTTTATGACAGTGTGGTACAGTTGGTAATAGCTTCAATCATTTTATGAGCACACGCATGTGAAATTATTGTCATATACAGTGATCATAGTGTTGTATTAAAGCCATAAATGCCAGTGGTTTACAGGCCGTTGAGTGTTTGCTTGGTTTGTGGTTTGTGTTGCCTGGTTTAGGCATGTGATTCTCTTCCAAATTTGGACTACAGCGTAATCTGTTAATTTACATTTTAAGATTAAATCTGATGCTCTTCTGCAGAGCGGTTTACACTGAGTGTCCAGACAAGGGTTTATTTTTTTTTCTGAAGCACACATCAGCTACACATTCCTAATATGTCGGCAAAAGTACGAGGCCACTCTACTTTATCTGCCTTTTTATTTTTTTTGGTATAAAACTAGGTTACTTCACTCTAATCTCCCTCATGCAGGTTTGGAGATGTACTCTATCAAAACGCTGGTACATTTTGCCTGCCCTGCCACCCTGGCATGTAACCAGCTATTGTTTAGTGTTCCAATTCCTGAATCTAGCTGACTTGAGTGAATTGTTGGACCTGGCAGCAGCCGCGGTGGTCTGTAGAAAGAATGGTAGCCGTCCCTTTGCCTGATTATTTTTGTCCACAGGAACTAAAACTCTGTCTGCCCCTCTCGTCTCAGGTGAGACTCAAAGCAGCCCCGGCTCTGGTCCTCCTCCTCCTGGCCTTACTGCGCCTGTCAGGGCTGCTCGACAGCTCTGCCCCCCTGGCTGCATACAGTTTTGGCGCCCTGTCCGGCTGGGTCTACCTGCGCTTTTACCAGAGGCACAGCCGGGGACGCGGGGACATGTCGGACCACTTTGCCTTTGCTAGTTTCTTCCCGGAGGCGTTGCAGCCAGCGGTTGGGCTGCTGGCGGGGCTGGTCCACTCCGCTCTGGTGAAGCTGAAGGTGTGCAGGAAGATGGTGAAGCGATACGACGTGGGGGCGCCCTCCTCCATCACTATCAGCCTGCCAGGGACAGACCCACAAGATGCAGAGAGAAGGAGGTGAGTCACAGCAAATCATAGTTAAACATTTACATCTGCATGCTGACAAAGTGATCTCATGCAAAGGTCGGTCTGATTTATTGGTGTGCCTCGTCATTAAATATCTAATATTGGCCAATTAGAGTCTAGTGTGGTTGAGGTTCCACTGTGACCCATTGCAAATGGTTTATTTTGCCTTTTTTTTTTCATTAAATGGTTCAGTTTAATTTGTACATTCATTGCTCACTTTATGGCAAACATATGACCCAGAGTCGCTGTGCCATGAAATACGTTGCCTTTTTAAATGTTTTTTTAATTTTTTTATTGTGGTTCCAGTGAAAGAGTAGTCATCCTTCATGGTCTAAATGCTGTTTTAAAGCTTTGAATACTGAAGACTTACAATTTTAGCAAGTAATAATTTTTCTAAATATTGTTCAGTTATATGAAACCATTGTCTTTACATTAGATACTCATAGAATTTCCAGAATGCATGCAAAGATCTGTGAGTGAAATAAAATACACACACACACCCATATGGTCAATTAAATATTCCAGTCGGAGACGAGAAGCAGAAACAGTGTTGTTTTTAGTTTTATTTACTCTGGGAATGTTTGCTGAGCCTCTGTGCTCTTTTTCAGTCATACACAGAAACAGTTCATACATTCACTCTTAAGCAGATTCACTAAACCTCTCAAGTTTTCTGAGGTCTGTTTTTCCTCCGGTTCCATTGTCTAGCAGACACACTTCCAAGCTGTCACACAGATTCAGTTACACATAGGTGTCATTGATCTCTCTCTCTCTCATTGTCATGGTGTAATTTTATATTCTTTCTTTCATATGCCAGTGTGAAAAAAAAAAAAGAAGTTTCTGGAGCCCCGGCCGCATATCACAAACCACAAAGTCTGCCGTCCTTTGTTGCATGATGTCATACCCTCTGTCTGTTTCCTGTTTATCGACACAGACTGTCAAACATAGCCACTAAAAAAGGTATAGCTGGAAACTTAAAGAACATTAAAAGACGGCCTTTATGTTTCCAACTTCTACCCAACATAGGTTTGCTGAGCACTCGCACGGCTACACATGTCGTGACATCAAACAATTATTATTAAGTTTTTATCCAGAAACCTGTTGAACTTCATTATGATTCAGTCTGCTTAGCTACTCATCTTCTGGGTGGTGTTTTCTATCTCCAGTGTGACACACATTAAACATGGCTGCCACGTGAATGAAGCTAAGGCCTCTGTAAATGTTTGATTTTGTTTAGCTGGTGATTGAGAGGTCTTCCGTCTGCTGAATGGGAAATTAACCTTATGGCGACGATTTAAACAGTAATTGGTACTTCTCCAGGATAAGTGGGGAGAGTTAATCAACAAATGACGAGTTTCATCCCTTAAATTACATTCATTTGATAACTTATATTCATTATCGATTATTCTGCCGGTTATTTTCTATCTTAATCGACAAAGTGTTTGGTCTATAAAATGTCAGAAAATATTGAAAAATTTCCATCCCAGATTCTCAAAGTCCAAGGTGATGTCTTCATATGTCAAACTCTGTTTAATATGATATAAAAACTAAAAAAATCAAGAACTCTTCATATTTGAGAGGCTGAAAACAACATTTATTACCAATTGTGTATGAAAAATTACTTTAACGATCAATCAATTATCCAAATAGTTGGTGGTTATTTAGTCTGTTTATTAACTATTCGTTGCAGCGCTAAAAACATCTCTTTTTCCCTCTTCCTCTCAGACAACTGGCCCTCAAGGCTCTGAACGAGCGTCTCAAGCGTGTGGAGGACCAGTCAGCCTGGCCCAGCATGGACGACGAGGAAGACGATGAAGACGACGAGGTCAGAACGGACACGCAGCCGCTCCTCCCAGGTGGGCGCGACCCCTCCTCCACGCCGAGAGCAGCAGGGGGACCTGTCGGCGCCTCCCTCTCCTCCACCTCCTCATCCTCAATGTCACAGAGCAGCGGAGGGCCATCCACGGGCGGAGCGCAGCACCCCGAGTCTAGCATTATCAGCTTTGAAGATGCACCTTCTAGATCGTAACAAATTGAACACACACACGTGTAAAAGATGCGCACGCTCTGTTCGGTGTCACTAGCAGGTATACTCAGCGTCCCTGACTAGTATACGAATATGTTCAGTGACAGTGAGTATACACTCGATATCACACACACGCCAACACCCACTACATGAACAGTTCATACACACGACTGTGCGCTCACAAACACACTGTTGGTAACTGTACAGAGCTTTCAGTTCAGACATGTTGGTTGTAAATGCTCAGTGTAGTTGGGCAAACTGGACCCTTAAATTCTTCTCTTCCTTCCTGCATACGACCGAAAGCCAACCAGAAATTCTGTCTTGTCCGGACTTAATCCCAACTCGCAGCGCTCAGTCCACTGCTTCATGTCTCTTTCTCTTGCTTTCTAAATAAATAACAAAATGGGTGTACAATATTCTTTTTATAAGTCTTTTTCGGTGCACCATAGTTGACAGAGAATCAGCCTGAATTCTTGATGAAAGGCCGACTCTACGCGCACCGGTTTGATAAGCGTGGAAAAAACGGCTGAAAGTGACATTAGCTGTTAGCTCACTGGTTCTTGATATGTAACCAGGTGTGAAATGGAGGAAGTATGAGAAGCACATCCTCAGCAGAGGTGCTGGACCAGAGGAAAGAAGCATTCTGCAGGTCTGTCCTGCTGATAAACTATGATACAAAACTTCAAGATTTTGAAGATGTGCCAGCTGAAGAGAATTTTCCGGACCAGGTTCATTTGCCGCCTTCAGGCAGAGAAATGGAAAATGTTCCCATTTTCTTATCCTCCATTTGTCGTTCAATGAAGAACAATTCTGTATTTGTTTTCTATTCAAAATCTTTAAAACAAATAAGACACCTTTTTTGTTTCTGTGCACTAACAAGACATGTTAGTGGTATTACACTCACACACAGATCTGTGGAAGATGATGAGGATTCATGTTTTATGAGTTAACATTTTTTAGGTTAAAGTCAGACATACTCCTGGAGCATCATCCTGTACCGTTTCACACTTCCACCTTGTAGGACCTGAAATGATACCAGAATCAGTAATGGCTATTAAATGATCTGAGGGCCTGTGATACAGAGGAGCGGTCTGTCATGGCTGTGTTAGACACGCGGCACCTTTACAAATGTGCCAGAGAACAGGTTGCAGCCTGGCCAGGGTTTCCCAGTCACATCCTTTTGCATTTGTAACATCTTTCTTTTCTCAGCTCACAATGCCTAACAGGGCCGGGGGGTGAATGATTTTCTAGGGAGGTTGATGGGCAGCTAAGTTGAGCTTCATAAATTCTATGCAGACCAAAAAGGTCAGTGCTTCATTCATTCTGTCATCGCTGAAGACGTCTCAGTCTATTATGGTAACAGTCAAATCCTTGAATTCCCAGTTTCCCACATGTCCTTGTTGATTAAAGTCATTTGCAGCTTATTTCAGACCTTGCGAACACAGTGACAAATTGATAAATATTATTTTTGAACCTGAGATTCAGAGGTCTTGAATTTGTGAAAGTCTCCCTGGGACAACAGGCCCAGTAGATTATTTGTGGTCTGACGGCTGTCGTGTCTTTTTATTTCACAAACCATCTTGGAAACGGGGGAAAAAGCTGATCTCTGAAACTGATTTCACTCTTCATCTCGGCGGGTTCCTTCAGAGGTATTGCAAATGAAGAATTTGAATTCTGGAAACCAAAAGTTGTTTTGTTTTTGTTGTTAAATAATCTGATAATTGTTTTTTTTTTTTTTTTTTTTGGAAGAATGATCTTGCTGTGGCCTTACTGATTAATTATTGAATTTGTCACTGATTGAGTTGGCATACATTTAATTGAAAACAAATCAAATAAGAAACGAAAGACTGAAGGTTATTAATGCCGTCAGTCGCCCCCGGTCATTAATCTTTAGGAGAAATCCCCCCCGAGTCCGCCCAGAGGCAGCCTGTGCTTTTTCAGTGTGATTTCGGGATTGGATATGTTCTAAATCTCCAGCTAAGTATGTTTACAGCTTGTCAACAACCTTATTTAATACCCCAGGAGGGCTAAGTAAAGGTTTAATTCATATGTGTGGGAAATGGTGGAATTTGTCAACTGGCCAGAAAGATAGAAATACAGAATTATGTAAGTCTGATTCCTGATGCTGTTTTCTCTGAGTCTCGATGGCTGGACTTCAACTTGGCTGACACATCTGATCTTTTGTAGTTTTGAGGAAGAACATCTCAACATTTGCTTTTTGACAAATAGTGCTCTATGACTTGATGTGTAAAGCTGTGGAATAAGCGATAATGTCACCAGTTTAGGAACATGTGCTCCTGTGAGAACATTGACCTTCCTGATAAGATGAAAAAGGTCACATTCAAACTGGCAGAGGCTCTCGTTTTGGTCCCTGTAGATTTCAAATCCATGCTTGTGTGTTAATCTGACAGTGTGTTCCAGGCTAACGGTGTGAAATACTGCAAATTCAGATTAAATATGTAGAGTTTGGACTCTTGCAAAACCGTTGCTTTTCACCTGATGGAAAGGTGTTGTGTATGGGAAGTGATAAGCCATATTAGAGTGATGAAAGTATGTGTGTTGTCCTGTGTTTCTCCTGCTCATTTCACTATGCTATTATTTTGGCAAGAAGATTTTTTTTTTTTTTTTACATTGGATGAGTGGAGGCCATTCTTTACTACGATATGAATGAGCTGAGGTATTTACATAACCTGATGGACAGGAATGAGAGACAAATCCAGCTTCAGGATGTCGAAGGTTGAGCTGCAGTCAAATATCTGAAATCTCAAACTACATTCGACCATCAAAAGAATTCACAGTAGGTCACGTGTCAAAACTAATTACAGATGGTAACCGTGCCATGGCAGTTTTATGTCATCATTCTCACACCATTTTAATTGCAAGTTTCTCTAGAAATGGCCTGATATGTTTTTTTTTAGCTTAGCTGCTGATGCATCTCTGCTTGTACGCCACAATAAAAATCAGCAATGCAGCAAAAACACATTCTTACATGGATGCCAACTGTGCAGTTGTGTAATTTGATCGGTGAGAGCGTAGGAATGTTGAAGTTGGCAGTCTGCGGTTTCAGATTGAGCCTGGCCACTCTGCCAAAAACCTTCACCCCGTTCCCTTTTTTTTTTTACTGTATTTACATTTGTTTAGGCTGTAAACATCCTCAAAGAGAAGAGAAGAATGCAATCGCACCGTCTGTGTTAATAATGCCAATTTACATCGGTGTTGACAAACTAGGAGAGCTGCAGGCGAGGATATTGATCTTAATCGCTAAAATTGAAATGTGGCTTCATACACGGTTCGTAAGTGTTTGTCCTGTTCACCTGTTCACAAGTCTATTTTTAAACCTCCGTTGGTGGTTTCTTAGTTTTACCCAAACAATTAGATTTTCTCTGCTTGGTTTTCTGTCAAAGTGGCCGATAGATGTCCAGTTTCTCTTACCAATCTTTATGTAAACTGGAATTAATGGGATTTTAATGTAACCAGGAGGGGAAAAAGTCTCCAGAGCAATTTAAAATGTTAAAGTTGTTAATTTGCCAGTCTTCATTTGCAGGTACAAATGGATTACTGGCAGTTATCGGAGGACTTTGACAAGGCAAGAATTTAGTAACGTGACATGATCAGCATGACATCAAATCAGTGATCATTTGGTTTGATTATGAGTTGTAATGTATATTCACGTATACTAGTAGCTTGACTTATCTTTTTATCCAGGCAGGCAACAAATTACCATTAAATCTAATTGTTTAGGTACTTTGGGGCGACATGAATGACAGATTACAGACGACACTGCTCTGTTTTTGTGTCCTGTGTGCAAAGGCGGTTCATTCACATCATTGATGTTTTCCTTTTTTAATAGTTTTCACTACATTAATTTTCCTTATCTTTCCCTACATTTTGCTCCAACAGATCTTGTTCATACTCTGTCTGTCTCTCTGTCTCTGTCTGTCTCTCTCTCTGTCTGTCTCTCTTTCTCTGCACTGTGGCTGTTGCACAGACTTTTCTGTTTTAGTTTTCAGATATATTTCTTTATCTCTATATGAAATAAAAAGCCGATTGTATGAAATGAAAACAGGTGTTTCAGTTTTTCTTGGATGTACATGGGATTTTACTTTAAGGGTGGGCGACATCGTGGTGGGGTGGCTCAGTGGTTTGACCTGTAACGTCCCACAACAACCATGAATCCTACTGAATTATCTATAAAAGGAGTGTTCTACCAGATCCTGAATAATCGTAAAATTAGCATACTGACGTCATTTGAAAGAGACACTTTGTTTTGTTAAGTGGGTAGATTTTACACACATTTTTCACAGCATTGTTGTATGACAACATAATTAAGAGGGTTGGAGAGTACTGGAATATCCTGCTCAAATCAAACTGAACCTTGATGTTAAGAAAAAACATAAAATAATCTATATTGAGGACTAATCAATATATCAAAATACCATAAAAAGACTTGACATGGTTCTGACTGAACACAGTTACAGTGACCATAGTATGATATGATAAATACTCACTGATATATCATAATATATCATATTCATATATCACTGAATATCATAATTCACTGATACTGTCAAAGGTGGTGAACATTGCCTGTAAGAGGACATATTACAATTAAATCTTAATGAAAAACAGATTGATTGGTCCTGATTGGTTAATCGAGGTGTTGGTAATTGATAACGTGAAGTGAGATTGTTTTGTGAACTACTGTTTCCAAGGTCAATTATTGGTGAAAATGTATAGTATGGTATACAATTTTCAAAGCCTTAATGTCCAATGAAGTAAATGTATAGTACAATCATTTTACTGTAAACCTTAAGTTTGGTTTAATTAGACAGACGAGCAGGTAAATGTATACAATTCACCAGACAGGTGAGTCTCATTCAGATGGCAGCACAGATAGGTGGCTAAAAATGCTAAATGAACGATTGCCATTTCATACTAAAATGATCATTATATTCTCTAAGTGCATATTTAATTGGTTCAAGCCTCAAGAAAAATATCACATCCTTTAACCAGGCAGACCGAGATGGTGAGGTAGGAGATTTACAGGCAAGAAGTATTCTACGACGTCCAAAAGAGTGGTAAAGGAAAACATTTTCTTATCTTTAGTGCTATATAAGATCACAACAAATTACCAGAAGCTATAGAAGTTGGAATTATCAAAAACAGTTTGGGACAAGCCCAAAACGCGTGTATTAAATCTGCTTTTGGATAACCACGACGGTTGATGAGTCATGATATGGGACTATTTTAACAAACCTGCTTTCACTACAGTGCATCCTATGCACTCTCAACTACTCAATTAGAGTATATCAGCAGTCCTTAAGTACTTAAGTAACACATACAGTGTCCTTTTAAAAGTGGTTGACATGCAGAGGTGGAAGAAGTAGGATACTCAGACTCTTCACTTAAGTAAAAGTACAAACACCACAGTCTAAAAATACTCCAAAAGTCCTGAACTCAAAAAAATGTTATTTAAGGTACAACATATCATCAGCAAAATGTACTTAAAGTATCATAGATAAGAGTACAGAATAGTATAGTATAGTATAGTACAGTACAGTATAGTACAGTATAGTATAGTATAGTACAGTACAGTATAGTATAGTATAGTATAGTATAGTACAGTACAGTATAGTATAGTATAGTATAGTACAGTACAGTACAGTACAGTATAGTACAGTACAGTACAGTACAGTACAGTACAGTATAGTACAGTACAGTACAGTACAGTACAGTATAGTACAGTATAGTATAGTACAGTACAGTACAGCATAGTACAGTATAGTATAGTACAGTATAGTATAGTATAGTATAGTATAGTATAGTACACTATAATGCACAGTGTTATATTATTATAGAATATTATATATTTATTTTATCACTAACCAGCACATGAGTATTTTAATGTTTTTGTTTGTAAACGTGTGGGTAATTTAAGATACTTTGCGTGACAGGGGTAGATTAGGAGTATAGTACTGCAAAATATCCTAAAGGCATATCAGATGTTTTTATTTAATAAGTAACTATACGTGTCAAATATATGTATTGGAGTAAAAAGTACAATACTTCCCTTTGAGATGTGGTGGAGTAGAAGTATGAAGTAGTATGGCATGGAAACATTCAAGTAAAGTACATTTATGTCGAAATTGTACTAGGCTGCTTACTTATCACTGACCACTGTTTCTATTCTTTTTATTCTCTTTAATATGTTACATGATTTGCCCTCCACTTGTCTGAATGTGTTCAGTTACCTAAGCTGTCCACCAGGTGGGGCAGTGAGTGCAGTTACACTGAGAGAAAGTTAAAGCTTCAGTGCAGCACAGCTGTAATGGGCTCCATTAACTCTGATTGGGGGGAAAACACAATTCACTGAACGATATCTGTTTCTCCGTGGGGACAAAACCCCAACATGCTGCACTGGACCAGTATAGTGGCTATTAAATGTGAGTTATGATTTGTTTAGCTTGGAGCTAAACTCAATGAAGTTGTTATCATGGGACCCAGAGTACTGAAGAACACACGTGGTACCTGAGCCAAAAGTAAATGCCCTGCAGTGACTCGTTTTTGGACCCCAGTTAATAGTTGAATAAACACTCATATGTAGTAGGCTACTGTCATTTTAAACCCTAAGCATTGCAAAGGTGTCCTCGTAGGTAAAACAATCCTCTCCTGTTACACACACAGAGTTAACCCTCTCAAAGTTATGACATGTCACGTCTGAAATTAGACAGTGTTTATAGCTCGACGTCACCTTATAGATTTCCATACAGTCGACGAGCCGGTAACTCTGCTCGTACACCTCGTGCCCGCGCAGGTGTGGCTCTCAGGCTCGCGCCCGGCACCCCTCCCCCCCAGCTACAAAGTACAAACCCTGGCGGCGCGCTCCCGTGAAGTAATTCATTGTATCAGATTGAGACGGGAGGAAGCAGCGAGCGACTCGACTGGTCGGCAACCCTGCTCCGGGAAAGACTGAAAAATCCGACTGCTACCCACATAAACTGCAGGTAAACTACTTCCTGGAACACCAGGCCATTATAGAGTGCTTCTTCTCTCGTATGGTTAAGTTTAAAAGCGGATAGGGTATTTTTTAAAAGTTGTCCGGAGCTTTGAGAGGCCGTGCTAGCGAAGCTAACGGCTAGCTAGGTTAGCTAACGTTAGCGTTTCCCCTAACCGACCTCAATTTCAATGCCGCTTCCGCACTTGCCACACACTCTTGTGCTGAGGAGAAAAAACCGCCGTAGAAGCTCGTGTGACTGAAACACCTCGACCAAACTCCACCGAGGGCTGTCGGTAATCTGTGAAAACTTCAGTTATGCTTATATATGTAACCGTTGAAACTGGCCTAGATTGGCGATCCAGCCGTAGCCAAACAATGAGGCTCTTTTCCTGACTTGCCCCGGTGACCGGGCGGCTTCCCAACGGCTCCGCGTGAACGGCTGCTCGGAGTTAAAGTTAAACGTTAATGTTTCGGTAACATGCCAAAGACTAGGGAACAAATACACCACCTTGTACTTTTTTTTTTTATTTCAACACTAAAGCCGTATTTTCCCATTTTGTAGGTTTAACACATGTCCCTGACCATAAAGCACACAGTTTCTACTTGGTAGGGGCGTTTAAGTTTGAGGTTTTTTCGAATATAAGGTTTTTTTCATGAGCAATCGTCGCCTATGAGAAGTCACATGTGTATTATATGTGGGTCTTTGGTGTTTAGTTTGGATCGGGGCCACCCACCCATTCTTCCACTGCGGACACACTAGCCATCTGTTGCCTCTGTGATGACGCCATCTTTCTGGTGACCCACCCAGTGGCTAGCTGGTTTTAAAAACAATGTTTGTCTAAACACTGGGAGCTCTCACAGGCAAGAAACACAACTTTTCCTGTGCGTTGGCTATGGAGGCTAGTAGTCCACACGGAAGCACCAGTCCAATTTTCTAACCAACCATGCGAGTGTCAAATATTTGACCACCTCGGGCTGTTGGATACTGACAAACTGATGTGTCACTATTTTTAATTGACCCTGGTTATTGATGATGTGACAATATTCTGGGTGTGAGTTATTGTTTTAATTTAATAGTAAATGAAAGTCAGAGACATGTGATATGGTCTTGCAGAGAAAAAAAATTGCAGAAATGTACATGATGTTCAGGCTGGCAGATGCATTTCATGTCAATTTCACCCTGACACACTTTGAATAAATGTTATCATTGAACTGTATAGCCAAGGGAAATACTAATTTCAAGATGTACAACGATAAGTAATTTCAGACTAATCTAATCTTGTAATTCAGTGTCAAGAAGATATATGACTTCCACAGTTCTGAATAACTACTTTTTACAAGCAGACAAACGGACGCATATATATTTTACAAATACATTTATTCCGACAGGGTTCAATTAATTATTATTTTTTTTACTCATTTCATTATTCTTGCCAAATATAGAAAAGCCTTTGGAATAGCATTTAGTCCACCAGAAGATACAATAGCTGTTTTTGCAGCTCCAGGAGAGGAAGGCAGGTTTTTATTACAGGTGTTTTACACTGTCACCGTTAAAGCTGTTAACTAAAATAATATCCTCTCCTCCATTGTAATGGAGGAAGATAATGGTCACCAATTGATTTCCAATTTCATTAAATGTCCAATTCATAAATCTGACCAAAGAAAATTAATGGTCATGGCGTTTCCCCAATAATACAATAATACATGTCTGGTCTCTAGGGCTTTGTTCTAAAGATGTGGTGTGCTATTTATTTATTTTCTATTGCAAAAATGAGCATTGCTAATGCTCTTGAAAATTGTAATATAGTCTCCCTATTATACTTCCTTTCTCCAAAGAGGTCATTTAAATGTGTTCAAAAGCAATTTTGTATTGGCAGTGTTTTCCTGTGCAGTTGCTCAGTATAGTCTTAATGGTTCACTTGTTTAAGCCATTCTAGTTTTTTGTTTTGATTATAAGGATTAGAAAATGTGTAATATGAAATGATTGTGCTTTTTAACAAGGATCTTTTAATGAGGCTTCATAGTTGGCATTATGATTACCCAGGTGGTTTGAATGGATTAGTGACAATTTATCTTATGGTCGGAAAATGCAATGCTTTAATTACAATATGATTAATCTGGTTTACGTTTACATTTAGTATTCCTGACGTGTTCTTGAGCACATGCATGCTGTAGCTGTCATCTTAATGTAGTTTAGACAGATGTTGCATTAACAGCTCTGTACAAATCACTTGGCACAAGGGAGATTTATTTTATGGTGTATTTTTTACATTGTGTGTGCTGCACACAGTGATCCAAATAATATTTTTCTGTTCCTTTCACAGTAATGGATTAATTAAAAAATGTTTCCGCCCACATAAATGTCAGGTGGAAGAAGAAAGGCACTTGTCATGTTTCTGTCAGAAACTGAAATATTCATCAGGCGGCAGTCAGTTAACCATCACTAAGCGGTGGCTAAGTTTCCACGCTGAGGACTGTGGGGTATTTCCTGTCATAAACGCACACACAGGCCTTTTGATGCAACTGTTGCCTGTGTGGGGTTTTCTAAAGGACAGGCTGATGAATCATAAAGCGCACAGTAACCATTTTTAATAATACATGTAAAGCTGTGTCATACAAAGAAACATTGCAGAATTAAATGTGTTTGACCTAACACTTTATTCATCAGCGGAAATGCCACACAATAGTTTTGTGTTTGATGAAAACGGGTTGTGTGGACGCATGAGTGGGTTTGACTGGCAGACCTGCTGTCACAAATATTGGCTGTTTTAGTTTGATAGGATGACGGGTTACTTAACCATCCCAAAGGAGAGTAGATTGAAAGACGAAACCTATCAAACATTGTCTTTCTTTGAAAATTGCGTATTGCTTATCCAGTTAAGTATCTAAGGAGAGTTGCATGGGCTGTATTGTCAAATCAATGTAAGAGCAATTTTTTTTTTTAAAGGAGCACACAAAGATTCCTGTTAGGAAAGTCAGTTGAAGTGAATCACAAAATTGACAAGATGGTTTACCCCTGCTGCCAATTGTCTTCCTTCAATTTTCATTTGCATGTTTATCACAGCCGTTTTCCCTGTTGCTCTGTCTGTATCTATCCTAATCTGTTAATTTGATCCTGTTGGGGTTATCCCTGTCTCTCTCTTCATCCGTTGTTTGTCTCTCTCTTAATTTCACCTCATGGTCCCCTGTTGGCTAAAATGCAGATGGGGCAGAGATTTGTAGCCATGTCCCCATTACCTACCAGGATTATAATTGATCAGGGGAGTACATCTTGCACTCAATTAGTTGTTACTGCCTTTTTAAGTCTATTCACCCCAGAGAAGACAGATTGGACATCAGCTGCAGTATAGTTGTCCGCAGGCTGTAGTTGGTGTTCCATCGCTTCACACATGCACTAGTACAATGCTTGACAAGCCTGTTACATATTTTGGCCTGGCCGTGTGCCAAAGTGTCTGGCAGATATGACTAACATATTAGCAACAGCCCAAGATGATGTGTGTGGTTGGTGGTAGTTTTACATGCTGTTTGTTGGTGCTATTTAGCTGCAGGTGGTGGTTCCAGATTTGAGTGAGCTCTCACAAAAACAATTCTGGATTTTAGAAAAGGAATAGTGAAGATTGTAATACAGATTTCATATTCCCCAGCATCAAAACTAGTTGAATCCAACCCATTTTTATCCAGATTTTTGTATTTCCTCCTGTTCACACATTCTTTAAAAATGGCAAGTTTTCTCTAGTCTCTCACATGCCTGAAGCTTGCATGCGTGTTTTGTATTGAGTCAGTGATTTACACTTTCAGCTCGTATTGTGCAGGTATAGGCCTGGGTGATTTGGCAAAGAAAGAAAATCCTGTTCCTTTTTCTAAAAGCCCATTTAAAGCTAAAAGAAACAATGAAGGTAATGCAAGACTGTTGCTGCGTGAATGCAAGAGTATGCGTCTCCTGCATATTTTGTGCAAAGTGCAGGAAAACTAAAACATGATTGACTGACTGATTTTGTTTCTGCATGGCTGTCATTATTCTGCAGATTCACAAAATATAGGTTACCCTGCTTGGTTTTCCTTTTTTTTTTTTTCTATTCAAAAAATGAGAATACCGTTGGTACGTCTCATCATGTTGAAGAAGGCACTTGTGGACACTGTTCACATTGTTGATGTAATTGTTGTGTAGTTCTGTGTTGTAATACCCTTGTTCTATGGAATGACATCTGTGAATTTTTCTGCTACACGCATGAAGAGTCGAGTGGTTGTAGTCTGTTGGCTAGTCATGAGCAATGAATAAGCGTGAGATTACCCTCGCTCAGTTTGCGTAGTCCAAAATTATGGACCTAGTTCCTGTTGACCATTTTGCTAAATCATTTTTATACGACTGTAACATTTGCATCAGACTATGTGCTGTGCTTCCGATATCGTATGTTACCCTGCTCTTTTGAAACAAGAGTTCAGGCAGTTCAGACAAAACAGTCTCTACTGCTAATGGGGATTTTCCTGTTGTGTTTTGTCTTTATTGTGCCCCTGTTAAGTGTTTTCCTGAATCTTTTTTTGGCCAGGAAAACAAAACAAATTTATGTCTGCTGTACTGCCAATGATGGAAGGTTCTTTGTATTAAAAAACATTTTCAAGACTCCTTGTCTGGGAAGCCGCTCTAAAGGAATAATTGGCTGCTTTAATGACTTGCTTATAGGCACCTAGGCAGCATTTGTTGAAATGAGGCCACATTGTTATTCACCCGCTGGTCAAAGGTTTCAAGCATTGACCATACACCCACCTCGAGGCTACGGCTGCCCCTGTTTTTGTCTTTTCCTTTTTCCTCACGTCATAGAGGGAATGGTCTAATATTTTTTGACACTGCTGTCCTACTTGGTGTGTTCATCTACCATTTATAGAATGCTTGCAGCACCTCACAGTGCTTTAGTGCAATTTAGGGTCAGAAACTCATTAGTTTCTGACCCATTGGCCCGAGGGCAAAAGAAGGCTGTGAAATTGAAAGGCAATTTTATTAGGGAGTGATAATTGACCTTAAGCATTACTAGTATACCCAGTGTGCCACAGCGGGTGTCTTGTGTGGGAACATGTTACTTAGGAAGTATGTCCATATGTGCTGCAGTTTAGAGAAAAGGCTAGTTTTTCATCAGAAAAAACTGACTACTCTGACAAAAGTTGAAGTAAATGTAGGCAGCACACAGTTTACAGTAGCCGAAAATGCCACTTGCATACAAACTGCTGTATGGCCAAAAAACGGAAAAAAAGAGGAAAGGAAGACAGACCGATTGGGGCCAGAGACCATCATCTTATGCAAACCCTATTCCAAATTTAAACTAATTCTAGCTTTGCAATCTTTTTTTACAGCAACAATCAAACCCCTAGTACCCGCGGTCTCTGTTCAAAGGGGCACAGAGAATTAAACCTCTAACGTAGGCTGTGGTAACGCCATGTTACAGCTCCAGAAATGCTGCAAGATCAAAACTGCAGCCCCGCTGATGAATTCAGAAAGAACAGGAGAGATGTCGGGGAGTTTGCTCTCGATCACGCCTCCGGCTGCCTCACTGTGAAGGAGATGGCAGGGTAGAAAAATGTGATCGACACCGCACAGTGCTGCACCTTTCTGGATCAAGGAGGAAATAACCCGTCAGGCATATGATGCATTACCCTCCCTATATGGGGTCCGGTTGTCCTTGTGCAGTTAGTAAGTACACAGTACATGTACTGTGTTGGTGTGAAGGTTGTCTCTGCAGCAGTGCCACTGTGACAAATGAGGTGTTTTTGATGTGTACTTGGTGAGTAAAGCAGGTGTGCCTTTTTGATCAGAGCTCAAGTATGAAGGGAAATGCCTGTTTCCTGTTAAGTTGTGATCACACTTTGCGTTTGGTTTAATGTGACCGTAATTCTTTATTATACACCGGCAAGAATTTAGGAATTAAAAAAATTTCAATGAAAGAATGCACAACATCTAAACCCAGTTCCTGTGTTTGTGACCTTTTGTAAAATTTCCCAATATGGAGTGATCCAAGCTGCTCTCAGCAAATGACTACATGACAGTCATTTGCCCCAACTTCCCTTAACTCGGTTGGGCAAGCTTGTTCTCTTACACCCACACTGACACATCTGTTGGGTCCTTTATCGTCATGAATTACTGGAACCTCAGTTCAATTTTTACTTCCTTGTAGCTCATGTTGTGCTGTGCCGTATTGGCCCCCTTCATGTTGACACCCGTATGTTTAAGGGTGGGAGAGGAACCTGCACTGCAGGGGCATGCACAGAAATCTGGGGGGTACTGGTGCAATCTTAATATCGAGGTAGTTTGTGGGATTTCAGGTTTTCCTTTACACATACTGTCCTCTGCCCCAAATGTGAAGTGATTCTTGCTACTTGTTCAATATTAAGCCTCACGGTTTGCAAGCCATTTTTACTTCAAGGAAAATGCGTTGAAATAAAATGGGAAAACCATTACATTTCTGTCACAGAATCTTTTTTTTTGTTTGTTTTTTTATTACATTAATCCTCTAACAACCCCCCAAGAGACTCTGAACCATAGGTGCTTTTTTCTAGCTCCAAGGTCAAATGTGTCAAGTATAGTGTTGCACGGTGCACCCGCACTGTGCAACACTACTCGCCACATTGTCTTGCTTTCGTGCCACATATGTTTCATGTTATTTTCATGCTTTCTTTCGTCTTCGTGCATGAAATAGTCTGTTAGGCAGGTCGATGGTTTGTTGTGTATTTTCCTCCAACGGTCACACACAAATGTTTTTGGATCGTCAAATGCTTTGCTGTAACGGTTGCACTTCTGATTCTACTTAATGTCATGCTTTTCCTGTGGCTCCTTGATCATAAACTCTACCTCCTCCTCCGTGTCTTCCTCCAGGGATGGCAGCCATCCGTAAGAAGCTGGTGATAGTGGGGGATGGAGCTTGTGGCAAGACCTGCCTTCTGATTGTCTTCAGCAAGGATCAGTTCCCTGAGGTCTACGTCCCCACCGTGTTCGAGAACTACGTTGCTGACATAGAGGTGGATTGCAAACAGGTGAGGCAATTTCCCAGGCAACTGTCACAACCCATCCCTGCCTCTTTTAATCTCTGCAATGGCTTTTTTGTGCTGGTATCGGGGCTTATTTTGTTCCCTGGGTGTTTAATTATGCTCAACGCTTTAATTCTACCTTCAGGGCCAAGTGAGCAAGTGTTGATAAAACGGCACTGTTCCATTTTCTCATCTCCCCTCACATTGCAGCAGTCATCTGCTTAGTGTGGTGTGTTTTCTACAGACTGCTTCACTTAGTCACAGGCCTTTAAAGTAATCGTCAAAGCGTTTGTACGTGTTTCTGGGTCGTCTTTTAGATGAAAGTCTGTTTTTATCTAAAATGCTGTCAATTGCTATGCTAACTCACACTCACCAGAAGTCTTGACTTGTTGTTGGTTTTATTTTATAACAATGCATACACGTCCTATGCGGACACACATTGATGATAGTGTTCATGCCTGATTTTAGATGAACCTTTTTTATATACCAGAACCAGACTGTTTAATAAATCCACTGTAACTCAGAAATTAGAAGGATATATTCTCTGGAGTAAGACTCCTTGTGGCTTCCAGGTTCATGATGTACTCTGTGTGTGTGCTACTCTGGATAACTGCAGCACCCAGCCCAACTCATCAGTCATAAACCCACACATCCTGACCTCATTCTGGGTTAATGGGATCCTGGGACATTGAGTCTTTATTGGCTGTTTCTAACCCTGTGTGCCGCCGAGGACGACTCGGATCACTTCTTGTCAAGTGTCACACTTTCCCAAATATGGTTTCCATTCCTGATTTAGCTTTGCAGTCTGCTCGCTCAGAGAGGTTTTTTTAAGGCACTGTCACATTTTGCACTTTTGGGGCTTAAGGGCTGTGTGCCAGGGTGTTTTATTAGTGATGAACAAATGAAAATGGGTCTGATGTGACAGTTAATAAAAAGAAAACCCTGTATCTAATTCTAAAATAGGACCACTTTTTTTTAAGGAACATTTTACCTTTTGCATTAGAGATATTTCGCCTTTTTTAAAATTTTTTATTTTTACTTCACTTTTATGAGTTTGCTGAAATGATTACAATAATCTTTTTGCATTTGGAGATTGGTCTCTGCGCCAGTGGTGGGTCGGAGCCTGGAGCTCTGCAGCGGGACACTATTGATCATGATGCATTCATTTCCTCTGGTGGAATAAAAAAGTGTCCCCCTTCTTTTTTTTATTTATAGTTCCTGGTCAGGACAAGGACTACTGCGGCCGTTGTTTATTATATAATTTATTTGCTGCCTTCAATTTGAAAGTTGTGCTGATCAGAATGGACATGCTGTATTAACTTTTGTTCTTCTTCTCTTTCCCCCTTTCTCCACATTCCTTTGTCCTTCTCTCTACCCTCAATGCGTGCGTGCTTGTGTGTATGTCAGGTGGAGCTGGCTCTCTGGGATACTGCGGGTCAGGAGGACTATGACAGGCTGAGGCCTCTCTCCTATCCAGACACTGACGTCATCCTCATGTGCTTCTCCATAGACAGCCCTGACAGCTTGGGTGAGTAAAAACTACACGCACCTACACACAATCACACACCTACACACAGTCATGCATGACATAAAGTACAAGATCGTAGAGGAACTGCTTAAATTTGCACAACCACACTGACGCAGTGGCATGCAGCCATCCTGTAAAACAACAAGTCATGCTTTTTCAGGCATAATGATTATGAACAGCACTTCTGTGATCACATGGAAAAGGGATTTGTGTAAAATAAGGTGATAATAGCTGCAGATAATTAAAGCGCCAGACATGAATTAAACGGGATTACATGAGAGGAAGTTACTATTGTAACAAAACAAAGGCTTATTGTAATAGATCTTGTCATTTCAAATTGTTTTACATGACCATTCTTTTGTGTTTTTGCTGACCAAGTCGGGGAGATTTCTTTTTCAACACTTGATGCTCAGTTGAGATATGGAGACTCGTCGTTGTGCTTTTTTTTTTCTTGTCTTCAGAAGCTGATTTATATTTGAAGTGACTCGTATTCTATATTAAATCAAAATGCTGCCATCCTGTGAGTTAACTCTGTTAACTAATTTAACGATATGGGTAATTGCTGCGCCATCAAAGAGATTTTATGCAACTGTTCCATTGTCAGTTTTTTAATGTAGGTTTTCAATTGTAGCAACAATTGATACTAGCATTTCCTATGACTTTGTTGGATTCTTAATCTTTACATAGTAATTTTAGCATTTCCAGTTTTATAAGTGAGACGTGCACAGAGGCACAAAAAGATAAATCACTACTATTACAGAGCAAGTGCAGTACACGGATCACTTAAAAATATGCAAATACTGATTTAATAGTTCTCTCTTTTTCCTTTTTTTATTGATCTGTGGTGGCCTCCCATTGCTAGAAAGTTTATCCCACTGCTGAATTAAAAATATATATATATATCCTAAGATGGACCACCTTTACCTTACCACACACACAATAAAATGGCCAATAGATATTGATCTATTATTTTTCCTTCACAGAAAACATTCCAGAGAAGTGGACCCCAGAAGTCAAACACTTCTGTCCCAACGTTCCCATCATCCTGGTAGGAAACAAGAAAGACCTGCGCAACGATGAGCACACACGCCGAGAGCTGGCCAAGATGAAGCAGGTACCATAACTCTTGTCTGATTCTTTTAATATTAAATAGAGATCTATTGCCATTTTTGGATATTCTGTGTGCCTTCTACCAATCAATTACAATAAACAATAATGTGGATGTAAGCTGTATTTTAAGTATATTGCTCAATTTCTGTGTTTATCAAGACTAAACATGCAAATGCACTCTGATGCACACGGATGAGCATAAAATACCAGCTTCTAGTATTACCATCTAGCTTTTCATGCATGCATCTCGTCTTAGAAATCCCTCTCTTCCCCCTCAACCATATCTATCATTGATGCCCGATGTACAGAGCAGTAAGTAAAATGAGTAAAGATCACAGCTTTCACTAGTATTTATAGTCGTAGTTAGCTTTATTAGCCAGTATTTTCGAGACAGTGTGTGGGGTACAGTGAATGTGTTCCTAAACTAAATTCTTGTTTTCTCCAATAGGAGCCAGTGAAGTCAGAGGAGGGGCGGGACATGGCCGGCCGCATTGCAGCCTTCGGTTACATGGAGTGCTCTGCTAAGACCAAGGATGGCGTGCGGGAGGTGTTCGAGATGGCCACCAGGGCGGCGCTGCAGGCCCGCCGCGGAAAGAAGAGCAATAAATGTGTAGTGCTGTAAAATGGCTCGCACATTTGGACTGTTTTCACCCCGGGCGACTGTACCCAGGGGCTAGAGCTCGGGAGGGACTATGGGATTACTAGATGAGGGAGGGAGGGGGGGAGGGGGACGGGGAAAAAAAAGATTGCAGTAAATGACTACCGCTGTAAAATGGCTGTTTGTTGGACTGAATATACCCTGGGACTTGGGTTTGGGAAGCTTTGTTGGAGAGGGACGGGTGGGTGGATGGGCGGGGGGGAATACCGCTGTAAACCATTGGGCTCTTTATCCGTTTTGTCTTTTTCAACAAGCCACTTACCCTGATAAACACCATTATGAGATTCTGGTCCTTTCTAAAAAAAAATCTAGCCTGACTGGTAAAACTAATAAAGTTGCTGGTGAATTATGGGATGTGCCGGACTGCGTTCAGTGTGAACAACAACAACAAAAAAAAAAAGCGTAGTTTCCTGCCTGGATGGCATGGACATGGATGTGGGCAAATATCAGACAGCACAGTAAATGAGTACCACTGTAAACAGCCACCAGTGGACTATTTGTCTGCAGGTGTTCATACCTGGGAGCAGGCCTGAGGCAGCGTGGACAGTTGAAGGGATGGGAAGGCTGGAGCGTGTGTGTGTCCAAAGCTGGGCGAAACTTGCAGATTGTTATATGCTGTAGTTACCTGGGCGGGTTATTTGAACTGCCCCGAAAAGTAGACAAGTCACCAGTAAACTGTAATAATCTATTAGCTTGCCGTTTTTAAGAACAAAAATAAGACATTTTAGAGGGGAAAAAAAATCCAGATTGGGTTGTTGGTCAGGTGCTCGGGTCTTATGTGTCGTATTATCAGAGCGCCGTGGAGCTACGTGCTCGCATGTCCAGCTCAGTGCCATCGAGTCTCTCACTGTGGCTAATCCTTTGCTCGCAGTGACAAACGCATTGAGCCGTACTCTCACTGAGATGATCTGTTACAGAGCCACCTAATAGTGAAGGCTCTATTTGCAGATAAACTGCACGGTTTGATTTCCCTCAGCGCTGGCCTTAAAGTAGATGGGTCTCATTGCCACCTGTGTGTTCCAGTTGCTGCTTTTAAATGTTAGGTGTCTTACCATGGCAGTGTTGCAGCGGACAGTGTAAAGTGAACTTCCAGAGGAGCAGCAGAATCCACTGGGGTCTGTTTGTCTACCTCAGGAGGTGATCAGCTGAATGTTCTTTAACAGCATCAGTGGAAGTGGCAGGTAAGCTGTGTTCCCACTGGATGATGAAGGTAGCTTCCTGCCCTACATAAGCTGACCAAAATTTACGCCGTGGCTCAGCTCTCATCCCTTCCTGTTCCACATAGCCGACTGCTGGAGCTCATCTTCCCGTGGTTTTAGACCAGGACAAAGAACAAGGAGAGGAGAGTTTTGTGTTTACATGCACACCCCCGATCCCCTTATCTGGCATGAACGACTTGATTTTTCTTCTTTCTTTGTCCGGGCATGTATACAGGTCAAATGTACAATAATAACCCAGAACTAGTTCATGTTTGAGGGGAAAAAAAGGTGCCTGGGATATACCATGTTATCCACCATATACATACATTTTTACTGGTTAACGGTTGGCACCTGCCATTTGCTTTAACATGACACGCGTGACCCTTTTCTTTTTTTATCCTGTGCAAGGAAATGCCAGAATTGTCAGGTTGGGCAGGCAGATAGATCTCTGTGCTAAAACATACTGGTAATCTACATCACTAACTAGCAGAGTGAGAAGTAACCACCTGCTGTATGTTTCATTTGGGGATCTTTTTTAAGGTCTTTGCATTCTAAAAATGTTATGGATGGGCCGTCATATTTGGGATTAATCAGCCAGCAGCCCTCCTTGACTGTTCTGTGTGTTTTACTGGCAGACTGAGGCTCTCTTCACAGTGTTGAACCCTCCTGTTCTTCTTCCTGGCCTACAGGGAGGAGCCTGTTCCAGAAACTTGGTTGTGTGTTGTTGGGTTTTTTTTATACTTTATTTCCAGCTTTTAAAAGAAAAATGTCATGTTGTCTATCAGTATTTAAAATAGGAGGTTTAAAACTATGGGACTGCTTTTGTGTTGTCGCTTTAGTTTTTTCTTCTTTTGTGCTTTACCTGAATTTTTTTCTGATTAACAATTGGTTGTGAGGACCCGTCAATCATCCCTGCCAAATGCTGTTATTAGGCAGTCAGGAGACAGGCTGGCCTCTCGGCTGCCTGTGGAGCATCGTCGGCTCTTTTTCTGTTTGATTTAAACACGAACTTGGCTGAGAAGATAAAAATGAAAAAACAATGAACGTCTCCTTATTATGTACAAATAATTTTTATTCCTACTTTTATTGTATTTTTAAATCCTAATTTTGGATGGTGAAGCAGTGACGTAAACAAAGGAACCGGAAAACCAAGCTGTATGCAAAGTCTGTAAATATAAAATGTGGGTTTGTTCATACTAGACTATACACACGCACATGACTGGAAACTATTTGTAAACTAGCTTTGGTTTGTGTAATAAATTACTTTCTATAACACCCAGCTCCTATTCACTGTGGTCTCGGGGGGGGTTATTCATAATTCAATCAATACACATGAAGTATGAATGAACTGGCAAATTCATTTTTCAGACTCCAGACTGAACATGACACAAATTATGCAAAAAGAATTATTGAGAGGAAGGAAAGTGACATTGTGAATTCTACCCAAAATGGTGTTTACCATTAAGAATAATTAGTTGACTCGATGTTCAGGGATATATATATGTATTTATATATATATATATATTTTTTTTTACTTTTTGCTTCTAGTTGGTGAGATTTTTGTTAGGAATGTGAACCAGCCACTCTTGAAATGTGGATCTTTAGTTAGACAACTGCATTTTACTAAGTGCCCGCCCCCTTAAAGCTACACCCCCAAATCCCAAATGTTCAACTCTCTTCATTACTAAATGGTCACAACTGAGTTTCAAAACAGTGCATGGAGTAAATCTAGATAATAGTTTACAGTAATGCATGCATTACCCCACTTAGATACCCCCCCCCCCCCGCCTCTAAGTGCTAGCATTTCAGCTAAATATCAAAGCAGCACACCAACAGGCTTCTTTTAACACTGACTTGAGTGCGAAGCTCCTCAAATTCTGCTCCTGTTGCTCTGTTTTAATGCGCCACAAACCAGTGTTGCAATAGTCTTATCACAAAATGAAAACAAGAAGTAAACGTATTGTACTTCACTAGAAATAATTGGAAATTGTATGTGTATTCCTGTCATTGCAGCTTCTGTATTCTCACTTTAAAGGAAGAGAAGCCATTTCTCATTTGGCTCTGTTAAATCCCCATAGATGAAGTTTCATTAACACCCACGGCTCGTCATTAGTAGGACTGCTGGTTGAAGAGCAGAAAGCAGCACCGCACCATTCGGAGGATATGCCTGCAGCCTCACTCTGAGGCCTGTGCTGCAGAGAGAAGAGTGTGTGGGAAGCCGAGGTTTCAGCCTGAGTGGGATGATGCTGGATGTTGTGGGGTAATATGGAGAAGCTGCGAGTGGAAATGCTCTGTGACCGACAATAAAACACAGGAGTTGTGTAAGGCAGCGCGGAGGAGTGGGAATCCAGGAATGAAGCGGATGTATGAGCCGGGTGGCGCTCACAAGGAGCATGCACTTACAGTAACCTTTTAGTATAGAAACGTGAATTTAGCCTCACCTTTCAGCACACATCACATCACATTTTTAGAGCTGGTGTGGAGGAGGGATCTACTGGTATAGAAAATGTTAGGATTCATGGTAGGAGGAGGCCTCCAGTGATGGTTTACAAGAGGTGTAGTGGGTGGATGCGAGAAGAAGTCAGCTTGTGCCTCTCGCAGTGAAAATGACTGATGGAGAGAGCCCTTACTGTGAAACACTTCACCATCAGTCACTCCACTTTCTTCTTCAGTAAAGAGATAATAGCAAGCATAGTGGAAGTATTCCGATCTTTTACTTGAGTAAAAGTAGCAATGAAAGTCAAAGCTCTGAAATACTCCACTAAAAGTATAATTCCTGCATTCGGTACTAATTCTGGATAAAAATAGTCCCTGTTTGTTTTGT
>CALSCE010009645.1:14051457-14063120 GCA_943593645.1 Bovichtus variegatus
GCCACGGTGGTTTACCTCAACCTCGGCTACAGTAGTACGGTTATTCATCACTTATTAATAAAGTATATACTCTCTACTATGCGAGGGGAAGTGACTGTGGCTCTCTGGAGACATTCACAACGAAACCAGAGTCAAAGGGGAAGGAAGGAAGTCCGTCACTGCCTGCTCCACCCTAAAACTGGTGGCCGGGCATCATGTAAGACACGCTGCCTCTGGTGCAACACTTGTAGAGGAATGAGCTGGAGGGAAGCTGCGCGAGGAGACTGCTCCCTGCTTCTCTCTCTCGCGCTCTCTCGCCGTGTCTCGCGCTCTCAGCCTGCCTCTCCTCCGGCTGCCGGCCGGTGAGGAGTAGCGCGCATTGGAGCTCGACCGCCGGCTTTATATACCCATCTATTTTTAGCCCCTCGCGAGCCCAACTATATTTAACCAATATGCGCTCATCACCCGTCCGACGTGTCCAATGGGATGAGAGGCAGAGGAAGAGGGTCGTCCAATGGTAGGAGGCGAGAGGGGACAGGGGGCGGGTTACACAAGAGCCTATCATCTGCAGTGAAACAGCAGGGGGGGGGGCAGACCTCTCACTCTGCTGCTGTTTCAAGGCACCAAACACCTTCAACTGTTCCTCACCTCAGGAACAATACATGTTCTCAGAGGGCTTCAGTCTAAAAAGCTAAAACGTGATGTTAAGGTTCTCTAGTCATATCACGAGAAGTGAAAATCCTCTCGCTTGCAAAGAAATTAGTACATTGGTGTTTTTTTTGTACATACTCTGAAATAGACATAACAGGTTGGAACAAAGGCAACAAAGCTGGACAGTAAAGAACTATTATTTACACAAATATGGGAAAAATAGGTGTGTGTGTGTGTCTATATATACATAACGGTGCATTTTAAACTGTAAGAATATAGTCTATAATGCGAGCAAGTGTATGTTGAACTGTTGAACTGATGTTAAGTGTTCATCAAAGTGACCGCCTGTATAAAAAAAAACAGTCCTAGCGTCTGGTTGTTATGGCTGATCCGAACCACAGTGTTTGATATACAAACAACACGCAGTCATTTCAGAGTAGAATCAGCTACTGAGGCAGGTTGAACTTCCTGAGCTGGCACAGGAAGTACATCCTCTGAAGTACATCCTATTTTTCTGATGGTGGAAGTCCACTTTAGGTTGTGGAAGACGGTGGATCCCAGAAACCTGAAGGAATCCACAACTGACACAGTGCTGTTGAGTTTGGTGACGGAGTCCACTGTCGTCTCCACATTTTAAAAGGCTTTCAGCTCCAGGTTGTTCTGAATTTGGCCTGAATTTGTAGGACAAAACCGTGTGTTTGCTGTCTTCAATTGACACCAAAATGCATTGTGCACCATGACATAAAGCTAATTTAAGATGTAAGCAGATCTTCTCTTAATGTTAGGAGGGAAAAGATAATACTTGACCTTTAAGGTAGATTCACTCAATGCATCCCCATTAGTTTCAATGAAGACCAATCAAAAGACATTCCACTTCCTGTCATGAATCTCATTTCATATATAGCTGTGCTCGTGTGTGGTGCTGCTGCGTTATTGAGAGGTGACGCCTCTTTCTACTACTGTTTTACTTATCTTTCAAAGAGACGATCTTTGGGGATGACTTTGAACTGGTAGGACTGGCAGCTGTGTGTGAGGTGTATTTTTTGAGAAGACTTTGGAGAGTAGGGCTATGACTAGGATTGCCCCATGATTGTGAGTCATGGGGACATAGTCAAAGTTTTATTTTAGGCTGTCTGCAACGAAACACAACGCCCAGTGACCATGTGTCTCCGCTCCTGTGGCAGGACAGGTTCATAGTCTCCATGACACATTTAACTTAAACAAATAAATACATAAACAGACCAAAACACTGCCTTGTGTTTCACACAGTTGGCTGCAAAAAAACAACCCATAAATGAGCTCCTTACTGAGATTATTCAGCCACAGTGCTGATGTTCATATTTTTCTGTAGATACTACTGGCTACCGTTTAGCACCAAGCGCGCTCCCGCCAGCCGCGCCCCCACACAAGAGGTTCCAACACATCATGACGGGAGCGCGCAGGACGGTCAGACCTACTCCCTCCAAAACACTCCACCCATCATAAACTCCATCACATCTGCTAAAGGATTTAAATCCAAACGACTGTCTTCGATTAAACCTGATTGGAATAACATTCAAAAGCATACATTATACTTGACCAGTAAGGGAATGCTCCTACAGTATGATTGTATACATGTCTATGCTATAATTGTAATACTTACCATAAGAGATTAAAATCATATCAGAAAAAGCAACACATGCAATAAACTCACAACTGAGATCCATCAACACTTTAGTCTCGACAGGGTGGATTACGATGATTTGTCAATAAAAATAATTTATTTCCTTTGAAACATTATGTTAAATGAAAAAAAGACATAATAATAATTTATTACAGTAGATTTATCAGCTCTCAACGGAAAATCATCTGCGTCCTGGTAATTCTTGAATATGTAATGTTACTCATTTGGGAAAATATATCATACATTGTATATAGTTTGGAGTATAAGATGATGATGATAATATTATTATAGGACCTAGAATGAGTGAATGAAACGCTGGAACAACGACAGCAGCATTTACATTAAATTTACATTTCCCCTAATCTTTTTCATAAAAAAAATTCAGGGTCTCAAGACAACTGAAAGGCATGTGCACCTTCAGTTGCTATTATTTGCTCTTGGCTTGTATTTTTAAAACACATTTTAAATATGAACGTATGTTTCCCTCCTCCTAGGTAAAGTATACTGCATTGTCACGTTCATGCACTGACCTCTAGTGATGTAAAGCAGCCATTACATCTTAGCTGTGTTCATAGCTGTGGCTTCTCTTCTTCTGTGACAACTGAAGCTTACTCTCACAGATAGTCTCGCGGGAATTCGGCGTTTGCAAGACGCGAGATCTCCGAATCAGGTAAGTGGTGTGAAGAAACGCACGATGGCAGCAGAGTCCTGCTTCACACAGGTAAGGCTGTCACCTGTGTGAAGCAGGACTGATGTTTCCAGTGTATTCAGGCAGACACACACGTGGCCACATCTGTTGAAGCTTTTGTTTGTCCCTGTTTATTATGTTAGATTTAAGAAGTCTCAGCGCGCCCTTTGTCTCCATACCACATTAAAACATATGAAATAATTAAAAGTTTAAACATCCCTGTACTAGCTGACAGTTACAGCGTTATAATGACTATTTCATATTTTCTTTTTAAATAATTGCTATGTGCTGTAAACTAGTATTGTGTCAGTTAACCAGCTCTTTATGGAACAGGATAGAAATATATACAAATAACACAATAAACAGGACAACACTTGCTGTCACTCATGTCTAATAAGACCTGCTTAGTGTAGGGGAGACAGGTCACAGAAACAAACATGGAACATCAAAATGTTTGCTTTCTTGACATGCACTCATCTACTATGTTGAAAGAAGTCAATAACTTTTTTGTTGAGGGTAAAACTTCAGTTTTATGGCATCGGAAGTTTTAAAAAAAGTGGACTAAGCGTGATACATATTGTAGATATTGGAAACGTGTTGCTTCTAGTTAATAGACATAGGAATGAGCTACTTTTTGATATACAATTTGAAATGCTGTGATAAGTGACGGTAGTTGGATAACATCCTTTCATTACAAAGGGTCGGGTGGTGCATGTGTTTTCTTATTCATGAACTTGTGTTTATTGTTTAATGTATATTTGATTTGGGTATTTTGAGGGATTAAAAACAATGTATATAGAGTTATCATTATTTAGAATTAGACTAATGATCAATTGCTTGAAAATGTTTGGTTTTATAAACGGGCAGATATTCAAATCTTCTTGTTTTCTGATTCTTCGGTGAATTAAATGTTCAAATTGTTTTTCTTTCTTCGTTACTATAGAACTTTAACAATGTGCCAACGAGCCCCACAACTTGTGCTAAGGTTGGCACAAGTTGTGGAACTGGCACAACATGATCACCCCATAGATGTTCCCCATATGTTCCCTCTATGTACCCCATCGATGGGGGCGTTCAAGCAAATAATCCCTTATGAATCCCACTGGTATGTTATATAAAACTTACAAACAGCCACCAGCGTCTTAAAACCCCCTCACTTACGTTTAGAAAAAACAGCCTAATTGATGCTTTTTTTTTGTCTTTATAACATTTTCCATCAAGCATGATATCATATACACAGTGAATTAGTGGCATTAGGGTTCATATCAGCCTCAAAAGGAGGCGCAAACCTCGTGAAACTAAACTTACGGAACAACAAGATGTTAATGAGCGCTCGTTAAATGATGCATTCTCACTCAACCCACGAAACACAGGGAATGTGGCAGTGTCCATGAGTAAATGGATGAGTGTTTGTGTCTATGTGGTTTGTAGTGAATAGCAGCGGTAAGATCTGAGACCAGTAATGAGACCAGAGCGCATTCACTAATTTAACTAATAGACGTCACTTGTCAGAGGGAAATCAGAGGCCTTTTGTTCGCCCTTGTTCGGAGGTCATTAGTTGTAATTAACAAGCTGACTGATCAGGTAAAGTTGGGGAAGAGCTTGTAATTATCCTGTCTCCATGACCCGAGAGTTTAGGAGGCTCTTGTAAGTCAGTTTTATGCCGACAGCTTAGAGTGAGAAAGGTGAAAGTGACGTTTGGAGGTTTTAAACTGACAATACTGAGCTTCATGCTCGTCTTTTCCATCTTTTCTCCTCAGAGATGTGACGCATCGTTGGCCAAAGATCCAACCGGCCAAAAAGAATCCGCATCCGAGGTAGTATTCTTGAGTGGTTTTGCTTGGCTCTGTAGTACAGGACATGGCTAACATGTCAAATGCAAACTTAATGAGATAATTGCAGTGTCTTGTTACAAGCGACCACATGATTATAAAACATGCAACAAGAAGCAGCAAATTGTGACTCATTGACTCACATGTTCAAGTAATGACTGCAGCGCCCACTGTTTCCTGCGTTGCTAATGCTGTAGTGTTATTGCAAAATGTCAAACTTAACCTTTACACTTTACTAGTCAGGTTTTTCCAAATTTCCAGAATCTCAACAGAAAAAGCAAACATGAACATTAAAGAACTCGAGTTCCCTCATTCTCTGTTTGTTAAAAATAGCTAAAATGTCCATTTTTTTTTTACCACCAACACAGGTAATTCAGCTAATTCAAGCTTTTACATTTGCGTATTCAAACACACAGATTCCTGTAAGTGTCTCTGTTGCACAGGATTGGTGAATTTTTATGTTGCCAGTTTGTCTAAAATACATACAAGAACTTGGCTTGGTGCTTTTCACTGGCAGCGATGAAAGTGACAAAGAAAAGAGCGCCACCTACAGGAACGTCTGCATCAATTAAAGCAACATTATGCAACTATTTTTATCTTAACATAACAGCTTCAAAGTCATTTGTAGGAGGCGATGTTAGCTGGCTTGCTATGTCTCGTGATTTTGCACTTGCTTGATGTTTGGCTGTGTTAGCAAAGTTGTCGACTCGCTAGTTTTTAATATATATGAATGTAAACGTAACACATGCTCTGAAACTGTAGGGGCGCTAAATTGCACACACACCAATTATTGCGCAATGTTGCTTTAAAGTGAGTACACTGTTTGATTGACAGGTGACAGCAATGAGAGGTAAGCAGTAAGACTAACATTACTAACAACAACAACAATAGATGTGTCGTTCATAAAACGTCTTTAGGGTATGATGGAGTTGCACTGAGCTGCAGAAACTTTTAACGTTAATTATTAAAACAAGAAGCCTCATTAGCATATTGCTCAAAGTCCAGCAGGGCACCGCGAGGTTCTTCCTCTTCTTCTGTTAAATTGTATGATAACTTAATTAATGAGAAGATTTGACCAGATTTGCCCTAATCCAATTAAAATCTGTATGAGGTTGTGTAAACAACACGTTACAGGACTTCTCATTATATTATTAAACTGCTGGGTCATATTTGAAAAAGAAAAACCTCTTACTAATTATACAATTGCCAACAAGTGTGGAGAATAAATCATCTAGGATTCAGAAATCCTTGGAGAGTGTGTACTTGTTCATTTGCACGCAACCTAAATTCATTATTTATTCCAGAAAATGAATAAATTGTCCCTATTAGCCTGTGACTGAACTTGAAGCTGGTGAAAGATTCAGCCAGCGCTGCTGTCCCCCAGTGAGCAGCTATCTACTGACAATAACAGAGCAAGAACGCAGGCTTTAATTATTGCATTTGGGTCGGGAGGGGAAACCGAGAAAATAATGAGAAAGAGGAAAGAGACTAAGAAAGAGCCGTTGGAAGTGAAAGAGTGAAGGAGAAGATTTGTTTTAAAATTGATTTTATGATCTTGCTCATTACTTTTAATGCACTTCATGGCCCCAGATGATATCTCCTGTGTCCCTCTCCCCGTATCAACCTGCACCATCGCAGGATTTAAGAATAAAAAGTGCTGAACTTTTGCTGTTAGGCACCTCAACTCTGATTTGAATATTACAAATATTTTAAAGTGCATCTGAAACCCCACTTTCACTTTTTGAAAGCCTTTTTCTATAATTAAATTTTAACTGGCTAATGCTAATACGTGTGCATGAATGCATGTACTTTTCTTATTGTTGCTTTTTTAAACAAATCTTTAATTGTTTACTTTTCTCATTTTATTCCATAGTATTCAATTCAAATGTGTGTGTGTGTGCCTCCTGTGAAGCTCAGAGTAGTCACTGGTGTTGACATAAGTGTTATATATTATAAAGGAAGAAAGAAAGTAGGGGGACAGAAAGAATAAGTGAGAAAGTAAGTGTAAAAAGAAGGGAGGAAGTGAGAGACTGACAAAGTTAGAGTGAGAAAAACGTGAATAAAGATGAAAGCTGATTGGTCTCTTTCATTTCCACTTCACTTTAACTAGGTTTTTGAGCAGTGAATAGGCGTGTGTGCCTGCATCTGTGTGTGTGCAGGGTGGCCACAATGATCTGGGATCTTGCTCCCTCCGCCTCCCAGAGAGCGAGGGGGAGAGAGAGAGAGAGAGAGAGAGAGAGAGAGAGAGAGAGCAGTCACATGCAGAGAGGAGCTGGGACGAGAGACAGAACAGAAGAGAGCTGTCAAGCTGCGAGGAGGCAACGGAGAGACGACTTAGTTTTTTCTTGGAATACATTTCCCCCTCCATCTCTGAAGCCCACACACGCACACTCAAAAGATATAAACGCACAAACACACAGATGGTGAAGTGTGAGTGCTGCTGTTGGGAGCTGTGAATTATTTTCAGGATCTGGACTTGCTCAAGACACAAGACCGTTTGGATTCAGCATCTTTGGGACTTTTTTTTCTTTCAACAGTGCAACACTTTGGACAAAGAGTGTGTTGAAGGCAACGCTGAGTATTTGACTGACACTTTGTTGGCTCTTGCCTGAATTTGTAAGATTAGACTCACACTTGGACTCAGTGTGCGTTGGTTTGCGTGTGTGTGAGGAGGAGGATGTGTTGGCCGGTGACAGCGGTCCTGCTCGCCCACCTCGGGGCAACCTTCACGGGGGCATGGAGAGCATCTCAACCAAGGCTGCAGTTCACACACTCCGGTAAGAGGCTTTTTGTTTTTAGTGCTTCAAGTCTTTTTGTGCTCTTACTGTCTTATACATCTGTCCCGCTCCACACACACACACACACACACACACACATGCAGGTGGCGGTAATCACGCACCTCTTCTCACGTTTCACTTTTCTTTCTTTCATGTTCTATTACTGCCCACACACTGCTCTGCGATATGTGGAGCACACATGATACCTTTGCCTTTCTGTCGCTCTCCTGGGTTTGTTTCACTTCCTCCATCCCTGCACTCACCTGTAGTGAATTCATCTTCCTCCAGTCGTCAAGTTTGGCTGTGAAAGCCTCATCTTTAGCCCTCACTCATCTCACTTTCTCCTCTCACCACCACGTCTGTTCAGAATGATTCGTTTAGTCTCATTTTGTTTCTCCAACACACTTGTTTAGTTAAACAAAATGACGTTGGTCTATAATGGTTACAGCACATTACAGTTATAGCAGGTTATAAAACACCTTACAGGAACATTCAAGTTTATTCCTACTTGGGGCTGTTCTCATAGTTTTGTCCATTTCTTTCAGTTATGATAACATTAAACTCACTAAAGAACTTGCTGAGATCTAAGGACACGGTGACATCACGACAACAGGATAAGAAACACAAGTCAGAGAAGCCTGTACTGTAGCCAGATTATCTAAAAAACACTTTAAGTAAAACTGAGCTGAAGTGTTGCTATGATTCCCTGAAAACTGTGTATGAACACAACTGCAGAAAGTAGAGTGTGTCAAAGTTCAGCAGTGCAGTCGACCTATAGTCTGCTGGATAGTTTTACTACCTATCGTTCTTAAAGACCTTTTTATTTGAAATGTCACTTATCAATATCAATAATGATGCTGACAACAAGAGTCCTGATAAAATCAAATCTTGTGCCAAAATCTTTGAAACAATTTAGCAATTAAGCTTCACACCCAAACACATCGCTCCTGTCATTCTTGACGGGGCAGACGGCCCCATAGGATTTTAAATCAAGTGTCTATGTCTGTTAGTTTCAGTTATGGCTAACAAAGAAATAATTATCTGATGGCAGAAGTCCCAGATCCAGATCACCACCAAATTAATTATTTCTTGGCCCCAGGCTGATCCGTCCACCACAGTGAAATCTAAATCTATGCAGAAGTTTCTGTAAAAACCTGCAGACAGACGCGACAGAGCCTCAGTAAGAGCGGGAAAGAAAAGCCATGATGAATTTTTTACTAAAATGTGAAACTTCAGCTATGTATTTAGCATTTACTGTGGTGGAGAACTGAATTGTGCATCGGTATTCGGATGTATTCCACCCTCTTATCTTCCTCAATGTCTCGCTTTTTCTTCATGCACTTGTTAGTTGCCACTGTGCAGCACGTTGCATGAACACATGTTGTCGGATCAACACGCCAGGAACAGGAACACAATCTGTGCATGGTTGGAGTCGACGGGGTCCTCTTAAAGGGTGCACCGGTGCTGTACAAGCTCCTAATAGTCGTTGCTGTTGGTTTGAACCTCGTGGAGGCAGCCGTGGGGTGGGGCTCGCCTCACTGGAGGCTCATTATTTAAAGCACTGAGATATCCTGAAGCATCAGTCTGCTCCTCCTAACTGGAAAGGGTTTAACACTTTGACCCATGTTTTGATGTTTGGGTATAACAAACGTGACGTCAAAAGTAATGAAAAAGCAAAGATCTGCATCTTCTAATTAAAAAGGGATTTGGGGGTTCGATCTTTTGCCCTCTCAGCCGTATTTTCAGTAAATCGCCTTCAAATTAAAAGCTTCTTTAAGGTATCCAGGCCTTTAGTTACGGTGAGATAAACTCTTCTGCCTTTAATCATGTTTACCAGAGGACACCGTAGAGTAAGAAACCAACTGATTACACGTTCTTACATAAGCCAAAACACAAAGGGTCTGTGAAGTAGATGTGATAAGGCTGAAGTCGACCAACCATGACCTAGAAAGTACAGAGAGGGAGAAGGTTGTGTGTTCTCCCAGGTGGGAATTTAGCTCTAATGAAGTCTGAATGTGAAAATGTGAAGAGCAGCCGAAGTAGCGCGTGCGTGTGTGTACGTGTGCGTGTGTGTGAGTGTGTGTGTGTGTGCCCCCATCTCAGTCTTTGTTGTGTATTCTGCTCATGACTTTGAACAACAGAGGGTTGTGTTTGTTTAAACGTGTGTGTGTTATAGCTACAGTGGCCAGTATGTTCATCTTTGGGACAAAATGAAATGTGTAATGTGGTGCAGGGATTGTGATGTTCACCGTGTGTGTGTGTGTGTGTGTGTGTGTGTGTGTTCCTTCTCTCTCTGTGGGAGCTCCATGCTGTGGTCATTTCCCTTCCCATCACTACGAAGGTTTTTCTCAGACTGAGGGAGGAGATTTTTTTTGTCTGGGAATCGCTGTAATTACAAAAGGATTTCAGCTCCACTTAAACACTGAGGCAGTTCAGACACAATGTGCATTTGGATTTTCCTTCATCTGTTCAACTCATAGCTGACAGCCACTGTACAAACAGCAAAAAACAAACTGCTAATATTTTATAAACACATCAATTTAGCTACAAGGGCGTTAATCTGACATACAACTGCAATAGTGCTGTTTCACTGTCATGCCAGCAAACAAAATGTAAAATAGTTTAATCATTTAATGCATGATTGGAAGAAAACTGCTCTCTGTACACTGCTGCAGACTAATAAAAACTAATAATTTAGCTGATTTTCATACTTTAATTTCCTGTACTGGCTGAGAAACCGCTCCATCCACTGTACTCTTGAAACATGTTCATGAAATGAAATCTATTAAGATGAAAATGAGGCTTTTTAACATAGAAGGTTTCACCTGCCAGCAGCAGTAAAGTATTTACTGTCTGACTGTTGAAACATCAGACTGAAGCTGTGTCTCAAGTCTGAGCTAGTTTGTGATTCTAGTGGGGCTTTAAGCATGTACTGCATTTATTCTGGACAAATTTACAAAGCTGTAGATCAGTGGTCACACGTCAAGAGATGAGAGATGATGCAATGCACCAACAAAGACTGCAAACTGAAAGTGGTTTAAGAGTAAACTTCTTGCTTATGGGTCCTGCTATCAGCTCTACACCACAGATGGGACTTGAACCCACAATCTGAGATTTTAAAGGCCAGTATCTTATCCATTAGGCCACTGGGGCTAAAGTATTGAAGATTTACAGAAAAGAAGACATACAGAGACGTCCCATAGTGGCCGTTGGCGTCTATAGCGCATGTGCCAACCAAAATTCAAGTTTTCTACAGAATTGCTGATCCACATAACTTGACTCGGGGCCTCAGCAACACACACGGCATGTATGTCAGTGTAGCATGATGTGGGTTTAATCCATGTTAATGTGTTTGTCAGAGATTGCCAATAAAACATTATTAGCAGAGGAAAGTTTTAATGCATTGAACTCTGGGTTATGGGCCCAGGATGCATCCATTGCACCTTTGTGCTAAAGGTCAATCACCCCAGATGGGACTTGAACCCACAATCCCTGGCTTAGGAGGCCAGTGCCTTATCCATTAGGCCACTGGGGCTTCACAACATATTGATATTCTATAACAATATCGCCCCTTAGGTTCGTGTAATGTTACGTTTTGATAGTTTGCATGTTGGCTCCGGTCCAGGCGGCGGAGACGAGGAAACAAATCTCTTCAAGTCCCTCGTGAGTGCAATAATAAATCACTGGAAAACAATGACATCTCTCAAATCACGTATTCACGTTATTAAAATGAGGTGAAGTACAATCATTTCTTATATACTAACCGTAAAAACAGATGGAGGTGCCACTGACATCAGAACCAGACATTTATGATGGAGCTCCTTTCCCTGCGTGAGGGATTTGTTCTGATTGGTGAAGTGTAATCAGACCGACTGACCCGACAGCTTCATGTGTCTGGGAAAAAAAACAGCTTTAAATAATTAAATACATGCCTGATTACCTCCTAAACCCCCATCTCTCTCTTAACGACTAAATTATCCCAGTTATTCACTCAAACTTCATCTCGCCCGTATGCAGGAATGGGCCAACACACACACACACACACACACACACACACACACACACACACACAC
>CALSCE010009645.1:14063130-14085554 GCA_943593645.1 Bovichtus variegatus
ACACACACACACACACACACACACACACACACACACACACACACACTTACTTGTAATGAGTCCATTATCCCAGCCATTCAGTGGACGGTAGTGTGATTTTCTTGATTTCAGATGGCAATTAGAGATATCGGTCTGTACCACACACACACACACACACACACACACACACAAAAGGGACATATTCCTGCAAGGCTTTAGCTGAAACACGCACAGAACTATTGAACTTGTCACATAGGACACACCATATTAAAAAACACACGCACAAGCGCTGTGTACCAAAACAAACACGATAATGCAGAACATTTAAGAGGCACGCACATACACGGAGCAGCAAGTACATAAACATGCAATAGCACATTTATGAAAAGGTATTATACATACACACAACCTCCTTAACGGCTGTCACAGTTACACCTGCAGCTACTTTAAAACGGTCACATGAGAATATAAAGATTTGTCGTCACAATCGCAGAGTAAAGCTCCATGAACGCCTCAGAGGAGGTTAGGATGGTTTATTACTGTAAGTCAGTGCGATCCTATTTTCCCAGATGGAGAGAGTCATGTTTTATTCATGCAGCATTCACTTAGTGAATTGTTTTGGACATTTAATGTTATTCAGTCTCTGGAGAATATTTGAATTGAATCATATGAGTTTTGTTGGTAATGAGTGGAGGAATTGGCTTTGACCTTTGACCTGTATAGTGCTGATTGCTAGTGATGGTAGTGATTCAGGCCTTTAAACTTATCCTGCTGTTTCCCCCAGTGTCTTTCTGGAGAAATGCCCAACTCATAATGTAAATGCAAATGAGTCCTTTTCAATTTCATGCTATTAGCATGCAAATTGCTTGTTAAACTAAACGTTAAGATTAGTTCATCGGTGTCCAGATGCCTGTTTGCTCATGTGCATGTTTGTAAAATTCAATTTAGATTTCCTCAGAGAGAAAGAAATGCGCAGGTCAAATAAAAGCTGCAGTTTGCATATACCTTTTAATACTTACTCTCCTCATTCGTGTCCGTATGTTGTGACTTTATGAACGATAAAGCCCACGTGCTGCCCGGTCATCTCCAGTGACAGAACGGTTGAGGAAATTTAAGGAGTCACAGACAACTGCTTTCATACAAAACCCAGACGAGTTGTCTGCTTTTAATAAAGTAGCTGCAGACGCACAAAGCAGCAGCTGTCAGCTGATATCTAAACCAGATTCAAATGAATGCGGGAACAATTTTAATCCCCTTCACTGTAAAGGAGATTGAATATTTATTCACTAAAATATCAATGTTTTATTGCTTTTAAATGGTCTGTTAAAAGCCTTTCCTTCCCTGCCCCCCTCACTCTTCAGCTCAGCTCAGCCTTTGAATTTAAAGACGTTATTACTGCTCTGGCTTCTCATAGCCCTTAAACCTCGAATTATATCTTTGTGTATTTTGGAATATCCAGCTCAGAGAAACTACAATATGAAAATACAAACAAATGTTTTCTTTTCCTAAGAAAAAAAAAAAAAAGTCTTCCCATCAGGATTTTTTCTTAGCTATATCAAAATGTAAAAACTTAAGATAAGAAGTAAACAAGTGTAAAGTGTATAGGCTTAACTATTACATCACTATTAAACACAGGTGCATTTTGACTGTGTATTCGCTCAAATGACTTCAAATGTACTTTTAGAAGTGGGCTATTATTTCTAATTTGTCTCAAGAACACTTGTTTGTACTTTGTCAGTTGTTTTCATACAGTATTCAGGATGGACTGATTAAAAAAGCTTGTTGTTTTCATATTGTCTAGGAATCCCTCACTTAGAGGAAACTCTAATCTCAACACATGAACTCTATGTATCAGGATATATTGAGCCCCGGTTTTATTTGATCCGTTGTATATTCATAACTTTCTCTGTAGTGTTGACGTTGCAAGTTAAGAGGTGAGACGTGGTTCTCGGTGTATGTTGTACATGTTCCTCCACTTTCCCCAACATCACCTTTCTCTTCTCCCTGTGTACTAATAAAGCACAAAAGCCTTCAGAGTGATATATTAAAAATCAAGAGATATTTCATTATTCATTTATTCTTTCAGATCTGTTTCTATCTAGGCCAGTGCTTTCCTGGCTCAGGGCTGGGGATGTTGCTGAGATGTGGATTTCACTGGGACAGTTATCTGGCACAGAATCAGGCTATTCTCTATTATTAATTTTAATGGAGGCATTCCCCAACGGTGGCGCTACCGTTGCTTGTCACTATTGAAGTCAAATGGCAGCTTTTTGCTCATCCTGCACTTCAGAAAAAGACTCAAGTAAAGCAGATGTCCTCTCTGGAAGAATACCTTATTGTGCATGTTGTTTGAATACTAATTTTGCAAAAATGTTAAGTGTAGCTGTAACATAGCTTCTTGAAAAGTCTTTAAAATCACTTTTCTAGAATATTTGGATGGCCGGATTTTCTTACAATCAAACTTTAGGCCCTTACTAAGACATAAAAAACCCTAATTATGGGGCTTGAGAGTTTGCTCCTGTCTCTGGACAGAGACAGTTGAAGGAGTCTAATTACCCCTTTGCTTTGGCAACAACAGCCCCTGACAACAGTGGACATGCTGTAAATTTACCCTCGAGAGGTTTCTGGTGTTAATACCAGAGGCTATCTTTAGCCAAAAGCCTGTAATTAAGCAAAAAAAAACCCACAAGCTTCATATTTCTTCTTTTTCCCTCCAGTGTTAATTTGCTCCAATCTGCACTGCTGTCAACAGTCTAGAGCTGCGTTTCTCACCTCTTACTGTGCGTCAGCAAAACTTGAACTCCCATTACTCAGGTGCTGTGCACAAGAAGCCAGGGTATTCTTTTTCAATTATGAGCTAAAGCAAAAATAAGGTGTTATAATGAATTATTTAAGTCATATCGGCTGGATAACGTGTTAGTAACCCTGAACTGGACGCCTTGGGCTGTTTCTCTTTTTCAGTGCAGACGTTTATTTCTCACTGCATTCCTTTCATTTTAGCTGCATGAGGGAATTTAATCCACAAAGACACACTTGACTTGTTGGCCAGTTGGAAGCCAGAGGTAGACGGGATCAACAGCACTAACTCCAACCAGCACTTTACCTCATTAGCTGGAGACGCAGGATATGAGGGCGCGTAGACCTCAGAGGTTCACTCCCAAAAGGAGAGATCAAGCTGTCACTTTTTCCCACAATGGTAGTCAAGAATTTGAGCAATTCAGAGTTAAGTCCAAGATGACGCGGCAGCAGGTGGACTCAGATGGTACACTGCCACAACACATCTGGAGCCGTAGTCCCAAACATGAGACGACTCTGAGAGCTCCTCCTAATACTTACTCTATTTGATATTAACGGGGGGAAATGGCTGAGCTTTTATCAATTTCTGTGATTGTTGGGCGTATAAATCTGCCATAAACCAGCGAACGAGCCTTTTTCTCCTCTGCTGAAGAAACTCTTAAGCCTCTTAAAAGCTCTCCTTCCTACTCCGAAAAGTATTTCACCTTATGGAGATCTCTTAAGTGCTAAGATGCTTTGTGAATAACTTTAATCTTGACCAGGATCTAGTCTTAACTGTAGAAAACGTCATAACTCTAAGAATTTTCTTTAGAATTTCGTCACTGGGAAACAACTCACAACTCTTTGTAGGAGGAAGCTTTATGCTTCACAAGAAACCACAAGAATTGAGAATCAAATTCTTGTGGTTTCTGTCTGTTTTGTCAGCGATGGAAACATCAAACAAATGCCACAAAGGGTCGGAAGTCAGGCTTCCTTTTCCTGTTTAAATACAACCAGGACTTATCAGAAAATAGGAGAGGATGTACAGCGACAGATAGTGCTTTTTATCGTCTGGCCGGGCTTTAAAGTAGGGATTTGTCCTCAAATTTGACACTCAACGCTGATTATAAATATAAATCCAAACTCACTGTAGACATCATGACTGTCCATAAACTTCACAGGACAGCAATACTTTTATGTGCGGCCATTTTTAAGATGTAGAGATTTCATTATTGCCCATGTGCCAAAGCAAATGTCCACGAAGCATACCGAATGTGTAACGTGCTTCGATGTAGAAGAAGAAGAAGAAGAAGCCGCAGACATTTAAAGACTGCAGGGATGTTTCACTCTGATGGGTGCGGACATATATAATCTCTCGCATAGTGTCAACTTAACTCTTACGTAGTTTAAATTCATGCTGACACGGAGTGTGTGTGAGTGATCACAGTGTGTGTCTCCAGTCCAGGCCACAGAGGGGATAGTTTCCCCTTTAGGAATAGGGACATCATTTCAAATCCTAAAAGTATACTTTGCAGGGTAAAACCTTTTTCTTTAACTTTAGGTGTGAGATGATTTTTGCAGGTGAGGTTATTGTAATTAAAGATAGAAACACACGTCTTTGCTCTTTGTCTTTTCCATGACGATGAGGAATGAATATTGTGTGTTTCAATCCCCAAACCAATTCATAAATACGGTATTAGAAAAAGTGACTTCATATAGCTGCTCATCCAAAACTGTCCGTCTGGCCACGAGCGAAGCGTTTAACCGCCAACGTTGTTCTGCGCTGGGCAGCTCCCACAAGAGACTGTATATAACTGTGTGAATGTGAAGCAGAAAATAACAATGAGGGTTCTCAGTGAACCTTCTGAGATAAATAAAGATGAAAAAGATAAAAAAATTTAAAAAAAAGCAAATAGTGAATGGACTCTAACGTGTGTATGCAGCGGCACGGCGAGCCAGGCCGAGCAGTCTGATGATGATGAATAATCATACGCGCTGAGGTCGAAGGTCACGCTGTCCACGTGGGTCTGGACTGTCTGTGACACAGTCCAGACGTACTGCGTCTGCGCCTGTGTGTGTGTGTGTGTGTGTGAAGATTTGAGTCTATGTTGACCAGGAAGAAGCAACAATTACAGAATTAGTTTGTGTGCATGTGAAGGATGAACAATTCATTAAAATGTTATATTTTATTTTATAGGAACAGTTACGTGACCGTAGAACAATGCTTCCATCAGGAGCAACACACACATTTAAACCTGACAGGTAACAAAATAAAAAATGAGCTAATGGAACTGCACGTGCAGCTAAGCACCAGATGCGTCTAACTCGGGATCGGGGGGGAAGCCACAGTCCTGCGCGAGGAGAGGAAATGCGAGGGCTCGTGACACCCGGGGCCACACCGCCTGCCTGTTGTGCTAATTACTGATTATTGAAATGTGTCTCTCTTGCCTGATCAACCTTTACAAAATATGTAAGTTGTGAGAAGCCGCAAGTTAAGATTGATTCTGACACCACAAATTTAGGGCACCAAGAACGTCTGGTGTGACATAGTGACCATGTAGAGAGACGCAGCTGTAGTGTGACGTGGTCTTAAGAGAGACAGAGTGATAAGCTATAACTACTGTATGCATGGGGACATGTGTGCTACAAATGATTTTGTGTGTGTGTGTGTGCACATACTTGTGCATGTCTCCACATGAGTGCCCATCTGTGTGCCTATAGGCTTTGTTCCCAAGCTTCCACAGGCCTCCCGCTGTAATTGCACCAGTAATTGGTGAAGTGATAACCCCATTTCCACAGGAAATGTGCCCCGGTTTCCTTGCCCCCGCCACCATCAACCCCCTCTGGTGGCGCAGCCAACAAAGTCCTCCCCCTGGGAACGTTGCACCAGACAGCTAAAGTTCCCTGGGGCTCGACGAGTAGATGAACAGACGGACAAAGACAGACACGCAAATAGACATCAGAAACAAAACTACACACATGTGTATCTTAAGAACACACTCACATGGACGATGCTGTAGGCTGCCAGGGAATAATTGGATAGATTAATGATAAGTGTAGCTTGTGTGGTATGTCTGGATGTAAAAACAAGGACAGCTCGCTGTTACACACCAGGAAAATAACAGTTGACTCCCTTGAGTGAGGGAACGACTGAAAGAGATCTGACTCTTTCATCATCCTTTCTAACATTTGTATCTTTTATTTTTCTCATATTTTGCTGTGCCAGTGCAAACTCCTGCAGGGCCTATTACTATATATACATATATTTCTTTTTTTATTTGATATGTGTTGCAAGTGCTGCACTTAGTTGGGAAAGTTTCCTCCCTCAAACTTGTTATTGTTCATGAACTGTGGAATAATCCACATCAGCAAACATCCTACCTGTCCAGCAGCGTGCGGTCGTCATCTTAGCCCTGACGTGTTGTGGGAAGCAGTGCCGACGTTCAACGTGTGCTGAATGGAAACTCTGCAGATGTGTTCTGTCTGCTTTCCTCTATTCTTTCCGCTGCGTTGACGCCCGGCGCCAGCCTCACCTTGACAGTCCAACTTGAGCTCAAAGCCCGCAAGCATACACCTTAAACATCACTCCAAAAAGACTTGAGGTGGAGCTCGGAGAGGGACACGCCGAAATCTTTACCACTCGCTAGTGATTATTTCTGAGTAGCATGTCACATGTCAGCAGACATGCTGCTGCCCAGCCTGGCTGTTACGGGCTGTAACTTATAGAAGCAGTACAGACCTCAAAGTGCTGCACAATTGTCCATGAGCATTCAATATTTGCGGCATCCCAAAGCCAATAACCATCTTGTGAGAATCTCTGGTTTTTCACCTCCTAGTACTGTTGCTATGGTTACTTGTAACCTAATACAGGCTGAGCAATGATATTAAACTGTCGACCCGAACTACTGTAAGTTTGAGTCATAGTGACAAACTATTTCAGCAGATACCGGCTAGACGAGTAGAAAAAAAACGGAGGGATCTTTACATTAGCTTGTTGTCAGGCCATCAGTTACCTTTACCTTTAATTAGGAAACATATCAAACACGTTTATCAAGAGGAACATGTTCAGTCTCTTTCCCATCTGAGCTGCTCCTCGTGCAGCAGGTTACAGCTGGTGCAGTCTGAGGTTCACGGCATCGTGTCTGCATCGTTACAGTGCAGCGAGGAACCCTGTGATTTACAGCTGCTGGCCTGTTTATGTTAATTCTATTAGCTGAATTCTTTTGATCATGTGATTAATGTCTGCACTGCATGTCATGTAGTAAATACGACAACGCAGACAGTCTTGATTTAACTCGTCTGGGCTTAATCTGAGATAATGACAAGCTTGCTGTAACTTTGCACTTTTTTTTACATCTTATTAAGTATCCCTGTGGAAAAAAGTTGCGTATATATATATATTTTTTTTTACTGCAACTGTCTTGTCTTGACCACAAGACACTTACTCAATGGTTTACCAAAAAAATCTCAGTCCTAACAACGTTTGACAAACAGCTGGATGAGCACGGACGCAACCAGGAGTATTTGCTGCACGTTGAAGTATTTTGAAGTCTTTCTGCTTGTGAGAAAGCCAGCACACATATGCAGTGCCATGTATGTGTATGCTTGTGTGTGTGTGTGTGTGTGTGTGTGTGTGTGTGTGCAGTGCAATGCTGGAATGTTATTAGCTGTATCACACGGCACACATTTGCTCTAATCACATTGAGGTCCATCAGAGCTCTCATGACCAGCAGCCTTTAATCTAATATTCACCACGGATAAAAACATCTACCAACAAGCACACGTACAGATGCACAAATGATAAATAAACAAAAACAGACACTCACGAAGGCAGATATGGACAGACAGACTCTTATAAAGAAACCATTCACGCACAGAAACGTCAGTGTGTGTGTCCGCGTGCACTAGTAGGATTATGTCTTAGCGTTTCTGTTCTTTTGCGTCTTAACCTTTTCCGTCTTTGATTCCCAGTGACAGGAGTCAGAGGCCAATTGGCTCAGATCAGAGGTCACGACCCTCGTTGACCCCGCTGTCAACTCGATGCTGATAAGAATGGCTGCACTCAGCAGGCGCGTGTGTGTGCTGCAGGTTTGTGGACGCGCGGGCAGAACGAGCAGATTGCGTCGCTTTCATAGAACAAGGAAGTTCTTTCTGCTAAAATAAGTCCATCAATGAACTGTTTTTGGCTTTTATGATTTAAGTTATATCAGATATCTTACATTGGAGGCGCCCTGGACAGAAGGTCAGAACTTCGTCTGTTGAACTTTTAATCACGTTTGACAATAAACAAGAGTGTGCTACTTTAATCACCGTGGCTTCAGAAAAAACAGGAAAAAACATGGTAGTTAAACAGTTTTAACATTTTAACCGCATTCGCTTGGTACTCAGAGCTACAATTCCCCTCTTATACGAACTAGTATCCACCGTACTACTATCACCACAAAAGATAAACAGCTTCAAACTAAGCCAACAACACTTAGTAAAAGTAAAAACTAATATATTGCTATGAAAACTCATCATAAAGAGCCCTGAGGAGACAAGTTTTCAGGTGACATATTGAATATTTTAGTTCTATGGTCTTTGTCAAACCCAATACAGTTACAAGCTAAAGGAGAGTTTGAGGATGCATCGATCGCTTCTGAAGAAATATTGCAGAGAAGTAACCACGTATTACCTCGCCTCTTTATATAACGTAATTATAGTCGCTCTTTACTTTTAAACCAACTTTTCCAAGTGGATTTTTCTTGATATTTTTCTGATACTCTTTTTTTTTTTTTATGTTCTCCTCTCTGTGCAACTCGCTATTTTGTTATCAAATTGTTCTTTCAGCTTTCAATGCAATTTAAAAACATTTTGGAGCTGAGAGTCATTAAAAAAAAAATCTATTTCAGTTCAGAGATTCTGAAAAGACTGCAGAGTTGGAGAACAGATTGCCTCTGGGTCGATACAATCATCCCCAACCGACACAGACGAACGCTGAAGATTTCCCTTACACTTTCACCGCGACTCACAAAAGCATTCATTCAGAAGTTATCGTCGACCGTGTGCGGTGAATTGTTTGACCTTTCCCGACCGTGTTTGGTTAATAATGGCCGAAGATTTAATTTAGCCTTGGCAGGTGTGTGCGTTAATATCCTGTTGAATGTTGATTGTGACAGATAGCCAGGCGACGGGGCACGTATGCCGCTTTTTGGATCTGGAAACGTGTGTGGTTGATGGTATGCATGAATGTGTGTGTGGGTGTGTGGGTGTGTGGGTGTGTGTGCGCCCTCCTATTAACTAAATAGCTTTGATGTCTTGGAAAAACGCTCTATTATTGCAAGCTGCCCTCTGTGTTTTAGCCAAAGTGTTGATGAGCGGTGTCGGCCAAATCGTTCATTTGTGTGTGTGTGTGTGTGTGTGTGTGTGTGTGTGTGTGTGTGTGTAACATGGGAGGTGGGGTGAGCAGGCAAGGCCAAGGGACACCCCTCGACACAACACACTCACCCCCTCAAAAAAATTATGTCGGCATGGTTGCTGTTTCCAAGGCAACTGTCCCAAGAGTAAGGGTGGGGTGGGTGCAGCTGGTGTTTCTCGACTCGGTCAGGTTTGTGTGTGTGTGTGTACGCGCATTTGTGGGGAAAAGAATGTGTGTGTTTTTCATACCGAATAAGAGCCATTTGTCGTTGTGAGGTCAAAATGGGAGACAAAATAATTCCCAAAACAATTCCGTATATGTGTGAAGGTGTGAGCAGGATAAAGAAGTTGTGTCCGAACGGAGAGAAAATGGTGTGTGTGCGTGTGTGTGTGTGTATGTGTGTGTGTGTGTGTGTGTGTGTGTGTGTGTGTGTGGGGTAGTTAAATCTAAATTAGTTTCAGGCTTGAACATGTGCTGCTGACTCACCAATTGCACCCACTTTCTATATATGTGTGTGTGTGTGTGTGTGTGTGTGTGTGTGTGTGTGTGTGTGTGTTTACAAAGCTACTCTCAGTTCCCTCTTGCAGAGTGTCATCGTCTTTGCCATAATGCTGATTTAATGCACTCTAAAGTGAGGATGCGAGCTGGGTTCAGCCTGTCTGACTCAATAGCGTCTCGTGATGGTAACAGATGCTGAATGTCGCTGGTTTCCACTGCAGAGGTGGTTTCACATTCAATTAAGCTGAGCTTTTCCCTTTATATTGAATTAAGCAAGGTCATGCCGCTCGTGTGGCACACAGACTGTAAATTCTGAGTGCGTGAGTAGGCAGAGCGAGGCATGAATTCCTCCAGGGTTAGATTCCCTGTGAAGAAGAAGAAGGAAGAAACGTCTTCAAATGGAGGTCGTGAGGGTGAAGTTTCACCTCCAGAAGTTGATTACAGGATATGCTTGGAATTCAAATATCGTTACCCGTGAAAAAAACATTGTTTGACTGTTCTGTTTGCAAATGGAATGAATGATTGTGTGTTTTTTTGCACTTCAACGTAATGTTTAGAAACAAGTGAAGCGTCGACGGAGGGGGGACAAGAGGGAGGCGACGTCTCTAAAAACATCCTGCACCTCACAACTCGTAAACTTTCTTTACGACCACTTTCTTAATGTAACACAATTGTAGGTGCACATGAGTTGAACATGGCGTAACACAAAGTGGATGTTGCACACAGTTTGCATATGAGGAATATTATGTACTGGATTTTGGACCCCAGGAGGACTAGCTTGTGGTATTAGCATCAGCTAATAGGGATCTTTTTAAACAGTGCACAGCAAAAGACATCATGTGCAATGTAGTGAAAAGAAGAATAATTCTGAAAAAAAAGGTTGTGGAGATTAAAGTTTGTCCCAAAGTTTCTAACACATTAATGTATTAGATAATGTTGATATTGATGGAGGCTAAAACGTTAGCTTGCAAACGTTAGCCTGTCTGACTCCTACGTTAGCGAACACGAAGATATATGACATTTGTCTCATTTATTATCGGTGCTTCTTGCAAGTAGGTTATACAACTCACACAGAAAGTTTTGGAAGATACGATTGGTCATCGTAAAAAAAAAAAACATTTTTGCAGTTAGAATTCATTGCTAACATGCGGGGGTGTGGTGACGCTCGCTCGAACAAGACAAACGGAAAGTTCAGAATTCATCGTGCCGCTGTGCCGATGCACCCACTGGGATTAATGAAGCCAGGATCAGTGTGAAGCAAAAACTATTTACCTCTCTGACCGTTTGCTGAATATTAATCCAGCATCCAGTGGGTAATAAGCAGAGGTTTCCCACAGAGCTAAAGTACAGGCTCTGTCTTCATGTCTTCCTCTTCCTCTTTTCTCTCCTCATTTTCTTTCTGCTCATCCATCTCTTGTGTTTTCTCCTGACTGTCAGCATGTTGTTCCTCTCATTTCCGTCTCCAACATCTTTCTTCTTCCTCCTCCTCCTCTTCCTCCTGATTTATCAGCCTTTTTTTCTTTGCCTCCACGAGTCTCTGCCTTTCATTTCCCCCTTTCTTCTCTGACATTTCTTCCCCTCCTCTCTTCTCCCACAGCCGCTTTGTCTTCCCTTCTCTTTCGCTCACCCGTCATCTATCCAATCATCATTTCTCACCCTGTCATCATATCGTTTTTTTACTCTCACTTTTGCCTCTTTTTTCATCCGTCTCTCTCCTCCTCCTCCTCCTCAATCCACCGATCTATCCATCATTCTTCCCTCTGTTATTACGCTACAATTTCCCCCTCGCGCTCTCGGCTACTCTTCCCCTTCATCCTCCTTTCTCCCTTGGTTCCACTTCCTCCTCAATCTGCCCAAATGCCCACTGTTGCCCCCGGCGCTGCCATCGCAACGTGAGTTCTCTCTCCTCTCTTTCGTTGACCTTTCCTGCCCAATCCCGACCTGTCTTTCCCCATTCCTCCTCTTCCCGCTCATCCTCATCCTCATCCATCATCCATCAATTCTTATTAATTTCTTCTATCAAGAATTCTTCGACTCTGCTCTCTCCCTTTGCTCTCCTCCTCCCCCTCCTCTTCAATTTCCTCCTCAGCTGTCTGTCACCGTGTCATGTTTTGACATTTTTCCTATTCTCATCTCGTAACTGTCTTCAGCCATCAGACCGTTTTCATCTTCTTGTCATTTTCCCCACCTCTCTCCCTCCTCCTCCTCCTCCTCTTCCTCTTTTTGACTTCCACTACCTTTGCTCTTTTACCGTCTCACAATGACTTTGTGCTTCAGTGAAAAAGACAGATGGACATTTTTCAGCAATGCAATACTACCATGATCCGATTCAACAAATTCAAAGTTTCTTTTCACCAAAATAAAAGTCCACTTGCAAAATGCGGTTGTGTTCGGATGACATAATTACATTACTGTAATAACATGGCAGCCAGGAACTGTAAACAGCAGTCCCCTGGGCTCACAGCATGGAGCTTGTTAATTGGGCAGAGTTGTGGAAACCTGTCATCCCTCCATGTTAGACATTTTTGATGAATTTGGATAGAGTCCAAATTCCAAATTCAAGGTTCCTGTTAGTGCACTTAAGCATGATGGATTTTCCCACATTGTCTTTGTCTGGAGCTCATGCCAGTTAAATGCACAAGAGGAAATGGCTGAATATGAACTTCAAGCTACACAACATGTGAATGTAGCACCTGTGACTACGCCGAGGTTGTTGAGCTTACATTCTCCATCCTAACAAAGAGTCCCCTCAGAAGAGACAAAGAGACAGTCAGCTGCTGCTTCGGCAGGCCAGGCCGGTTATTCCTCACCGCCAGTGGTTGAAGTTTGAATGGCCTTGTCTTGCTCTTGAGCGTTCATTTGAACAAAAGGACGTATAAGTATGTTCACAGTGAATATACCTGAGTCTGCCTCTTCATCTATGCTTGTATTTTATATGCAGTCCCTCATCATTTCATGGTCCTTCTCCGGGTCTCGTCTCATTTACCGCTCAGTCTTTCGGGTTCGATCTCCAGCACCTGTGTCCCACTTCTCATCTCTCCTTTCTTTCAGTCCTCCTCTCTTCCCCAGTGTGTCACTCCTCCTCCTCTTTCCTTTCATGCATCTATACATCTCGTCGTACTTTCTTCACTCGTGTGTTTTCTCTTTCTTTCTCTCTTTTAAACCCACATGCGGACTAACGTGATGTATAGCGTATAAAAAACACGCAGCAGAGTATTTTGTTACTTTTTTTCTGAGATCCCACATCTGCTTCAGCTGTAGATAATCACCATGTGTTTGGAGAAGCACGGCTGTGTGGGTAACATGTAAAGAACCAGGGTCAGCCACAGAGATGTGTCAGCAGACGGATTCATAATTTGATGGATACTGTAGATTTCGGTTTGTTGGGTTGTAAATGTGGTGGGAAAAGCGAAGCGAAGAGAACCCTTTGACAAGTCCTACAACAGGAGGGCGTTCGCTAATTATATCACCGGCCTGTACGTGTCTCTACAAACTTATATTAGTTAGCTTTCTAACGCAGGTTTACATTTGCTGTTGATCCTTTCAATTCAGCTGCGTGTGTTTGAGAGGAGTTATCACCGCAAAGGAGGAAGCTCCACTTCAGTGACGTAAGACTAAACATGATATCTCTTGGAGTAAGAAGGAGCTAAGTTTGCTGCCGCAGTGAAAGATGATAAATCATTAATAACTCCTTTAAATCTTCCCCTGAGTAAACCAATACTGTGTGCTAAAGCTCCACTGGGGAATAATTTATGTTAATTACAAGCATTATTATTATCTCATACATCCCATATCCTCCTTAGGGTCTGGTTTATACACTCAGAGAGGAAGATGTACTCCTCTGCCTCTCGTCCCTTTGGTATCATTTGGTATCATTTGGTATAAAGCATCGCAGAGCGGTCAGGTTTGCTTGACAGCAGTATTCTGAGGCCTTTTTACTCACATTATGGGCCCGATTTTCTACGTTTTGAAGCTCTTTCTGCCTCTCACTGCTATTTAGAGCCGCCAAGGTGTGAAGCCTGGTGCTGCTTTAAAGCCTATATGTTTATGCTTTTAGCTTTGTGAGCCGATGCCAAGCCCAATCCACTGAAGAACACTTGGCAGTTAAAATATGAAAGTTAACACAAGACAGACGGACGTGTGATGTTCACATAGTTCTCATAGTTTACACGGTGCAACGGCGATATGATTTAAAAAACATTTAGGCTGCGTGCTCGTTATCCCACAATCTGTCTGGAGATGTAGGTCAGGTACAACGTGTCTGTGTGTCAGTGTGTGTGTTTGTTTATTCACAAAAAAAAGATACTTTGCAGTTTCTTTAGTTGAACCTGAGTGTCCAGAGCTATAAGACACATGAAGCTGCAAGACAATCCACTGACAGTGGTGTGTGTGGACACTGCAGGTAGGAAAGTGTGTCTTTGACCAACATGTCAGTTTATCGGATTGTTTATCTATTGAAATCTTTTTTTTTTTTTTGCATCATAACAGATATTTTCATTGAGCGTTGTGTGTATTTAAAAAAAATAAAATAAAAATGTTTGTATTTATTGCTGTTCCTTGTACCTATGCCTGTGTGTAAACCACATCCCCCACCGGGAACATGAAAACCTTGACTCTTGGGAATGAAAATGTCACACATGTACACAGATATTTTGACGCTATGGAGCGAGAGTCAGGAGTTGATGAGCTAACTTTAACTTAACATAAAGACTAAAGCAATTAGCTTTCATTACTTGCAGTAAAACCACAAACTGCCTTTTTAACACCTTGTTTGTGTATGGACTAAAATCAACAAGGTAGTGCGCTTCATGAGTGAGCTTTAGAGGTGCCGGAGGATGTACTTTCCCCCGCTTCCAGTTCCAGCTAAGCTAAGCTAATCGACTCCTGGCTCGAGCTCCATCGTTAATGCACAGACAGGGCAGTGGAATCAGCCTTCTCATCTTACTCTGCAAGAAAGTGTATTTCTATTTAACTTCTTCCAGATTCCCTAGCACATTTTAAACACTAAACAAGCCGCGGGCCAGTCTCCGCCGATGTGTAATCCTTCGTTTTTTTTTTTCTTCCCCTCCTCTGTCAGAGCTGATCCAGAATGGCCGCCTGCTGACGTTGCCCCTGGTGGCCGGAGACATGCAGTCCCTGCTGCCTGACGAAGACAAGAGGCGTCTGTACGTGGCCATGAAAGATAACCTGCTGTCTACCAGTCTGGACGACATAACACAGAACCCACGCAAGGTCAGAACTGGAGGACACACATTCACATGCTCCTGAGGCAAGGTGCATTACAAACATGCCAGTCCAGCAGAGACTTCTGAAACACAGATAACTTATGTGTGAGCGCTTTGATGGGAATTACTGATCCCCGATCGCATATCTTTCTCTCATTCCTCACCGTTATTACAGAAATGCACATTTTCTTCCTCAGTCCCCGCTCAAACTCAAATTAAGATGAATTAACTTCCCACACAGACAGAAACAATGAGAGAGCCAGAGGTAATGAGTAACATTTAATAACTTAATGCTTCATCTGCAAACTCTTGTTACAGCGTAGGAAAACTTTGCTATCGTCAGATGAACCTCGCTCGGCTCATTTTCTGTAACCGCTGTAGCATTGAAGCATGACGGAATTAGAAAGCTATCTAACTAGCCAGCTCTCTGCTAGTCACCTTGTAAACCATGCTTTAATGCTTCACTGGTTACAGAAAATGAGCCGAACAGTGGCCAGCGGCAGCGCCGGGTCCCTCCGCCTCGCCTTCGAGCTGGATCTGCTCTTTTTCATAGGCACTTCACGGCCCCACTGACGTGTTTTGTCACCATAACAACTAACAGCTATCACCATTTTCTTTTGTACTAGTCAAATGACCACGGCAAACAATGTCTGTTCTACGCCTATTCTATTTCTATGGTCACTTCACACTTAATTGCTTGGTGCAAATGACAAAAACGTATCCAACGTCGGTGTAGCCGAGCAGGCCTGTTCACACTCACAGGAGCCGAAACCATGATTTGCAGCAGGAAACACGGCAACTTTAAGGTGCAGAGGAGCATAACATTTGGGTGAAAACTATTAGATATACGTTACAGGTTTGTTACAGTGTCCGGTTTCAAGCCACAGCTTTAATTCTGAATCTAGACAGCCACGGTGCCCGGTCTGTTTCAGTGCAGGGTCACAGCAAGGACAGTGTCAGTGCTGCCTTTTCATAACTCTGCCCTGCCGGATCAAATCAATACCCTCATCCGTCAGACGTACACGTAAGTCATCAGACAGGTAGGCAAGCAGACAAACTACCAGTGAAGCAGACAGATAGACAGACAGCAGTCAAGCCGGCACAGCCACCCACTCAGCCGGGCTGTCAGCCAACAAAAGGATAGATGGTCATACTCAAGTCGGCTCCGTGCTGGCTGTAAAGTTATACATTTGTACATACAGTATTTATAGTCTGTGTATACTGTTCCAGCTCATGTGCAGTTTTTTTTCTTCACTTGTGGTGTTAAAACCACTCACAGTGCCATATTCTCTACATTTTACAGTTTATTTTCTCTGCTACTGACACCCAGAGCTTCTTATCGGTGCATCTTGAGACCAACGTCTTCCTACTCTTTCATTGCTTTCTCTTCATGATTTAAACCTAACACATACTTTTATATATGTGCAGTCTTACTGGCTCCGTAGAACGTTTTGTTGGCAAAGAGCGATGGACACGTAACCAGATCCTGCGGTCCATCCCAGTTCAGGGCAGAGCGCCAAACGTGACGCTGTTGCCTTCAGTTGCATATTTTCTTTGATCAGGCCAAAAACCCCTCACGGCATTCCTTCTGTGTGAGTCTACAGCTGGCAGCCCACATTACACAAGGGGTCACCAAGCGTGTGTGTGTGTGTCCGTGTGTGTGCGCGCGTCTGTGTGTGTGTGTTTGTGGCTTTTTGTTGCATATTTGTCCTTTATTCATTGTTTTTCTTTTGTTTCCATTTTCTTTCTTCCCTTTTACGGCACCAGTATAATATTGTTTTTCTTTTCTATACTTTGCATAAAGCCACATTCCTTGTTGTTGTGTAAACTAACAGACCACCACACTTCACAGAGGGGTACATTTCCATCAAGCGAAGTCTTTACCTGGTGAGAATCCTTTAGTGGTGGTCCGTGTTCCTGTCAGTGTGTGGTATTTGGAGATAAGAGGGAATGTGGGCTCTAATCTGATCGTCTCGGCTCCGCAGCGGGCTCTGCGGGAAAGACCGCATCGGAGAACGATTACTGGACATTCAGAAGAAATTGTTTCCTGAAAGCACCATCATTTGTCATTAATCACTTTTGGAGAGTTGGAGTCACATTTTCTAGATTTAAGCAAATTCCTACTTTTAGAGCGAAAGCAAACAGCAGATCAAGAGTTTTTAAAAACATTTTTTTTTTTCTTTCACTTTTAATGATGACACTCGAGAGGTCAGAGTTTTCATTTGGGTGATATTTTTTGCCACTTTTCATTTTAAAGTGAAGTAAAACAATAGTTAAGTTCCTGAATTTCCTTCAGTACTCTGCAGTTTGTGCGGTATGCAGAGATAAGTGACGACTTCACCGCTCTGCTCTCGGAGGGAATGACTGACTCAGGCAAATATTTAGATTAGTCATGTCGCTGCCATTTGACCCGAAGCTTCTTCTCTCTCCCTCATTGTTATCTATGCCTCATCTATTATTTCCTGCCCTGTTGGCTTGACATGAAAGCAGTGGAATAATCCACATTTTTGGGCGTGATTTTATTGTTATATTCTGATTATGTTTACATGCACACAAACACAAATGCACTTTAATGTCATGAAGACAACAAATGCAGTGCACATGGGTTTTTTTTTATTAAATTATTAGTCAGTTTTGAGAAATTTGTCCACTGGTAACGTCATCCAGTAGAAATCTTTTCACGGGTGTTTCTCTTACCTGAACCCAGGATGAACCTATCCATTAAATAAAGAAAAAACACACACACACACACACACACACACACACACACACTTGATCTTAAATATCCTGTGAATTGTCTTCAGACACAGTGAGTCAGACTGTTTAAAAAAAGTGTATAAACACTGTCTCTCGCCTTCCCAAAATACTTAAGAAGGTTAACGTCTGCATATCTGCCCCTGAGACATACGTCTGACAGGTTCCACTGCGTATCTCATTTCTGCATTGCAGAGGGTTTTCTTTCTTTTCCTTTTGGAACAGTGTCATTTAAATAACGTAACTTACCTGAATGTACGTCAGACAGACTGGAAACTGGTGGCGAATGAAACAGTAAATCCGACATTACACAGTTAGAGGAGCTGGAGTTGTGTTTGGGTCTTTAGACTTGCAATACGTGCTTTAACGTTGTCTTTAAAGAGGATTAAACAGCATCCTGACTACGGAGGCTTCGCTCCTGCAGCACTCAGCAATAGTTTACTGCTGTGACGAAACAGTTGGCACAACTGGAACCGGTTCAATCACACAAATAATAATATATAGAAAATGAAAGATTATGCATTATTGGTTTGCATTTACAAGACATTTAGCAAGATGTGCGCTGATTCAGTCAAACGAGAAATTGATTGCTTTTTGCAAACTAACGAGAATAGTTGCATTATCGTGCACATGTCACTGTAGCTAAAGTCACAGTAGATTCATTTGTGATGTAGCTACTATCACTACTTGCCTCATTATCAGGACTTAAGTTACTTTTTGTTCTCTCCTCCCTGAAGCTGCCTCACTAGAGCCATTACACTCTCCCGACTCTCCTCCCGCTTTTTAACATCTAGATTACTCATGTCTTGTTGACTCTCCCTGCCTCGCTTCCTCATCAAGCACCTGCCAATGCCAAAAGCCTTTTATCAGGGATTTAGAGTGAGTAATAAAAACAGTTTTTAAATCTCTTTCTCTCCCTCTTTTCTTTGCTTCTCTCTCTCTCGCTCCCTGTAGCTGTACTGGCCAGCCAGTCCAGACCGTGTCCAAGAATGTCTCATGGCTGGAAAGGATCCAGAGGTGATTCAACACACACACACACACACACACACACACACACACACACACAGAGTAGATTGCATAAGGAAAGCAACAAGTACCACAGTAACTACTGTGTGTTACAGTGAATGCAGGTGTTTGGTTTTAAAGGGAAGAAAGTTATTCTGCACAGATCTGGATCAGCGGCTCACAGGTTCATATCAGGTTTAACATCCTTTCTCCTCGCTGCAATGCTACACTGTCACACAAGAAAACAGTTCCGCAACAATAAAGCGAGACAGTTGCATGTTAGATTACGCTGAATGAATCTGATTCATTTGGGAACAATAAACAAACAAGAGGGCTCTGATGCCGGCGAGGATATCAAGACTCAGACAACAAACCGTGCAGGACAGAAAGCAAACGTATCTCACTTTGAAGAGATTTTTGTATAAAATCCGTCAGTTTAAGCAAACTTTTCACAACAGATCCTTAATGAGAAACATGCAGTTCTTTCTTTTGGTGATGTTCTTTAAATAAAATTCAACTTGGCTCCTTTTGTAATTACTTTTCAAATCGTGTTACCTGGTTATAGAAAGTTCCTCTCTCTCTCTGTCCAGCTGGAGTGTGCTAACTTCCTGCGAGTTCTGCAGCCTTTCAATCAGACTCACCTGTACGTTTGTGGCACTGGAGCCTTCAACCCCCGGTGTGCATTCATAGCTACCAGCGTCTTCCAACAGGTATCACTGCAAACACACATGTACACACAAACAACCCTCTTCTGTGTTCCCTCTGACTGGAAGGAGAATAAAGTAGATCTTTAAATCTGCAAATGGACTCTGTAGTTCCAACAGAGTGATACGTCACACTCATACATTGTATTCATAGTTAAAGCTTATAAACTTAATATTTTTTAATCAGGACTTTTAGTATTTAGATCAAGTAGTTTGTGAAAAAAAAGAAATAGAAGGCTACCGCTGTTATTCCAATGTGTCAGATACATATTTACAGTACTCTGCATTCAGGTAAATATAGGTAACAGATCAGTATCTGCAGATATATTAAGTATTAAAGTACTCGGATCTGGATTAGGGCCAGAAAAACCTTCATCTGGACATGCCTGCTTTGTATCTCCCCCACTGCACCTTCAAATATAACATTATTGCAGGATTTCCCAGCGGTGTAACAACATGTAACTGGTCTTTCCTCCCCATCACATCCAAACAGCTGGAGCTATCCTGCAATCGATCGCAAGCTTTTTTCAAACTTGTTCATACCGTATCATTTATATAAACAAAACAGATTTGCAATATGGCGATATGACGGCAGCAATGCTGGTCCTGCCACCCATCGCACTGTGTGTGTGTGTGTCCTGCCTCCCAGCCCCTATACACAGTTACCTATCAGCAGCGGAAATATCATGTGTGTGGCGTCTGCCCCTATCCCCATATACCCACCCGGCTCATCCTGTGCCATCCGTCTATAACATGTACAATGTACCTTTTGTCATTGAGGCTGCTCTCTGGGGGCGAACGCTGTTTTCAGTTGACATTTTTATGTCAAATATAATGTGAATGTAATTCTAGAGCTCTAAGTGAATCTCCGTTATTCCACACTGAGCAGTTTGTCTTGATTTAGACACATGTGGGTTATTATTTGTCAGAAATAGGTTAATGGCTCTAAATTTCCTCCGTTGTGTGCGTGTGTGCATGCATGTGTGTGTGCGTGCGTGCGTGCATGCGTGTGTGTGTGCGTGCGTGTGTGTGTGTGTGTCAGAATCAGAAAACCTTTATTTTTACAGCGCTACAACAGATAAGAGGTTAAGTACAAATGGTTAAGTAAAAATATAAGTACAAAAAAACACAACAACCATGGTAAGTAAGTGTGCGTGCATGCATGTGTGTGTGCGTGCGTGTGTGTGTGTGTGTGTGTTGTAGATGAGGTTTAAAACCTGTGTGATTTTATGTGTGGTTTGCGCATTCCTGCCTTCGTATTTGTGAGCGTGTGTGTCAGGGAACAGCTAATACCATGAAAGGCTGTGTGAGATCAGAAAGGTTCAGACGTGGTGCTTAGAGGAGCTGGTGGTGCTGACTGGTTTAAGTTTAAGGACTTCACACATTTTAAAATCCCTCCACTTACCCTGGTAACCCTTAATTAGCCTCTCAGTGCGTGTGTGCGTGCTGGCTGAAAATGTCTCTGCTTATTTGTGGATGAACAAAATGATTTATTAAAGAGTCGCAGCCTGTCAGTCTGCCCAAACAACTTGTTCTCTCTCGTCCGTCTTCTTCTGTCTCACTGCTTTTCTCCCTGAGTGACCCCTGCCTCTGCTTTCTTTGCCAGTCAGAGCACCAGACTCTCTCCTACACTCAGACAGAGTGTGGGAAAGGGAAATGTCCCTACGATCCGTTCCAGAAAACAGCCTCCGCTGTCGTTGGTAAGTTGACCGTCTTTTACCTCAAACAACGACTCAGATACACTATGAATCATAAGTCATCATAGGAGCAGCTCTAACTGGTCTGTCAGGTTTCAGGTAGGAGTGACCAGTTTTACCTGAGCAAAAGACACAAATATGGGTCTGTTGTTGCAGCACAGACTGCCTCTGCATAAAAATCTAATATTATGTTTCATTTGACAGGTGGGATGTTTTTTTTTTTTCCACATGTCAACATAATGTCCAAACTTATTTTGAGGCTTTTGAGAAATATTGTAGTTCTCAATCGGGTGCTTTGCAGGAGGAGTAAAACATACTTACACCGTGTCTGCACAGGAGGTGTAGCGTGTGCAGCATGTTCAGCGCTGCGTCTGCGTCTACACAGGATGCATTCAGGCACAGTATTGAGTGTAGGAGTTTTGGCAGTGCTCAGAGCCCAACACACGACCCCTGGAAATGTGTGTATAAGTTATGTCTGCAACAGGAGTGTCAGACGTCATTTGAAGAGTTGCCCTTCATCAGATATAATGCAACGCAATGCAACAAAAATATGCTTTGTGGTTGCATTAAGGGCCGGACATATTTTACTATAGTGGGTGTCTTTGTAAGTGGACATATTGACACTTGAAGTGAGCGTGCACGGCTCGTAGATACAGCATGTGGGGAATATATAATTCCATGTTTATTGTGCGATGTTTGGCCTATGCAGGGGACTTAGAACTTCATATTCCAGTCTTCCAACTTAATGGAAGTGTTAATTGAAATGTCTTCAAGGCCAAATGGTTGCCATTAAAAAACCCTGCCAGCAGATGAAGGTTTCCATTCCTCAAACATCTGGGTTATGGGCCAAGCATGCTGTAATTGCTACATTCTACTGTAAAGTTAATCACCCCAGATGGGACTTGAACCCACAATCCCTGGCTTAGGAGGCCAGTGCCTTATCCATTAGGCCACTGGGGCTTCTGTGATGTCTACAGAGAGACAAAATGAAGAATGTGGAGAAAGACATAAACAGCTGGGAGCACTGAAAACATGGGAACAATAAGACAAAATCAGTGATGTGCTGAAGCAACAATGCTATAGTGCTCAGCAACCTTTCTGTTTTCCTGACATACGCTGATCTGTAAGAAACTGTTTTCCATTTGAAAGAATAAACCTTTAAGAACACCTGAACCTTTGCTTTCTCTGTGTAGATGGAGAGCTGTATGCTGGGATCACCTCAGACTTCATGAGCCGGGACTCTTCCTTCTTCCGGAGTCTCGGCAGCCGTCACGTCATCCGCACCGAGCAGTACGACTCCACCTGGCTGCAGGGTAAGTCTCTGATCTCTAACCTGCAGTGGCTGGATGCTACAACAGACAGAAGTCTCTGATAAAAAGTCTTTGTGCTC
>CALSCE010009645.1:14085954-14102787 GCA_943593645.1 Bovichtus variegatus
GAAGGAGAGTTCGCAGACTAAAGAAATTTAGAAGTGCTGAACCACAGCTTCAGTGTGTGTGTGTGTGTGTGTGTGTGTCTGCGTGGCTCCACAGTTACCACGGTGATCAACAGCCCTGTCGGTCACCTTGGGTTCGTCTTCGTGCCTGAGCCTTGGTAACCACGGAAACTGGCCTCAACGTTCAGTTGCTGTGGGTTTATTCATTATCAAGGATTTGCGCCAGGGTCCTCCGGTTGTGTGTGTGCGTGCGTGTGTGTGTACGTGTGTGCGTGCATGTGTGTGTACGTCCTCAGCAGGAGGTCTATGAAGCATAAGTCTTTCATGTGTATTTTGAGCGAATTGGGACGTTAGCCTTCCTTCGCTCTCTGTCTGAACTCGTAGCCGTCTCTGATTTTCAGTGGTGATGAACACAAATCTATAAAAGCGTGAACGACAATCAGGTGCCTTCGGAGTTGTGCAGCATTTGAAAGGCCCTGCACACCCACACAGGCATCTTCAGTTGCTGAATGCTGGGGATTAATAGATTTTTTTACAAAACTTCCGGTACTAATAGAAATAAATCTGCTTGTTATTTACCAGGGTTTGATTTAGCTGGTTCGGATGGAGTTAGCCAGGTAATTACTGTGAGTCTCATACATTTTACAACAGAAACCCTTAATGCACCAGCAACTTAAATCTAGTCAGAGATCTGCTGTATCACTTCATGGCACAAAGCGTGAATCGGGCAAAGAAGCTTTCACATTTCTCCCTCAACACCGTAAATTGTAGTCGTGAGCTTTCAGATTCTTATCAAGATGGTGCTGCAGCTGGTTGCCTCAGGTTGTTGTTTTGTTTATGTCAGTGCTGCTGCTCATGATCCAAACAGGTTGACTTTCACAAATATTTAGATGTAAGCCTTCATGAGCTCAGACTTTACAGACATGTTGATCATTAGAGCAGGTTGTAAGATGCAGGCGCAGGCAGAATATTCTTTGCTGAATGCCGTATTTCTTTCTCTCACTAACAAAATGGATGAACAGCTTCCAGTCACATCTAAGAACTATTCCTCTCTCTGTGCTGTTCTGTACTAGAAGGACAACTTTATTTCCAGCTGAGTTATCATCATCAATAAAAAGGAAGCTGGAGTCTATTGGAAGTGGAAGATGGTTTCCATCCATCAAACACTTAAATGTTGGCTCCAGCACACTGCTGTCAATCACCCCAGATGGGATTTGAACCCACAATCCCTGGCTTAGGAGGCCAGTGCCTTATCCATTAGGCCACTGGGGCTTCTGTGTTGATTTTTGAGAGAGAAAGGAGACAATGCAAAGAGAAAGCGCTGAAAAAAATGGGGACACAAGACAAAAGCAGTGATGTGCTGAAGCAACAATGCTATAGTGCTCAGCAACCTTTGTCTGCAGCACAGACTGTTTTGCTGACTTATACAGTCTGGACTGACATTATCCAATGATTTGTCGTGTTTAAAAAAAACATACTCTACTTCCCTGGGTAGAAGGGGGGGTGGGGTGGGGACACCGATGTGAACGAGTCAGACTGGTTTATGGTCTGACTCATAAGAACTGTGCCACTGTGGTTGAATGCGTATCTGCAGGTCAGCATTGTATACGTCTGGGGTATGAAATGTGTCCTCACTGCGCTGCACTTTTAGAAACTATGACAATCTAATCTTGTTCTTTTTCACACAGTTGCAAGAGCGGTGTTGTTATCTTTCTTCTCCCCCTATAAGTCCTTCTTGTTGCAGCGTATGCGCATGAGATAGACGTCATTATTTTGCAATGCGACAACAAAAGGAATTTATAACCTCGCCGGCATATGATTCCAACAGATCGGACAAATTGCAACTGGACCCAGTTCTCAAGTCCCATCCTGACACAAAAGGTTCCTAAACTCTTTCTAGTCTCTGCAGTTACAGCTTTTGAGGTTAGACTTCCATGAATCTGTAATGTCACAAACATTTTTATGTTGGCTGTTTTATTATACTGCGGACGTGGGACTGCATTATCTTGATACAGAGGAACCAGACACCGAATTAAACGCTTGTAAAATCTTGTAAATAAGGTCGTAAATAATGTAAGAACAAGTCAATCAAGTTAGTTTTTCAAGGGGAACCGTTCAGAATAAAAACAAAGGAGAAGCAGTTCCCCAGGAAAAGCAAACGGGGGGATTAGTGATTGGATGCTGATCACATCTGCAGCGTTTCATCCATCGCACAGATGTCTCCTGCTAACTAAGGCTGGGCTGACATTATACCACGTGTCAGGCAGCCAATGCACTACATGGTTCAAGCAGAAGAAGAAGAAGAAGAAGAAGAAGAAGAAGAAGAAGAAGATAACTAAATGAATGATTGTTTTCAAAAGAGGTTGTTTGAGGAGATTTGCTGTTACCCACTTGAATACACAGACAGCCAAATGGTGTTAAGCTCCTGGCAAACAACGTAATGACACTGTCACCAACTGGAAAAGAGTTTGGATCGGGAAATGCGCATGCGTGGAACGCGGAAATGCGGAAAGCATGTAGAGGGTTTAATATATACAGGGGACTAAAGCTCTGTATATCTTCATCTTCAAACTTTAACTAACTGTCTTTAAGCCAAGCAGCTGCCAGTAAAACACTGTTAGCAGAGGATGGTTTCCTCCCATCAACATCTGGGTTTAGAGCCCAGCTTGCTTCCTTTGCACAACTCTGCTGTAGACTCAGACCCCAGATGGGACTCGAACCCACAATCTCTGGCTAAGAGGGCCAGTGCCTTATCCATTAGACCACTGAGGCAGGTGGTTCAGAGGTAGAGGGACAACCTAGACAATGCAACACCTTTAGTCATAGAGTAAAGCCTAAATGTCACTTTTGCTGCAGTGCTATGAAAGAGGATGATTTCACTCCGTCCACCTCTGGGTGCGAGGCTGCACCTTTTGCTTTGTGAAAAGCTTTGCAGATAGAGAACATGGAAGCAATGGGCGAGCTGTGGAGACAGGACTGGTTTCTTATCTTTGCTGTTTTTGTAAACAGAAGATTCTCAGAAATGACATGACACACACACACACACACACACACACACACACAGAATTACCATTTATGTGAGCATATACAGTACATGCACACATACAGTAAAACATACACTCTTTCTTTCACGTGGTCAAACCTTGACACAGACACACATGCAGCATTAAGAAACATTTGAATGCACACACACACACACACACACATATTTGAGCCTCAGTCTGTGTACACAAGACAGTTCTGACTTGTCAGGAGCGTAAACATTTCTGCCCTGCATGCCTGTGGCCACGTTTACTCATCTGATAAGGGTGCATACAAATTTGTTTGTGAATACACTTCAGCAGGACACACACACACACACACAAAGCCACAAACCCATATACAGGAGATTAACCCATCAGGTTAAGAATGCGGTCAGTGTAGTGTTTATGCCACGCTCCGCTGGACAGAAACACTACTAATCCCATAAACTCCTGACAGTGTGCGGGTCCCTCATGGCAGCAGAGCAGTGGATACCACCTGGCTGTGTGTGTGTGTGTGTGTCTACTCTGTAAGTGTGAAAGTTATGATTTAAATTTTGAGGGGTGCTGAGTTACAGAAAACATAAGGAAAAAAAGCGTTGAAATGACATGTTTAGGACACACACAAAGGCCCAGATAAAGTAGCTTCAGCTCATGTCTGCTGTGTTTTCACAGGTGAAAAGTATTCGATACCATGTGAGTCAAATCCAACATGAACTTTTAACTTGTTTTTCCCGCCCACACAATGGGCGGCACAGTTGCTTCACAGCAAGAAGGTCCTCTGTTCAAATGCTCTGGTCAGCTAGATTCTTTATTAAAGAAATTGTTAAATGCAATCCTGTCAGCTCCTTTGACGTGTCCATGATTCATGAAAAAGAAGAATGGGGTCGCCAGACACACAGAAAAAGAGTCACTCGGTTGAACGCCGCTTCACCGGAACTCCAGGAACCAGCGGAACAAAGGACGCCGCAGCTCCCAACATCCCGCTGAGCAGAGAAGATCCATGAATCTCACGCGGTGTTTAATTCCTCCCTCTGATTTCCTTATTCCTGAGGCTCGTAGCCACATGCCATCGCCGTCCAGCGTCGACCACAGGAAGCACTGTTAATAAATAGTGTTGCTTCTATGTGCTGTTTAAAGCGAAGTCACAAACAACATGTTTGTTGTTGGTTTGGTGGAACACCGGCGTTCACCTCTCTTCCCTTTAGTGTGTTTCTGTGGTTGGTGACTCACACGTTTAAGATCTTGAACGCCCTCACAGTTGGCTTTGTTCTGAACATGGCATCTGGCCTGTTATCACCACATGGACCGATTCACGACACAGGATTGCTTTGAGTTTACTGTTCAATTGTTTTTGTGTCTTGAGGTTCACTTTCATGAGGCTCACTTGTTGTGTGAAATTATACGCGAAGCGTCATTGAACCACGGTTTCTTAAAAAAAAGCCCAACGGTCGTGTAGGAGTGGTTCACGTTTAGTGTTTTTCTCCTTTTAGCTGAAAACAACTCCAAGAGTCCAGCTCACAGGAAGAGGATTCTCCGCTGTTTACTGCTGCTGTGGGTGTAGTTGTTGTGGAGGACAGTCATGCTGTGAGGTTTTTCAGGGCTGGAGACAGACAGTCCTCTGTGGCCAGACTCTAGAGACACTGAGGTATTTTTTAGGCATTTTCGTCATCTATTTTTGTCTGTGTGTGAGAGATTCAATGTTCCAGTCATAAGACAGCACCCGTATCTGTGTCACTACATCAACCTCTAATGCTGGCAGGGAATAGTCAGAGGGAGAGGAGCAAACAAGAAAGTATAGAAAGAACGAGAAAGAATTTAAGTTTGGAAGGACGTCACCGGAGCAGCCTGGGGGGAGAAGAAGAGGAAGAAGTAATATGAAGTATGTGATATAGCTTAAAGGATAAACATGAGAAATCGAGGGAGGGAAGATAAAGACTGTCTTCTTCACAACGTCTCGGTATGAGGAGGGGAAAGGTTGGCCAAATCCAAAGACGTAGAAAGAAAAGAGGGAGTGGTGGGGATGAAGGAAGGATGGAGAGACAGAAGCTATATTTACCCTCAGACTGTTTGGATACAAATATAGTTTGTAAATTTAACTGGGAATTAGTTTGAAATGCTACAACAAATAAACCAACCACAGTCTGCTTCGTCATAGGCAAAATATTCAGCTCAAAAAGTCAGGTGGTCAGAAAAATATAGGAAAAAAATGATAAATCTGCCAGTAAATCGAGATAATTTTGCCTGCAAATGACTTTACTATGAGGCTTTTGTGAAATTTTATAGTCAGAGTTTGTTCGTCTTTATTGGATGAGAGACAGACTAAAGGTCAAAAAGGAGGAGTGGAGTGAGAGATAATATCTCAGTCCATATATGCACTAAAGAGCAGTTGCGTGTATTACTGAGCCACCAGGACGCCCAACCCTGTCACATCAACCTGACAAATGCATTTCCACTATTTACTGCTTAATTACCTCATCAACAAAAAACCCTTTCTCTTTATTGTGGGTACGTTTTGTGATACTGAAGTAAAATTAATCATGTTTTGACGCCTCCATTCAGCCTTTCTAATCTATCAGAGCTGGTGTGAAAATACTTGAATGGAAGCCCAGTTTATCAGAGGAAGAAACGGGAGAGAAAGACTGGGCGGGGGGGGAGGGCAGGGGCTGCTGGCCAGAGGAAGAGGAGGTGAGAGAGACAAGAAGGAAGAAGAAGGTAGAGGTTATAGCACAAGGTGTTGAGCAAGAGAAGCAAGACGGAGGAGGAGACGAGGAAAGAAGATGAGAGTGGAAACTGTCATCAAAGTGTAAACACTGTAACACTGTGCAAGAGAGGGGGAGAGAGGGAGAGGGGGAGAGAGAGGGAGAGAGAGGGAGAGAGGGGGAGAGGGGGGAGGAGTAGCTGATTAGGAAGATGATTGGAAATACCTTTGGCTTCAGGGTAGGAAAAGTAAAGAAAGTGGATGATGAAGAAAGTACATTTCCAATGTCGCTGGTATTTAAAGGTTATTTGAGACTTCTAAAGTGGAAATTGCAGACGCATGGGTAGAAATTGCCTCCAGTTACACAAGCGTCTGGTGCAGCCTTCCCCTCTGCCGCCGGTTTCCTGTTCCCCTTGAGCTGCGGTGGACTGAAAGTGACCCAGGGGAAGTCACATTTTCACTATCTAAAGAGGAATTGGATGTTTAATTAGTGCAGAAATCCGGATGAGAGGGCATGAACAGAGTAAGAAAGGTCCTCGCCAATCATTGGCAGTGCCTTTTTTCGTTCTCGCCTCCTTAAAATGTGTTCAAGTGCTGATGCTACCAAGGAGAGTGAAGTGAAATAAACACGGTGCAATGGATAGACAGATAAGGAGGAGAATCAGAGAGACGGGGAGGTGATATTTATGCAGCAGGAGATACCCCAGCCCAGACAAAAGGCATTTTTCCTCGAAGGACACGTAGGGGGGAGAGTGAGGTGAAGTGCAGCTAAAAGGGTGTGAGGGCTGGTGGGAGGGAGACGAGAGGGAAGGAGGGGAACGGGGTTAATATGGAGCAGATAGGGAGGTGGAGGAAAGAGGAGGGAGGAGAAAACAACAAGGCAGAGATGTAAAGTGTCTTTAGGAGATGAAGCAGGCAGAAGTTATGGACTTTAATAATCTGCTTTACATTTTAGAATGTAAAGTAGATTATTCTTTATGAATTATGATTATATAAAAGTCATAACCTACTTAATCTAAATGATTGGTTTAGCCAAGTGCCATGTTTCTGCTGGCTAGATTCCCAGTCTTTTAAAGGGATTAAAAGAGGAATTTCAGATGATATGTGCCCTCCAAACTGATGAATAATAGGGTGATTGTAGATATTTATTTCTTATTTAAATTTGCTGGTCAATACCTCTGATGAACATAATCGATTTTATCCTGGAAAAAAAAAAAAAGAAGCATTTTACGAGACAAAAGGTATCCAGATAATGATGTTTGCCACCCAGTAAAAATCTCCTTGGGAAGAGTTGGCATCTTCCAAACAGATATCTCAATCCGGACATAAATGTTGAAATGGAGAGAGACACGAGGGTGGGGATGACAGCAGGGGAAAATGTGTCACAGGGAGAAAAAAAGGTGCAGCAGCAGAAGGAATAGGGCCAATAGCTGAGGGGGTTAAAGAGCCAGACAAGATGGAGGCAGGGCTATTATTGGCAAATTACTATAAGATGGAAAGAAAGGAAATAAAGACAGGCAGTGTGGTCAGAAAGATGACAAGGAGGAGGAGGGAGGAGGTGGATGTTGGCATTCAGGATGGCTGGGCAGGGAGGGAGGGAACAGCAGAGAAATGAGGAGGATAGGGGTGTACGCCTGGGGGGCTATGGCCAGACAATTAGGTGGAGGAGGACGAGGAGGAGGAGGATAGGGGCTGAGGGTGAAGGTCTACGGGCCAGACAAGACTATCTTCCCTCAGGGGGACAACACCCGCTTTTTGTTTCGAAAAGAAGACACAAGAACAATCCTCCGGAGAAAATAGGCCAGACAGACGGATGGACGGGGAGATGGAGGGGTGGAGAGATAGCGGGGGGGGGGGGGGGGGGGGGGGGGAGGGAAGTGAAAGTGAGAAACAAAGAGAAAGAGAGACACCCAGAGGGATCCTGGGAAGTCCAGGTGTATTCGGAGCAGAAAAGGGACGAGGGATGAGCACCTGATGAAAAGATACGGAGGCAGAAAGAAAAGGCGAGAAGAAGATTGAGAGAGAGAAAAGCGGCTCAGATCGAGGGATTACTGTCCACGTAAGATGGAGCCAGCTGTCTGACAGTGACAGACGAAGATGTGGTTAAAAAGAGAGGAAGAGAGACAGAAAAACGAGCCGTGAAGAAGTTTCCTATAACTGCAGCATTATCAAAATGCTTTATTTTACACAGTTATAATTTAAAACCTTGCACTCAACTTGATGAATGACCAAACGTTCACCTTCACTCACCTGGTCGGATTACTTTTGCAGACAGAAGCAGATTGGCCTCATATTTTACTGCGCTCAGTGTGAGTAATGAATGACCGGGTGTGTTTAGTTTTTCCCTCCCGCGTTAAAGATTGATGACATTAAAATTACTACAGTTTAATAAATCCAACTGGAGATGTAGAAGCGAGGTGGAGCAGCACTACGTCAGGGCGTGATTTAAAACTTGTCACGGAGAGATAAGAGTGGATTTTTGCCAAGCTGCGCTGTAAATAACCGAGACGTCTCCTTCAAAGTCTGAAAAAGAAAAATGTTGTTCTGGCTGCGTCTTCCAAAGTTTGACTTTGTTTTCATGTGAAGCTGAATGCACAGTGAGGAGCTGAGAAGAAAAAGACACCAACTAACTTTCAAGCAGAAGGCAGGGATTCACAGTTTTTCCCTACAGGCTTTGCCAAAGTTTGTATTAAGTTTACAAAGTACTTTTTTTTACTGTTGAACTGAGTATATTTACTTTATATGCTACGCGGCCTCCTTTCTACCTGGCTTTGAAGCACCTCGTTATACTCAGTAAATTGAGACGTCTCTCTTATCTTGCCAGCAAGTGACGTACATGTTTTCACTTGGTTTTGGGAGTGTTTTTAGCCACGTTAGCTAGCAGCCTGCATGGCAGTCTGTTGGTCGGCCACTTTGTTCCGGACTGAAATCTCTCAACAACCGTCCAATGTATTGCCATGAAATGTGGTGCAGACATTCATGTCTCCCCGAGGATGAGTTGTAACCACTTAACTGTCCACCTAGCGCTACTAACAGCTCAAATTTCCGCAGCTCAATTTTGCCAAAGACTTGAAAAATTAATGATATTCCCATCATCCTCGGCTGCACTTTGTTCTGTGTGTTAAAAACGCAGCGGGGGCGTTTTTCTTTGTCTGGTTCGTCTACACATCAATCTATTTATTCGAGCTGTTGTTTTGGCCACGAGTGCTTTCACACAGGTCGATGTTTCGGGTGCTGCGTCGAATAAAGGCATCAAACAAACCCCGCATTCAAAGTGTACACGAGGCACCATAGTGCAGATGAGGCTCCGTAGTCCGAACCAAGGCGGTAATCTTCAGTACTCCTTGCATGCAGGATCCTCCGTTCTTACCTTTCACAACACTTGGTTTGTCGAAGTTTATAATCTGCCGTGTCGTTGTTCTGCTTTGCCCTGTTTACAACGCTTCAACTAAAACAAGAAGAACCGTAGTGAGTCGGCTCGGAGGCCTGATAACCTCTCAACCAGTTTGACACCGTTGTAAATGAATATACCTCCTCAATGCTCTTTCGAAGGTAAAATATATTTAGGTGGCAACCCTGGAAAAGACTAATTTCAGTGTACTTTGACTAACTTTTGTGTACTTTTCAAAACAGTGCTGTTCCGGGAATCCATTAAAGCTTTTCATTATGCTAGAATGACATCAGCTCATCAGTAGAATGGTTTGAATAGTTGTGTCTTGTTGTAAGGTCCTCTTGCGTAAGGGCATCTGCTAATACTTATTCAACCTAGACATCTAAAAGAAGCTCACTTCACTTTTCAACCAAGTTCAGCCCAATTTTAACCGACGTGTCTAGAAGTCTTTGATTTCAAATTTTGAAGTCTTTTGACCTGCAAATGACCAAATCAGGACTCATTTGGCTGTAATGCATTTCTGGGTAAATAGAATTCTGTTAGTTTGAAAGTAAACACATCTGTGTCCTTACGGGAGCACCGTTCCCCGTTTACTGTAACAAGTATCTGTCTAACTGTCTGCAACTTCTTTTCCTGTTTCCTTGCTCCTCACCTCTGCACATGAAGGTTTATTTACCATTCCACAACTCAAATATGTGTCCTGCAGACGAGCTGCACAAACACTTTGTCGTTAATGTGGCCAAATACGGCTCTGACCACCTCTGTAGATGTGATTTGGCTGATTAGAGTTTGAGTGCATATCTGGGCACAATTACAAATGGATTTTATCTGGGGTTTTTTTGCACCACCTTTAGAGGCAGTCTGTCTTTCATCTGTACAGAAAGGGCTTGCACCAGGCTGCCTGCGTGGCTATAAAAGTCAGCTCTGCAGTTTTAGATGTAAATCTTCCGATACCCTTCTTTTTGACTCTGGCTCATCCCTTCCTTTAAAAAAAAAAACCAAAACCTTGAGGTGCTTTGGATGAAAGCGTTCACCAACGAGTGTGTATATCACCCAGAGTAATAAAGCAAAAAATGCAATAAAAAAAAACTTTAAGACAAGTAAAAGGAGGGGAGAAAAGAAACGGGAGAGATGATAAAGGTTGTGTTTAATGAAAGGAGTTGAAGTGGTAGGGGGGACATATTTTGGAAGATGTGAGCAGGCAAAAAAAAAATAGCTAGAAATTAGAGAGAGGAGCTGGAAGTAAATGTAGGGATGATATACAGTATGAGTAGAATACGGTAAAGTGCGGTATCGGACAGGAACAGAAGTGAAGAGAGAGATAACTGCAGGAATGAGACGTTTCCTAAAAGCAGAAGCGACAAAGAAAACTTCATATTGAAGGAGTGATACATTAAATAAGGATCGGGGGGGAGTGATATGCTGCAGACGACTCGTATTCCTCTGAGGGGCCTGCTGATGGTGTGTGTGTGTGAGCACACGTACAGTACCAGCGTGTGTTCGACCGTGCGCTTTGGTCCCTGCAGTTTGGTGTGTGTGGGTGCATGCATGGGGCAATACATGCTTTTATTTCTCTTTGTTTGATGCGTATGTGCTCCTGAATCACAGTGTGTGGCAAGAATGTGTGCGTGTGCGCGCGCGCGTGTGTGTGTGTGTGTGATGAGATGAGATTAGACGTCCTGCAGGGTATGTAGTTCCATGGAGGCCATCTGAAGCAGCGGGAACATCAGGAATGTGGGGACAGTGATACGCTTCGCTGTCTCCGTCACCACAACAACATCATTGTGGGAGAGGAAACGAGGAGAGAAGAATAAAGGCAGAGACGTGTAGAGCGCACCCGAACCTTGTTTTGAACATCCTTTTTCAACCTTCATCGCTGCAAAGGTTGTCAAACTCTTTGTATCTCAACATCAACCTGATACTTTCCGGGTAAAAAAAAAACCTTTTTTATAGAGTTTCTAAGACTTTTAAAGTTATTTGTCCCACCGTAACCTCGGAGCCGAGTCAAGTCATGTATTTATAGATTATCACAGCATGCCACACTGGAAACAAAGGGCTCTGTTCTCCACCGGTGTGATATGATGATGAAAACATTTCCAACTCTTATCTGAGAGAAAAGTGCAAAAGAAAAGAAAACAACAACTCTGATTTATTGGGATTTAAATAAGCAGTGAAACTCAAGGCCGTGTCTGTGCTGTGACAGCAGACACCTGAATTATGCAACACTAGAAACACAGGGATGAAAATGTTGTTAATGTGATTTAACATTTCAAGACATTGCATTTAAAACACGCCGCAGCTGGAGAGATTCATCTCAACTCGTGAGTCCAAAGTTGGACCAGTCGTGTCTGACATGTCACACTAACCTGTGGATTTATGGACGAGTGTTGGAAACGACTTACTGTGCCTCTTCAACATCCATGCTGCACCCTTCATGTAAACAGCTCCAGCTACATGATGCATGTTTGTTAGCGAGTTTGTTAATTTAGAGAGACTTATAGACGACATTGCTTTGGTCTCCTGACTCCTGCCATCTGTTTTCATCTACTTGTGACATGTTTCATTTCCACTGTAATTTGTTATTTGGAGAGATGACAGTGATTAGCCAAAGGAAATAAATGACTTATTTGTGGACTAGCAGTTTGCTTTATTTCTTACACACAATATCTCAGACATTCCTTTGGTGTTTTTCTCCAAGTTGACCTTCATTAATTATAACCTGTTTACTTTGCTGATGTATAACAAGACACAAACAACTCGGGCACATGCTCACCGAGGCATTATTCCTTAGTGCCACCAGTGGTCAAAAGCTCTGCACGATACCTTTAATTACACCTTTTCATGATGAATGTTTTATAGTTAATTCAAATTAACCAGTTTTGCAGCTGATTGATTCTGAGCTCCTGTCGAGAGTGATTGTGCCGAGTTAGTGCACGGAGCTTTAATTATTGTCATTTATCAAAGTTTGTCAAAATTACACATTTGGTGTAAGATATATCTTGTCATACAACTTGTTATTTATTAATATAAACATCGCCAAGGAGCCAATCAGTGTCATTTCTCCAACGCTAGAACACCAGTGTCTGAGACATCATGTTTCAAATCCACAATCCTCGCAGTGAGAAAAACGCATCTACTGTCGTGGTTGGCTGTGTTTGTAATGGAAAGTGACAACTGAGGCGTGGTGTTTGTGTGTGTGTGTGTGTGTGTGTGTGTGACAGCAGGTGTTGTTCTCCTGTGGCAGACTCGCCGCTGCGGCTTGTAATTAATGGCTACAGGTTCATTACAAGCAGCCAGTCAGCCACGCTGCCGGCACGTCCGACGCTATTAGTCACACAGTCACACCGATAGATGCACACAAACACACACACACACACACACACACACACACAGGTGCACCACTGATCAAAACGTCTCCATTAGTTCAGACACGGGCTTAACTAACGTTGTGCCTCTTTGTCTCCTTCCTTTCCTTGTTCCCTCAACACAGAGGACATCTTCATCCTCCAGGCCAAAGACAAGAAGAACCCTCTCATCTACGGCCTGTTTACCACCTCCAGGTACGTGGCTCTGTGAAGCAGAACACAAGGGAGTATACTGTCGTGACTTTAAATGCCACTGCGTCATCTGTGCACCCTTGTTTAAGAGTCAAAAGTGCCAGTATGGTGGTGGGTGGGAAGCACTGGGAGTGTCTTGAATTTCCACTGGGTGGAGAGCTTTCATTCCTGCAGGGATTGCTCATAGTGGGAAATAAAATGCGTTGAGACGTCGGTATTGATTAAAAAAAACCCTACAGATATATTTAGGCTCAGCTGTTTTGAGCTACAGAGCTTCTTCCCTTTGAGTGGAAAAGAAAAGAGCTCCAGTGCAGCTCCCAGAGGCCTCATAGGTGTAAATGTAATATATCATTTTGAATGGATATGATTTACTGAGTGAATTGAATGAACCCTCATGGTTTAAATCAAACAAGAGAAAAACAAGTTTATTTAGAAATAAAATCAAACATTGATCGTTGGGGTTGAAAATGTGACTTCTTGGTTAAAGCTTCACACGTGTGTGGCCCCAAGTGGCAGCTGTAGTGACTGTAACTGTTTAAACAGCTAAAAAACAAAGCTTTTTTATTCAAACTGCAGATGACAGTGGAGGTGATTATGAGTTTATGAGTCGTGATGATTCATGCGGCGAAGATTTCCCACCAATGACACAGAAATATGGAATTTTTATTGATGATTCCTACTGCTGCATGAAATGAAAACGGCTTATATACGAAATAGAGTTTTTTATTTCATATGAAACAGGTGTAATGTATATGGTTAATTACAGTAGCTAAGAAAGTTACTAGTTAGACAAGTCCTCCTTCACTGTGTGTGTGTGTGTGTGTGTGTGTGTGTGTGTGTGTGTGTGTGTGTGTGTGTGCGTGTGTGTGCGTGTGTGTAGGATTGGAGAGGTTAGATAGATGTCATATTTTCCAAAGCACAATCTGTGATGTTTTTGAGTTCTAGATCAAATGTAAGCATCTTTGTTTTTCAGAGTTTCTCACTGAGACCCCATGAAAGTTTGAGAGAAAACCTGAAAACAAATTGCAAAATACAATATGCATGTTCAGAGCAGATTAACAACAGGCTGCGCGGCTGCAAACTTTATAAAAAAAAACATATCAAAACTAAACATGGAAAATATGAAGCAGCACTGAAATGGGTTTGATTAGAGACCGTAGACAATGTGCTTTCTGTTAGTATCTACAAAATGGTAATCATAACAAAGAGGAAGAGAAAGTCATTTCACTGGGGGAGAGCAGCGACACGAGCGCGTCAAACTGCACAATAGAAGGCAGACAGACGGATACGAGAGACTCTCATTAGGACTGACACAAGACAGATAACAGATAAAATACATATTCTGAAAAATAGTCACCAGCTGAAATAAAGTGGGTGGAAATATAAAGTGAGGAAAATCCAGAACAAATGAGCGAGTGAGCAACAAACTAAAAAGGCCTGCAGTTTGTCATTTCTTCCAAACTCACTGACGGCTCCACATGCTCTGAGAATAACCCAGTTTGTGAGGCGGACGCCAGAGCTCTACAGTAGCAGCAGAGGTATGACGACATTTGGCACGGCGGAGCAGGGAGTTGGTCTGTTTCTGGGTTTTGGAAAGTGTCTGGAATCTCAGCGGGGAACGGACAGAAATCCAAAGCATCACTCAGGGTGGGGTCCCCACCACAGAGCTGCAGGGTGCAGGAAGGTCATTCCCTCTGAATGGAAACTTCTCTCTCGGGTTCACTCATGAATGCACACACAGACGCTTGTGTCCCCTGCGTGGAAGTCGAGAGTGTAGGCTGTGGATCTGACCGTGTGTTTTTCATTTGATTGTTTCCTGATTTAATTGAGCATCTATCACAAAAATGTAATTTCCCCTCAAGGGATTTATAAAGTATTTCTTCTTCTTCTTCTTCTTCTTCTTCTCCTTCTTCTCCTCCTTCTCCTCCTCCTCCTCCTTCTTCTTCTTCTTCTTCTTCTCCTCCTCCTCCTTCTTCTTCTTCTTCTTCTTCTTCTTCTTCTTCTTCTTCTTCTCCTCCTCCTCCTCCTCCTCCTCCTCCTCCTTCTTCTTCTTCTTCTTCTTCTCCTTCTCCTTCTTCTCCCTCTTCTTCTCCTTCTTCTTCTTCTTCATGCATCCCTTCCCTTATTTGTTTGTTAGGGCATCAACAAGCTTTATTTATTTATACACAGTACCACCTTTCATACAAGCAGGCAGCCCAAAGAGCTTCACTAAAAGAAAACAGAAATAAACAACAATACATTTTATTTAGACTAAATTACAACAATAGAATGTAAAAATAAATAAATACATAAAAGTCAATAGAATACGATAAAAATAAACATGAAAAAAAACAATGATTAAAGCTTAAAAACTAAGTCTATACATTTTTTTTGATGTATAACTGGTCAAATAATAAAACATTTCAGGATTTGAAATTCGACTCTGTCCACATGTTTGGATTGTCGCCCTTCACACATGCTACCAGTGATTGTATTTCTACAAAAAATGAAGCATTTCACTGCAGGGTTAGTCGTTAGTGCAGTTTTGTGATTAGTTAAAGGGGACGGATACATTATTTGTTTGTTGATTTCTCCATACCACTAGAAAAAAACCTGTAAAAAATGTGGAAGAAATAGACATCTCAATGTTGTTTGGCATTTTTTTTTAATTTGCATATTAGAAAATTGTTCCCATGTTAATTCACTTCACATACAAATTCAAAAGCTCCCCTCCGGAGAAGAAAATCTGCCCGAGACATCACGACACTGCCTCTCTATCTGTTCTGTTTCTAGCAGCTCTGCTCATCAACTGGAATCTGCAACTCAGAAACACTTAGCCACAAATCCTAACCATGATGTGCTGAAAGCAGCGCATTCATCCGCGCTGGACTTTGGGTTGGACCACATTCAGTGAATTGATGCGTTCAAGCTGAAAAAGCCACAATGACTCACAGCTCTTCATACAGTACATACACTGCACCACTTTCTTATTTAATATACTGCTTTAGGACCATTACAGCTCTTCAAGTGAACTCATTAAAGACATGCTCAGTTTCTGTTTTTATTCATGCACGCTGGAGGAATAACAGTTCTCCTTCCCTTCTTGTCTCCCCGCAGTGATATCCTGAATGGTTCAGCAGTGTGCGTTTACCGAATGGAGGATGTGGTGCGGGCTTTCAAAGGAAACTTCCTTCATAAGGAGGGTCCTCAGTATAAGTGGGCAGAGTTTACAGGCAAGGTGCCCTACCCGCGACCGGGAACGGTAAGTTACTTAAAACACCTTCATGCAACTGTTTGAATTACACCACACGCTTTGAATAATTGTCGTCCAAACATTCTGATCCGTTCCCTCTCTATGTCTTCATGTCTCTCTCGTGCAGTGTCCCAGCAGTACGTATGGGAGTTACAGCTCCACCAGAGAGTACCCTGACGACGTCATCTTCTTCAGCAGGACGCACCCGCTGCTGCAGGTTCGGATGAATTTCAGTTTTCAGTTCTTTTAAACGACACCAATGTAATTTGATTAGACTGCGAGGTCAAACTTACTTTCCCTCTGTTTTTGTCCCAATTCTTAAGTGAGATTAAGAAATGAAATTAGCGGACAGCCCTCACCAAAGGGACGCCACCGATGACACAAACACAATCACATGAATCACATTGATCGTGCTTGATGTAATGTACTGCATTTTCTGAATACAAAAATTCCAAACCCTAAACTGTCACACTGCTTTAGGAAAATGTGCTGCCGCTGGGAGAGCGCCCCCTCCTGGTCAGAGTGGGTGTTCACTACAAATTCAGCAAACTGCTGGTGGACAGAGTGGAGGCCGTGGACGGCACCTACGACGTCCTGTTCATCGGCACAGGTGTGAGCGGACGACCTTTTCTCTACGCTTTAGGGAGTGGAGGATTATGTGCTTGGCATTTTAACCCCAACGTGTATGTTTTTGCACAATAAACCTTTTTTTTTTCCATAATTCTGCAGACTCGGGCCTCGTGCTGAAGGCCATCCATCTCCCCAGGGAGCACGGTCAGGGTCAGGAGGTCACTCTGGAGCAGCTGCAGGTCTTTCAGGTGCAGCAAACTCTCTACAAAAACACTATGTTGGGCTTTTTGGATGTTTCAACCCATTTATTATAAATAGATTTGTCAATGTATTTTCCTGCGTTTAATGCAGCCATTGTTTTCCAT
>CALSCE010009645.1:14103187-14130710 GCA_943593645.1 Bovichtus variegatus
GAGCGTGGCGTCCTGATTCGTCAAGCTGAGCTGTCTCACGGCGGCGTCTACCACTGCCAGGTGGAGGAGCACGGCTACCACTGGACCGCCGTCACCGTACGCCTCACCGTCTGGAGCCCCTCGGCCAATCGCGTCCTCGCCTCCTGGTCCACCTCGTCTTATCAGGGCGCAGGGAGCCAGCCCTGGTACGAGGACGTGATGGCGCTGATTCACCCCAGAAACCTCGGCCAGCACTGCCGGGCGCAAGGATACCGCCCCCCGCGCAACCACCGTCGCAACGGGGAAATCAAGGTGGAGCCGAACAAGGAGAAAGAGAGGGGCGAGAGGCACAAGCACGGGGGAGGAAGAGGTGGAGGAGGAGGTGGAGGTGGAGTTGGAGGAGGAGGAGCGGGAGGAGGAGCAGGAGGTGGAGGAGGAGGAGGAAGAGCGGGAGGAGGAGCTGGAGGAGGAGCCGGAGGTGGAGGAGGAGGAGGAGGAGGAAGAGCAGCAGGGAGGAAGAGCAGGAGCAAGCCGCAGCAGAGGGCACCGAGGAGCGCCTGAATGTGTCGCGAAACAGGAGGGAGGATTTCAGTGACTCAAACACACACACATTAATGTAAACGCCCACACTAAGACACACACAGGTACACACACACTTAACTTATACACTGAGACACACACATACTGTACGTACAGAGACTATGACATGCGCATGCACTTATCTACAAACAAAAGAGGCATCCTTTCATTATATTGACTAACTTTCAATCTAAGCTACACACAAACAAACTGAAGTATGTACAGGAGATGTGAGCAACAAAGACACCGGGACAAAAGACTTGTGAATAAAAAAGGAAAAAGTACAATATCTTAGGCTGCGTAGCATGTAGAATGAAGGATGAACGCACGTCCAGATCACTCAGTTTAACTGACTCTGTGTCGTGACAAGGACATGGGGGAGGACGTTTCGGATTTGGAGCCTCAACAGAGAAAAAAAAAAGATAAAAAAGATATTCAGCATTTGAAAAATCATCCAAAACCCCTCTGATATGAATGCTGCCTTAAAGGACCATACTGGTGGCTTTGCATGTGTTTTTCCCATTGATTCTAAATCACGTAGACAATGTTAATTATTCTTCAAAGTAGAACAGATGTGTTTAGATTAAACTCAGTATGCTTTGAAAACCATCTTAACAGAAACAACAAGTGCTTGAGATTTAAAAGAAAAAAAAACATAATAATCAAAGATATGTTTTCCAAATGTGTTGTGTTCAAATTTCAAGGACACTCTATCATTGGCATCATAGAAATGAGGGTCCACCGCTCAAAAGACATTCATTGACAGGCCATGTTGTTGGAAAGTGAAAGCAAGAAGACAAACAAACAAACATGGCGGCTGCTCCCTGCCGAATTTCAGATCCTCAGATTCTTAAAACTGTTTGTTCAATATAACAACAGCTCTAAATAAGTCTTTCAATAGTCTCTGTGAGGTGGGTATTTTCTGGAAAACAATCAGTAGTGATAGTTGATTAAAGGGCCTTTGAGAAGGTCATTATTTACTGTAGGTTGTGAATAGCAGTAAATAGCACTGATGAGTATTCTGCTTCTTTTTTCCCCTAAATGAATATATACCCACAGTTCACCTCCTGAGAGTTTTGCTGGTTTATTCAGATAGATGGGGTCTGACCACGACCACAAAGATGAAAGGCAGAGAAAAGCAGAGTGACAGCTTTGATGAGGTTACACATCTACTTTCCATTATGTTCCCCTGAAATGTTAGCTAGTAGCGTTCACAGACATATCTGGCACTGCCACGCAGCAGAGCTTAGTATAGGTGTGGGGAAAAAGTGAACATAAATGAAGACACAGTGGAAAGAAATCCTATTCTGGGTGTTGGTTTAGTTTGCCTGGAGCCATGAGTACAGTGTACAGATTTAGGAAATATGTTGTAGGACAAAAGTGACACATCTGCACATCAACTGCAGACACATCTACACGTTTTCATTTGTACTACTTAAGTTTCTGGGAAAATAAATGTTAAGCTGCTAATAGATGAGGCACAATCATGTCTCTCCAGTAAATAAAAATCTTCCTCCTGACATTCATGATTGAATCTCACGTAAAAAGTGAACTTTAAGAGGCTCTGTATGTATTGGACGAAAGACTTTGGACCGTGTAGAACATCAAGATGCTTTTGATTTTTCAGTAGTGTTTCATATGACATGGACAAGAAAACATGTTTCGAAGAGGACCGGAGTATGAACTGAACTGCCGATAGACTTTGTACAGAACATGCATGTTTTTCAACCTATGGCTCAGGACCCAAAATGAGCCGTTGGTGATTTTGAGTGGGTTCCAGCCCAATTAAAAAGGTGGAGTAATATATTGCTGGTCCCGCAGCTCCAGTTATTAATGACGTCTGGCTGTAAATTATGAAGCAGGCCCGAAGTTTAATAAAGAAGCCTTTATTATACAAAGTTGGAACTTGAGAAAGTGCTGAGCAGGACTGGCGTCAAGTGGACTTTGGCGTTTGGGATTTGAGCGACTTCAGTGACTTTGCAAGGCAGTAAATTGTGATTTGTTCTTAATGTTTAAATGTTAAACCAACACAACTTGTTCCACCTCTATTTAACGTTCTTCTTAGTGGTATTTATTTGTCTAGTCTGGAGTGAAACTGCTTGTTTCAGAAGTTGCAAAGTCAGTTTTTGTTTTTTGGGAAATATGTCCAATTCAACCATGATGTCTCACAAACTGGACACTTATTTAACATTTGTGTTGGTCTGTCTGTATTTGTATGTACTGTATGTTTGTGTGCCCACACTCTCAAGTCTGCACAGTACTTTCTTTTGTTTTGTTTTGTACGATTTTCAATCGTTATCATCTGCTTCTGTTGATGCACCTTCCCACTCCCAGCTGTGGAAATTCAGATCAGTCCTGCCTGCAATCATAGTTTTTTTTTTGTTTTTTGTTTTTTTAAATCTGTCCCATCCAGCAACATTTAAAAGGCAGCAGAAACTAAAAGTGCTTTTGAATTTGATGGTTTGTCTTTCCGTTTCTCAGATACAAACCAAATGCTGAACGTTGAGTTTTAATTTACAGAGGATGGAGAGGGATAAGGTGAAATCCAAAAAAGACTCATTCAATTAAAACTTAGTTTACTGGAATATGATGCATTTATGGTTTAGGCCAATAATAACAACCTCTCATATTTTCATATGTTTATATTTCATTCCACAATGATAATGTTGAGCACGCAACTCTGCATTTATTAGACTAAATATGCCCCATGCTGAGTCCTGCAGGATCCCCATCCCTTTGCACTGTGTGTGTGTGTGTGTGTGTGTGTGTGTGTGTGTGACATGAGTGGGAGCTGAAAGAAAGGTTCAGAGGCCAACCCAGTAAATCTGCCAAACAGGGAACTCAGCAATGGATCTCAGACACTCGTGATGCTGTAAGAAAAATAAACCAGGCCGACAGAGCAGAGAAGTGAACATGGGCTGGTTCTTTGGCTCTTTGGCTTCTTGGCTTCGGCCACATGGAAGCTCTGAGCAGCGCAGATTTATTTCTGAATGTGTGTGTTTGAGTAAAGAGAGAGAGAAAGTTTATATGTTGTGTACAAGTGTCAAGTGCAGCCACGCCTCAACGTTGACAAGGGTGTGTGGGTGAGTGTGAAGCTGGCAGTGTGATCCAAATGAAATCAGGATTTGGGGTGTTCTCAGACTGCTGTCAAATATGACATTAAGGGTATGACAAATAGTTGTTATTTTGTAAGCATTCGCAAACAATATCGCAACACTGGGCTGGTTTTTTCTGTTGGTTACTTGCAAAATACCGTACTTTTGCTAGCTTTTCAAGATTACAAATCCCAGCTTTAAATACTTGCAACATAATCATTGTTATATTTTTGTTGTTATATCTTAAAACCTCAAAATATTAAGTACACAATTAAACAAGTAAAGAGAATGGGAGTCTCCCTCTTTGCTAGCTTCTGCTGCACACTAGCGTCTTAAACTCAATGAGTTTCTTCATAGTCTAAAAAACATGATACTGGTGTTTTCTGTTCAAGAACAAGTGGCTCGCCATTAGTTATTATATGTTATAAAACGTGAACCTTGTTAAAATGGCAGTTACATTGTCAGCATTCAAAACAACCTATCTTTTCATTTCTAGCTGTTAGCCATTAGCTCATTGCCTCATGGAAGCTGTGTAGTGTTAATGCTAACACAATAAATTGGTAATATATTAGTCAACATGTTGAGGATACAGTAGCTACTGTACCATCCAGTTCAGTGGTAAATACAAATCTAGCTTCAAGGAATAGTTCAACATTTTGGGAAATATGTATATGTTTATGAAGCTACCGCCGGCAGCTGTTTAGCTTAGCTTAGCACAAAGACTGAAAACTGGAAATGCAGCTAGCTTTTTCAAACAAATCCTTTAAAAATGGACAAAACCACAGCGACATTTTACACAGAAACACAGATGCAACGTTCTGTCATTACATTACAGAGGCTAGCGAGGAGAAGCACAAGGATCTCGGCCTCATGACATGATTGACCAGCTTTCAGGCTCCATCGTGTGGGCGAATGAGAAAGCAGGCTGTGCTGTGCTGTGCTGTGCTGGGCCGTGCTGTGCTTGACACGTCCTGCGAGCCTAAATTCCCAGCCTCAGGCAAACAAAGCCAACATGATGCTTGTTTTCAGACTAAACCCTCCATCTTGCTTATGAGAAGACGCCAACTTTGATTTCATTTTGAATACGCTACCAGTGTTAGAGTTTCAACATAGGTATGCATCCAAATCCAACAACCTAAAGAATATAGAAATAACAAAACTTGTACGGTCTCCGGCTCGTGGATATTGTGTGTATATGAGTGTGTAATGCGTGTTGGCCTTTATTTGTGTCGGATCCAAACACCACATGAGTAGGAGGCAGAACTCCTACGGGACATTTTTATGGCGGATCATTTTAAACATTTAAGACGTTGCTGCAGAGCTGCTCCTCGATCCTTCATTACAACCTCTTGTGTTTCACTCTTGTTTTTCTGTAATTATATCTCACTGTCAATATTCGTCACGTGTGAATTTCCAGAACGACTTCTTTGCAGACGGAATGAAACTGTCTTCAACTGATCTCCTCTCATGTGTGGAGACTTTGTTTTTCTTTTTGTAAATATGTATAAAGGTCTGCTCTCAAATGAGCATGTTTGTGTTTTGTGGTTTATTGTGCCAATAAGAAATATATCCAGATACTGAACTACACAGAATATACATACTATATCTATATACTGTAGATATACAAGTGAAAACGATATTAATTCTCCTCTCATATAAAGCTTTTAAACCCCATTGAATTATCTTATAATGTATTTTCATCAAGGTTGAAAACCTCTCAACAAAAAACACTTTTTTGTGCACAAGCCTGAAAATGGCAGGATGATCTTGGTCTCCTCTGAAAGATAACTCTGCAGTACGATTAGTATTAGTCTGAAAGCTACTGAACCAACTTCACAAAGGCACAAACTTATCTTTATATCTTTCTTTTTTTTTACTTTTCTTTGTTTTGTTTTACAATCTGAGCAACTATTGTTGTGAAGATTCAAATGGTAATCCGAGGTAAAGTAAACCCTGTCCCACCCTGTCAGGCCTCAGTGCTGATTTTCTCTGTTTATAAAAGTTTATTTGTTTTTTTTTTTAAATACATGGCTTTCAGTGAAGTAGACCAGCTCACATATTCAACATTTATTTTTTTAAGACATACATGCACAAACAAGTTTGGACACCAATCTATTATTTTATAGATTACAGGGTTATTTAACAGGGATGCATTCCAGTCCAGCTACGTTGTTTTTCAGACACACTGTCCTTCACTCCAAAACAGTAACATACCATACGATACCAAACCACCGGCCATCCCTGCCAAAGAGACCACATACAATACTTTCTCATTTAATGTTCGTGTTCTGCTGAGTAATCTTCTGAGTGAAGGATGCGTTCCAATCGTGCCAGATACCCAACAAAACCTCCACTTTAGTTTCTTTACTGTTTCCAAACCCCGGTGGTAACAAAGGGGTCAGCTGCGGAACGTCACCGTTTTCTGCTGTTTGTTTATAATGTTATCCATGCATGCTACTTTTGAAACTTGACAGGCTCAACTAGGTGCGACTGCGGCTTCACATTTATTTTACTGCTGAGATTCACTTTGTAAGCAAAATCGTGGCCAAGAATCTTCTTCAGGACATGATTGGCGCGATAGTGGTCCAGGCTGAGAAACGGGATATTGTTGCATGAAAAAGAAATGAGTGCGGTATTTTGTTAGGAATGAAACATTCCTTCTCCATTGTATCCTAAAAGTCTGACAAAGAAGATGTGATACCATAATTATCATGTACTGTATAGACTTTCCTATTATACTGTAATATAGCCAAAGGGTACCACCCAGCCTTGGAAACTAGACCCCATTTCAATAAATATATTGACTTTTTGACTTATTTGTGTCAATGGAGGCCAAAATGAATACTCTCTGGTGGGGAATAAATTAAAAAAATGCTATTTTTGTTTCGGCATGTGAGCGGTGGAAGCTTGTTTTAATGGCCTTGCTCTCTTTTCACATGTTCATCACACACACTTTTGGACTGAAACATTTTGATGGTCTTGTGCGTACTGAGCGGTCCTTTTGGTTTCTCTTCACCAGCCTGGCCACGTACAGTCTCCGCACAGTGATACTTTGGTTACATTCGGAGCTGCTACATGTTTTCTGGACTCTAGAGATTGAAGTGTTGCTCCGTCAGTCCACCCCTCTGGTCCAGACTGAAATATCTCAACACACACTGGATGGATTGACTCGACATTTGGTGCAGACATTCATGGTCTCCAGAGGATGAATCCCCTGACTTTCATCCTGGGCCAAATTTGTCTTTGTCCATTACAGTCCCTTCAGCCTCAGCTGTACTTTGGGTTTAGCGCTAGTTACAAAATGTTGCCGTGCCAGCCCAAAGATTTTGTGCCTAAACTTAATCGCATTGTCTCATATAAGGATCAAACAGAGACTGGACATTGGACGTCATCATACATAGTAGCTATCATCATTGCATAGTTTTTTTTTTTTTTGTAGTGTATGTAGAAAAAGCAGAGGATTTTGTTTGCTACTTACTATTTTTCCAAAAAAAGAAAGAAAAGAAAACCATGGCAGAGATGGCTTTGCCTTATCGAGGGCATATATCGCAAATGCCACTTTAAAATCTTCTTATCATGAGTTCTTCTTTGAATACAAGTGTATTTCCAATGTGTTATATATAGATCTGTGCGTTCTCTGCTCAGCACATAATTCGGGGTCTCCGCTCTCTCCACAGGCCCCCCGCCACATGGGCCACGCTGCCTGCACTGTCTATAATTACACCCCTGAGCAGCAGAGTTCACAACCAACAGGGGACTCGTATGTGATTTTAGTGACACATCTGAAGAAATCTTTCACCTCTGTCATTTTCACAACAGATGTTCAAGCTCAAACTACGCAGAAATTGTTTGATTTCCAACCAGAATAAATCCTATCTAACTTATAACCAATGTCCATTCATGGTCAAAGTCTGAGGACAGCTGTAGGGGGTTAGGGTATAAATGTAGCTGGCAACAATTAAACAGCATAGCTAGTTTAACATTTCTACACCAACATTACCGCTCATGGTGAGGTGGTGATTTAAACCACAAATCGCAAGAACTGTGGAATGAAACCCAGAGAGGGGCCTGGCATTGTCAGTGAGGATTTCACAGCGATCCACAACCACAATTTCAACAGTTGTCACTAGAAATATATTCCTGTTAGAAAATGATAGATTCACTTCACCAAACCACCTGGACCTGCACCTGGAGCTGGACCTATCAGCTCCGGGTGACTACCAAAATAAAGGGAAATTTAGCACCAACACGATGACAAGCTGTCACAGCAGCTAGATTTTACAGCAGTGGTGACTCAGAATGGATTTATATTCATTGGCATTTTCCGTTCCCTCCAAAGGACTCAATAATATCATACAGCATTGTTGGAATATGCGTCAAACAACTTCAGCGTAGGAAACAAGCAGTCTGGGTGACTCATTTGACTTTTTTCTCCCAGTGCTCAATTGACCAGAAAGTCTTCGTTTTCACAAGTTTGCTCATAAAAGTGCTTTTTAGGTGTAATAAGAGGTTTGTGTACTTCCCCACAGTATCCCTTTTATAGAAGTCCTCACGCTGGATGAAACTGTCTGCTCATGCTAAAGATTGAATTTTACAGCGAACTGCTTCTGACAGGTTTTTGGGCTTCATGGTTGCTGAACATTACACAGATGTCTCTATTTGATGATGTCATTTTCCCTGGCTTGTGACCACCTCATCATCCGGTTGAGCGTTCTTGATGAACACATTTTCTTTTACGACAACCTTTCGAAAAAATTTCCTTTCCAAGTCCCCCTAACATAAGCATTATAGAATGTAAATATCTAAAAAATATTAATGCTGAAGATTGTCTTGGTTTTGGAAACACCTGTGGTAGAAACAGCCTTCCTAGTGCAAGTAAATGTTCATAAAACAGATGCCTGAGTTCCATTTGAAATGAATCTTCTTTACCACTGATACATGCCACTTTGAAGAAAACAGAAATGTTGATATATGGCATTTCACGTGTGTTTTTAGTGTGTCCCTTTTTACCTTTCTGCTGTAACCATGTAAATGTCCCCGCTGTGGGACTAATAAAGGATTTGTGATTCTGATTCTGATTAAAACAAAAATAATGTATTACAAATATTTAAAGTGTGTGGCCCCTTATTTATATGATATACCTCTTTGGCTGCCATTTGAGGGAAACCTCCTGGTGTTGCGAGTTGATGAGGAGTAAGTTTTTGTCTCTATGAGGATAAACTGCCTCCGACCTGCCTCTGACCTGGGATGCAATCAATATTTGCGATTTACGGGAATATGATTTATTGGCCCTCACTGTCATTTTGGTTGCCAATGTGCAACATGCAGTCTCCAGGCTTTATTATGGAAAAACCACATCTGTTTGATGGCACGTGCTTTCACTTTGCTTTGCGTGCCTCGTTTTCCTAAATGGTGCCTTTCTTGTGGCAGTTACTTTACTGTTAAAAAAGCTTCTTTCGCAAAAGTAATGTCCTCACAAGGAAAAAGAAAATGTGGTGAAGGTCATAGTGATTATTTAGTGTTCTATTGGGAGCCTCTGGAAACTATTGGCATATTTCAGAGGTCTAATTGTCTTTAGGTAAATGCCTCAAGCTTTGATGTTTGGCACAAAAGGAGAGGGGACAAATGCGATAAAACAGCAAGATCACCACTGAGAGAGGGAGCAGCTGGCCTGCACGGATGGGGTAGGTTAGAAAGGTTACAAGATCTTTAGATGTGGTGACAGTGTGGTTTTGAATCCTCTCTCTTCAGCTGCAGCAGTGTTTGTCATTTCTGGCCACATTCAAGGGTTTAAAAAGCCACAGAGGCTGCTGAACCCGGCTTTCACTGTGGAGGCAAAAATGCTAAACCGAGGCCTTGTCATTATTTAAATCTCCTCTCCAGTCTGTTCACCATCAATTAAAATAATTTCAAACACATTTCTTTAATTCATCAATGGTTTATGAGGCAAACAAGGAGCAGTAGTTTTGCAGCTAATTCGATTAGACACAACTGCGCACTATTGTCCTGGTGGTCTTTTAACAGACAGGAAACTTATTTTAATGAGGACTGGAATTGATAAAACAACTGTTTGTAGGACCATACTGTGAGCAGGAAACAAGAAGGGATTTTATCTATTCATTTTTCATTATGAAATCACTAATATGCAACTTGTATTCTTAGGGAAGTGATCGCCTGAGGCGCTGTGGTGTTTGTCTCCATCTGTGGGGGAACAGAGGTACATGCAGGATGAACCGGGACAGAGTGGATGGAGACAAATAAACTCACACAGCTACAACATGCATAAAGCAGCACTGCTCTGGAATTGATTAGGTTTAAAATACAAATGAGCAACTAAAAATGTGTTTTACTCATTTCAATAAATATATATATATATATACGGGATATACTGCCATGTCAATAGAAAAGAGTTATAATTAACAGTTTATTATTTTTTCGCTCGAAACGCTTTTATTTTTGTAAGGCGGAACTGTTCCGTTGAGATTTGTGGGGAAGGATTTCCTCGTCGGACTCGGTTGTTGCTTACATTTTTCTAAACAGGAACTACACTGGTGAGTGTTTTCTATATTAAATGAAGGTCTGTGGCACTTTTATATGACCTTATCAATAGATACATAACATGTCTTACAACCAGTCACCCTTTGTCGTGAAACAACGTGAGACAATAGACGACGAGCTGTGAAATGATTGTGAATTAAAGGCCTGGGGAGCTAACATTAGCCGTGCTGAGCTAACACCATTCAACAACATTAACGTTCACAGCGAGCTAGCTAGGCGGCTAATGGCAGCAGTAACATCAACTTCCTCAACGCTGACTCTTTATGTCTTCTTCATTTCTTTGTTCCCGTTTGTCTGTTATGCACCGGAGTCTGTCCACAGACTCCTGCTCCACCTCCACGGGCGTTGTTTTGCTTAAAGTCTCGATAATTTAATGCAAGCTCGTGTTAACACCAAGTTAGGTTAGTGTCCAAGCTAATGCTAAGCTAGGCAACGTTATACTACGTCATTTCACACTTAACCGAAAATAAGTGTAGTCCTGAGGGGGCACAGCTGTCCCATAAAACAGCTGCTGTTATGATTTAATTATATTTGCCACAATTAAATTAATAGGATGCACAGGCGTATAGTGATGACATGTATGCAGTGTATATCACCTTTATTTAACCAGGTAAAAGTCTCATCGAGATTAAACTTTTTCTAAACTAATTCTCCTCTCATATAAAGCTTTGAAACCCCATTGAATTATATTAAAAATGTATTTTCATCAGGGTTGAAAACCTCAACAAAAAACACTTTTCTGCACAAACCTGAAAATGGCAGGATGATCTTGGACAAACTTATCTTTATATCTTTCTTTCTTTCTTTTTACTTTTCTTTGTTTTGTTTTACAATCTAAGCAGCTGTTGTTGTGAATTAAACTTTTTCAAAGGGTAGTAAACATATTTGTTATAAAAGTAAACACAAGCAATACAAACAGAAAAATACAACTGTCACACACTACCAATGAGTGAGCACAATATCCAGTTAATATGCAATACAAACAGTTATAATGCATAAACAGGTAGCTACAATTTTATAAAAAACGATTTCAGTGAAAGATTTAGGAACAATCGCATTGAGCAAGAGTGCTATTTACTCGACCCTTTAACATTTACTTCAATTCCTCCATAATAATCTCCCCTAGCAAATCCAGGTTCTTCTGTACATTATTCCAGGAAGAAGCGGCAGCATATTTAAAAGCCTTTTTGCTTAGTTTTGTTCTAACCTTGGGGACCAGCATCTGTAGAAGATTGTGAGAGCACAGGCCATATTGATTTTGGTTTTCTGGAAGTACACAGATAAGAAGGAACCAGCCCAAGGAGAGATCGATATATAAAAGCCAACCAATGCAATTAAAATTATTTGCAACGTCTTCACGTTCACACACCTAGCGTTAAGATCTGTGGATATCTGGAGGCTGTGGTTTAACCAGTGCCGTGCCAAATCTTAAAATGCGGCATTAAATTGTTGTAAGCAGGACTACTAATGGCAAACATGAATTTCCAGAATTTTTAGTTCAATCTGATTAAATACCTATATTTTGCATATATGTTATTTACTTGATCAAACAAAAACAGACATTCCCTTCTTTTTATTGTATCCCATACACAATTTCTTAATTAAAATTCCAGAAAAACACCCCAATATAGATTAGGCAACATAGAATTACATGTATCACAATAGAAGATTTTACCGATATCGCCCAACCATATGGATTGGTATTGAACCTCAAAACTAATGAGTACCAACAGAAATGTGTGCGTAGCACTGAATAATGAAAACTGAATAATGAAAACGGATGCGTCAGATTTTTCCTGATCAGACATTTTATTTTGGTAAAGTCCTTTTTATTTTCACACTGATGCAATCAGTGAAGGAAACGGGTTAAAACATGTTTATAGTCTCCAAACAAAGGTCTTAAAAAAAGCATTGTTTTGGTATCGATATCATAGTGACACTGGTCTGCTATAATGATACCCAGCAGCCCTATAAAGCAGTGTTGCATGGTAAAACACTCTGACTGAATGAAGCATTAAAGGGATTTAAAATAGTCTTAACATGCTCTCTTTCTCCACCAGCAGGTGGAGGGATGAGTCTCTCCCCTGTGATTGGCACAGAAGTGCCAGAAACGGCTAATGGGGTTGTGACCCCCGTCTCTTCAGAAAACGGCCCTCATGTTCCTGTCTCGGTGAAATGTGGGGGCAGCAGAGTGCCCTGTCCTGCGGAGGCACACACAGAGAACCACGTTGATGTGGAAAACAGAGTTTACGATGGTGAAGGCCGCTTGGACACAGAGATGTACAATAATGGAAGAACATCCAGTTTATCGTTACGCTCCTCTCACGTGACGGACTCCTCCCTTCCTGCTGACTCGTGTACGGGAGACTCAGAAGACTCAGAATCAGGCTCCAAAGACACAGACATTCATGAGGCCTCACACACTGTTGAGCCTCCTGGTGCAGCTCTGCTGTGGGACCCAGCACAGCGAGCACACTTCAAAGCGTTATCTCCGCGAGGAAGCCCTGCCACTATAGACGGACAGCAGATGGAGACAGAGACTGTAGATGGAGACACTGACAGCCGAGACGAGGAGGAAGATGGAGAGAAGGAGAAACAGGATGAGGAGGACGATGAGAAGAATGAAAAAAAGTGGATTCATCAGCGTTCAGGAGGGAGAACACAGGTGGAGGTGAGTGCACCGTAGAATAATACTCATCAAGGTTGTGATTTTTCCAAATGTCTAAATTTGAGGGTGAGATTGAGCTGTCCATCACAGAGGCTGGTTTCATACTGATTTGTCAGCTTGATTTAATAAGCAGTAATTTAACTTCTCTTCTTTACTTCCACTTTGTAGTCTTCTCGACACTACTCCTCCTCGGCCCCTGGTCCCAGCACCTCGTCCTCTTCCTCCACTCCACCTCCTCTTCTACCCTCAGACGACATCCCCTGCCCTCCCCACGTCATGGCCCAGGTCTGGGTACGCAACGTCCGGGGGATGCAGGACAGCAAGAGTCTGGATGAAATCAGCCAATCGTGTGGAGGTAGATATCTGTCAGGTTTGATTTTGTGTTTACTGCAGTTCGGCTCTTTCCTCATCTCTTTACTAAACGTAAAACCTCCTTTCAGTAAAGCAATAAATCTACAGGAAAATTGAATCTATATTAAGTAAATAAGTCCGTAATGACTGGGAATATTTTGCAACTTTATTCAGCTGATGTTGGCGCATTCTCAACAGGCGGTTCGGGGGCCCGGGGAGGGGGCAGAGGTGGCCAGTCAGAGGGCCGACGGGCCACGATCTCCTCGGCTCTGGAGCTAGAGGGAACTGTCAGCCATGAGGGGGACCTGACTCACTTCATCTGTAAGAACCTGGAGCAGAAAATCAAGATGAGCTCCAAGCCCAGTCTGGACTGCAGTGACTGTGAGTTTGGAGCAAACTTCACAAGGTTTTATACAAACAAATAAAGTCAACTTTCGACTTTTATAATTGTAATTGTAATAATCACCCAATTAGGAGACGTCCCACTTAATATTTTAAAGTGAACATACATTTAGTCCTTCAATGGAGAGGATGTAGAAGAAGGTTTGTGTTTGTATCAGACAGTGTGAATATATTACATGTACAGTGTATATACTGTATGTTTATCTATTGGTGTGTTCTTTGTTGTGTTGCATTGGACTTTGGCAGAAGAAGCCTGTGCATACTGTATATGTACTGATGTTAAGGATGTGCGTATTGCATCCACGTCGGTTGCTTTCATAACTGCGTTATATTTGATTGTCAGGAGGCTCTAACAGATAAACTATTTTCACTTTTGAGGGAGGTGTTAGTAATGGCATTTTGGCAGGTTAATAGCATTTCTACAGGTAGTGGTGCTGAAACTGCGTTGCAGGGTGTCTGACTTGCAGTCAGATTCACAGACAGTTCTTCCCTGCAGAGGCTAACAGGCCCAGACAGCCCCATCTCATCATTCATGCATAACTTTAGTCAGGTCTAAACCATAAGAAGTAATCGATGCAATATCTTGAGCAAATGAACTGACGGATGCTTGCATGAATCATCTCTCGCCCTGCAGTGTTCACAATGCAACAAAGGCGTCCTGCTCTTGACAATTTGTACTTAACTTATTGATTTGAGACTATGTCTCACTCCGTAGTAATTCATAACTTATGCTCCTGATCATACAGTGTATTTTATGTAAGTGTGGTACAAGTCAAGTTTATCACTAAGGCGTCAGTTCATCATCATTATTTGATGTGCTGGTTGAAAAGATTAAAGAAAAATTACTCTTAAGGGGCAAACGTGATACTGATATATCACTGACATAAATCTATTCAATAAAAAAGTCGGCTGTGAACTCATGATAGCTTTGCTTGAATAATAGTAAAAGTTTTTAGATAACCGAAACTCTACACGTGCAAAACTCACATTTCAGTCAAAATCTAGGGAGAGAAGTTTGCTTGTTGTTTAATGAATGAAAACTGTAATGATCACAGTGGGAAGTGGGTTTTAACTTTTCAGACTAATTTAGCAAAGGCTGGGTTCACACCAACTGTTCAAGTAAGGCTACATTATAATGATCATTTAAAAAAGTGTCCCTGTGTCCTGTAGTGCAGGACAATTTGAAGGACATGAAAAGGTGGTTACCTTCTCTCAAACAAAAAAATCTCAGGCTATTTCATTGAATCCCAATGAGCTTTATAATTTTAGAGTCCTCCCTAGGTGAGATTTTTAGAGGAATAATTAGATTGTGACAAACACTCACTTTGCCCTTGCTCTCTCCTTCGTCCTTCTTGTTCCTGGCGGATTAAATTAGCCTCAGTCTGTGTTTTAACGAGCCGCAGATACTCAGCCCCACAGAAACTGAAACGGAGGTAGTTTTCGAAAAGGTCACACATTTCCAGCAACATCAGAAATGTAATCATCTCTATAAAATCAGCAGGCTGTCTACAAGTCCAGCCTGCCCATTAGCAGCCATCTGTCTTGTCAAACTTTCCAGGAGAAAGACTCTGAACCGCTGCCCTTCACTCAGAGGGAAAAACCCTCTGGATTCAAGTGTCAGATTAACTGGCCACTCAATTTAAACACAGGAACACAGTCAATATGCCCTCTGTGGCAGCTCATTCCCTCTACCTGCTGATTCAATTAGGATGGATGACTCAGACTTTGTTTAGGCTGGAGGGATTTATAACTGAGGTCCTGCTGCAGCCTGACAGGAATCATTTTCAGAGATGGAAACCTGTGTATTGTGTGTTCCAAGGCACATGCGTTTTTAATTAAATGCCATAATTAGTTTTAATCTGTGTTGGCAGCTGTGTTGTAAGAGCAGCTGTTTCTTCAAACGGGAATAATTCTTCAGTTGCTCTTGTGTATAATGTGTGTGCTTTTCCTCCAAACACAATGTGTTTTAGTTTCACACACGTCGTGCCTGTTGGTTGTGTGTGCGTACGTGCCGAATTAATTTATCACTTGGTCAATCAACAGTAAAGTAATCATCAACAAGTTTGACAGTCGATGAATCATTTGTAATTAATCAAGCAAAAATGTAAACATTAGCTGGTTCCAGCTTCTCCAATGTGAGGATTTGCTGCTTCTCTCTGTTTTAAATCATTATAGATTTGAATGTTCTGGGAACTTGTGATGGGCCTTTTTCACTTTTCCTTTTTAAAGGTGTTATAGATTATAGTTTATATAAGAATCAATGAGAAACGAGCATTACTTGCAGCCCTACTTGTGTGTATTATACATCTAACTTCTTAATTATTTCTTACCAGCGGACTGTTCTGGCCCCATCTACCGAAGCCGGGGGTTGTCACGGAGACCAGCGGACATCCCTCCCATTGATCCCACTGTCCTATTGGATCTTCAGAGACACACGCAGGAAGTGGCGCACAGTGTGGAGATGATGATGCGGAGCCTCAATGGAACCATCCAGAATGTGAGTCTGAGCTCAGTTCACGGTATATCACGTGTTTTAGCGTCGTCATTTTGTCTCGTGCTCTCGTGTCGTCACTCGCACTCGCATGCTGTTTACTGTTATCCCGTGTCTCTGTTCGTGTAACTGATTGATCCATCGGTTTATTCATCCAGATGACGGCTCTGAGTGTGGGCTACATCCAGACCTACAGGGACTCTGTTGACAGCCTGGGAGAGTCTGTGGACATGAGTATAAAGGTGAGTGTGAGAGTGAGCGTCTTTCAGTCCGTCCACATTTGGAATGTACTGTCTTTTCCATCCTATTATAGGGGAAATAATTTCCCTTATAATTTTTTTAATTCAACAAGCAATCAGTTGTATTTTAGCAGCTTACTGACAGCAGCAGTAAGGCAGAACTGGGTACACTTTAAAATCTGTTTATCTATCGCAAGTAATATCGTTAGCACCATATTCAACAGTATTATTGCACATTTTCCTGGTATCGTATGAAGCATGAGCTTTTTTTATTTTCTGCCTTGTATTTTCGCTCCCACAGGGCATGTACACACTGATGGCTCGCTGCGAGGAGTTGGATCGTTCCATGCAGCCCATACACACCCTGGCTTCGCAGATCCGCGACATCAAACGCACCCTGGACGCTCTGGAGGCAATCTGCAAGTAACGCCACCCGTGCGGCTCCACTCCACTCCAGCTGCAAAGATCCGACATCAAGCACATCCTGAACGAGGCCGTCTGCAAGTAAACCCACCTTTCTGCAGGTAGCACACACACACCGCAGCGAAGAATAAGTGCGCCTTTGGATTCCTGGAACCATTGCTACTAGGCATGCTGGATGATTGGCTCTCATAGTCCCTCCGCTTGTTCATCATTTGAAGATGAGCATGTTTGTGTTGTGAGATTTCTACTGAATATCGTTTGAGTTGCTCGCGGGGTTGAGCTTTATCTTCTTCTTTTTTTTTTTTTTTTTTTTTAAGAGCACCCTCACTTCCTCTAATGAAGTTTTCATGAAACAAAATCTCACAATTTCACCTGTTTTGGAGACACTTGGTCAAGTGCACTGAACACACACACACACACACACACACACACACACACACACAGATCCTTGAAGATGTGTGGGTAGATGCCGCTTTTTTCCCACTTTACAGTCTGAGGAGGAATAGTTTGTCACTATCCGTCCAGCCCGCTTTGTTCAGATTGCACTAAGCGTTCCTCCCCACATGGGGGCGATGTTTCTCTCTCGGTCTCTCTTCACTATAGAGAGGCCAGTGTGAACTGCTCAGAAGACAGTGACTTTTGCACAGGAACAAAAATTCAATTTTTTAACCTTATGCAACAAAGATCAGATTCTTTCACTGCAGGCTAAATGAGGGGAGGGGAGCATCATGTCTGTCTTTTTTTTATTTTTACATTTATTTATTCAGTTTTCTCAGCATGCTTGCATTTTCAGCTACACTGCAGCTACACTGCTACTCAGTGTCACTAGGAACTGACCAATGCAGCCAGACTTTGTCCACTGGTGGCCACTGAACAGCCCCACTGGAGCATTTGGAGTTTAAGCTCAAAATTGTCGTAGTTGTCGAAGGTAATGAAAGGGTTTCACTTTTTCTACTCGGACTCTCTCAGACATCAATCAAAAACTGGCAACCTTTTAAATCAAATGTCTGCTTTTCTAATTTAAAGCTACTACCAGCCATGTGTCATTTGACCTAAAACCTCTATTTCCTCACTCCGTGTCAATGCAAGATGTTTTCGAGCACATAGCTCGAAACATTTCTTATGTAGCCTACACAGTGGCTTTAAATATTTCAAAAAGCTTTCGGTACTGATTTTGACTTTGAAATGTTATCACAAGTAAAAAGCTAGGCTGATAAATTCAGCCTTTGAAAATCTAATTTAATTTCCAGGCATGTAAGTATCTAACAAACTGCTCAGTGTCATTAATTGAGTTGTGTTGTTTTAGTTTGATTCAGCCAATTTAAAGAAATTATATATGTATGAGAAGAGCTCAGTTTCAAAACACATTTTGAATCCATTAAATGGCGGGAAATTATAATTTTTTTTTAAAGCACCCTCACTTTCTCTATGGATAGTTTCATGTGGAACAAAACTCTGCTTTTATTCTGCATTGACTACATCCATATTTGTATCTTGGCGGGGGGGAAAAAAAATCCTGTAAATGAAATTTCAAATCAGTCATGCTTCTGATTGTACCGAACAGTCGCAAAGAAACAAGAGTTACATTTCTGTGCAGCATGTCCTACCTTTTTGTTTTTCTTCAACACTGAAAATATTGGGCACGTTTGTTTCAACAAAGGAGGATTAAATCTGGGAAACGTCGCTGGAGTCGGGACACAGCCTTCGCATGTGAACTAACGTGGACTCGTATCACGTTTAATTTAAGTGAGTATTTATTAATTTACTCGATGATGAAAGCCGCCGAGCCACTGCAGTGTGGCTTGGCTGTGAGCATTATACTTGATTCAATGAAGACACTGTTACGGCTGATCATTGTACGCGCACTAGGTCTTCGTACTATTACTCGTACGTGTACCTATTACTGATGGAAGCCAACATGTAATTTGGTGCATTTTGGGATATTTCATCTACAAAACGTTATTAGAGGAATACTGCAAGCAAAGTAGTTACATAACCAACGCTCTCCATGCGGCTCTGCACCTGTTGATGTGTTGTCACCTCTGTGGGGAAAAATCATGTTATTGGCTTCGCAAATTGTCAGAGAACAAGATCAAAGAGGAAGGGGAGCACCTTTTTAAAAGCTTACATTAAATAATGATCCCGATTCTCTTAATTATACTGAAATTTGCTCCAACACGTCCGTGGCTGTAGAGAAGTAAATGCTCTTTTGCAGATGAAGGTAAACGTCCAGAGAGTGGACATTTGGGAGTCTTAGCTTTTCCTTGAGATGGGAGATGTGGCAGGAAATGTCATTGTTCATAATATAAATGTATGATTAATTCATTTTTCTGTTCGGATGCACCTGTGTAGATATCTTTCTGTAACAAAAAAAAATGATTTAGATACCCTTCGTCTTGGTGTATATTTTATTGAAAAATAACAAATAAATTTACATGAGCTGCAAAAAGAAAAACCGTTTCCGTCTTTTTTTTCTTTTTTCTTTTACAGTGTACAGCCTCAAGGAGCACTGAAAGGTTTTAATGGGGAAGTAGCAGATATATAAACAACACTGGCTTACAAAAATATATACATATACGCAGGTTGCCTATTATGGACTGAAGTGCTGTGTTTTCTGATTTTTAAAGGTATGTCTTTTGATACTGCATTTATAAGAATTTAACCACAATAATAGTTCAAGGAGCTTTAATTACATGCCGGTGAGACCAAGGGCAAGGTTTCCCAGCCGATATTTTTGACTTGTCACAGCAGGAGAAGCACCGCTGTTACTAATCACATTAACGATGGCTCTGTTCTATTCAAGTGTCCCAGTAAGCTGTGACCGTGAACCAGCATGCCCAACACCAGGACCCTGCAGCTGAAGCAGCTAAATGGAATTCAGCCATCAATAGTGTTCTTGTTTATACCTGTGCTTTTCCTACTCTGACATTTCAAAAAGCTAGAACTCAGGCAGAGGATGCTAGAAAGCAGCAGTTCACAGATGGACCTTTTTTTTTGAAGATAATATTAACATTTGTGATAGAAGCCGAAATATAAAGATAGATGTTCTTGACTGTGCAACATCTGAAGGCCAATGTTGACACATATGCCGCTTGTCTGAAATTGCATTTACTCTAGATATGTGACTCAAACTAAAAATGTATTTACGAAAACTAAAAGCTTTCAAGCAGATTAAAGGGCTGGTTCACTCAAATTACAGATAAACATAAGGTCTCTTACCTCTCTGTTATCTAGCAATGCAGATCGTTTTGGTTTAATTCTCCCAGGTTTTAATATATTTGTCTCTGACATTTCTGCTGCCGCCCCAACACAATGAAGGTTTGTTTCTCTTATTTGGTGTACCGGCCCTTTAACCCAACACATCTACTTCATGGAAAGAGAAACTCATGAGTACATTAGGCCTTCAAATTAGGAAATAATTTCCATACAACAAAGGACTGACACATATGTATAAACAAAATGTGCAAAGAAAATAAAACCACAGTGCAGCTTTTCACGGCAGCTGATCACGGTTTAACGTGGCTCAATTGATATGACAATAACTCGAGTCTATCTAGTATGTCACACCTTCTTTCTCCTAATATGATTCAATACAGCCAATAGAAACTGAAAAAAAGTGACATGTGTTTGTACCACTACTGTCTCTTGGCACATTCAGTGATAGGTTTGAAGTTCCAGCTTTAAACATGGTTTGTTGTACTCTACAAAGCAGCACACCTGCAGCGCGCAGGGATTAAGTGTCTTGCTCAAGGGCACTTCAGAAGGGCTCATATTGCAGTTATATCCCGAAACCTTCCCAGTGAAGGCTGGTTTGTTCACATTTTAAGGTTCCATGCAAGACTTCCAGCCACCAGCGACAGCAGAACAGTCAGGTTTGGGGCACTCGATGGATTCGTGCCACAGTCTTTCGTTACTTCCAATGAAGGCGTTAAACTTTCAGCACCAGCTGAACTGCTTCCTCTTAACTCGATCACAGAGGCACCTTTTGTTGTAGAAGCTGTCGTAGAAGCTGTCGTAGAAGTTATGGTAGAAGCGGTTGTAGTCCCCGTGACATCTTCAGCGTTTTCTTTTACCGTACCCCCAACAGACGCTCCGTCTTTGGGGGACTGCTGGTCCGAGACGTCCCCGTCTGCAGTCTTGTACCACTGGCACTGGAAGTCCTTCTTCCAGATCTCTGCTGGGTCTGGTTCTGCTGGTTTAGTGTTTGTGTCCGGCTGATCTGTGGCTTTTTCTGCCTCTGCCTGAGATTGTAAAATAGAAAAAATCATGTCAACATTAGCAAACATTGCTTCTGTAATTTTCATAGCGATACATTTTATAATATCATTGTGAAAACTGAGGATTAAATGGAAGTTCTCAAAGTGTGTTACAGCAATATTCAGACTTTTTTTTATTTTATGACAACTGAAAATCAACGAAGCCTCAGATTTCCAAACAAGGACGAGTGCTCCCGGAGAACAAAATGTCCCTGTGTCCTGGGCTCCTGCAGATCTCTCTGTGGTGTCTCAGCTTCTGTTTCCCTCCTTGCTTTCTTACTGTCTAAACACAGAAGATCCTCAGGCAACTGGACTTCCTGCTGTTGTCTTGGTTATCTTTTATCAGTCGTGACTCAAAGCGAGTTATTCTGTTTCCCACTCTCCAAACAGAAAGAACATAAGTTGAGAACTAGTCTCTTTTTACACGCGTCTTTCACCACGTGTGCACAGGCTTTTGAGAATCAATTTAATTCAATTCAATGGTCAATTTATATCAATGAGAGGTTGCACTCAGTGTCCATCTTCTTGCCTCCACTCTAACTGATTTCCGTGTGTGTTGCGGGGGGGTGGGGTGGTTTGTATTCCCTAACAAATCACCAGAGAACAATGCACCCGGGTCACCGCACCAAGGTTTCTGGTTTAAATCTGTTTACATCTATTTATGGCTTATTGTAGGAGTGTGCACAGGATTGATGATAACTGCAATGCAACACATAAACAGGGCTTTATAAATCCAGCAAAGTATCACATAAAATCACATTCCCTCACCTTTTCCGTCACCTTCTCCACAACTTCGGGTGGGGGTGGCGGAGGGAGGTGGAGGTATGCGGAGCTTTCTGGATTTTGACGGATGCATCGGCCCTTTCCCTGGCACAGAGAAGCTGAGCAGAGCCGAGTTGCCGTGGTTACGTTGACGGAGTAGGGTCCCAGGACCTTACGGACGAACTCTGCCAGGTCCTGACACTCTCTCTGGGAAATAGACGGGAAGACGGTCAATGAAGTTTTTCTTAAAGCAGGTCATGATGCACTTATGTGGAAGAAGAAAATGTTTGGAAACAAAAAAAAACATCAAAACTGTTTTTGTTTTTTTTGCCGGAAATCCTTTCTGAATATCAGTGGCTGCATCAACATGCAGAGATATTCGTGGGTGTATGCACTTTATGTAAATGTGTAGTTTTATACCTCCGTCTTAGTCTCACTTCTCTCCCAGATGACAACTCCGGCTGTTCCCATGGCAGCACTCTCTCCTATGGTGCTGACCAGGTCTGCCTGTTAACAAGAAAGTATTCAAAGAAGCTGTAAAACTCTGTACTTCTCTGAGTATGATACAGTATAAACACTTTGTTACTGGGACCTCGGTTTATTTCACTCTAAACCAACACCCGATGCTACAAGTGCGATCCAAAAACACCTTTCAGCTTTGTAATTATTCTTTTTTCCAAACAAAACTGTGAGACTTTAGAACCATTTAGGATAATTAGAGTACAATACAATAACTCTGTCCTTCCTCTCCATTTGTTCTGCTTCATCATTGATGGGTCAATGATCACTGATCCGTGTGCTGGGATTAAATACCGGACGTTAACATCTTACCTGTGACAGGAAAGTGTTAGTTGAGGCGTAGACAGTCTTGATCAGTGGGAATACAGGAAGTTCAAACGCAGTCCCAGTTAGAGACGATACTCGTAGTGCTTCTCTTATTTGACTGGACAAATAAAGCCTGGCTCCAGAGGTCCCGCCCTATGAAAAAGGGACAGATTGTACAACCTATAAACGAGGTCCAACACGGTTGTGAATGAATGGAATTCTGCTCAGTTTGGTTCACAGTGAAGTGAATCTCTGGGCTCACAGAGATGTTGGTACGCACTGATAAACCAGAAATGGTGTTTTTCATTTCACTCGGTTTTTGCTGTTACCCTGGGAGTTTTCTTTCTGCAGGTGAGTGGATGTTGTTAACTGCTCAGGAGACAAGCTTGAGTTAGACGCTAGTTTTCACAACTCTTTGTGATCCTTCTTTCCTCCCCACTGTTTTATTGCTGCTGGTATCCAGCCAAGTCATTTTGTGGACTTTAAAAAGACATTTTGCCATTATCTTTTTTTTTAATGCTCTCTATTTATTAGTTTGGTTTAATTGCCAACATGTCTATAAACCGTCTTAAATGAAAAACCTAAATGTGAAGAGAAACACAGAACACAGTAGCGGTACCCACCTGCAGCTTCTCCAGGGTGAGGAGAGGGTAGAGGGCGGAGCACCGTTTCCATAGCCACAGCAGCTCGTCGTTAAGGGCCGTCTCCGTAGCGGGGCACTGGCCGGTGTAATTGGCTAATATGGTTTGGGCGGGGTCGCCGGTGTAGCAGCTGGGGTAAGGGGAAACACCCCATAATGCTTTGGGCCTCAGCCTTTTGACCTCCCGTAGCGTCTCCATCATTACTGCCTGGGCTGCTGCCTCGAAGTCCACCTGTGACCAGATCAATACATCCTCTTTCAGTGTCCTCAAGACCTGCGGATCTAAAAACCTGCAGTTTTTGAATATTAAATATGAAATGGCCAAATCATCAAACTTAGATATAATGAGATATAACGGTATTTACCGTGAGACGATAGAAATCTGTCAACTTTTTGTTGAAGATTTTATTTCACAGTTTCTTTCTGAGGTAGCTGTTATTTATTCATTTATTAGCTCTGGACAATGTTGCAGGAGGAGCAGGAAGACTTTATAGCAGTATTGGGATTTATAGTATTTTTGCTGATATGTAAAGGAAGTGTTCGACACTTTGGGAAATACACATATTTGCTTTCGTGTCAAGAGTAAGATGAGAAGATCGATGCCACTCTCATGTCTTTCCATTCAATATGAAGCTGGACACGCTGCATCTCGTTTGGTTAATCCGCACAAAAACCGAGGTGTAAAAGCGAAACTGTAGTTATGTTCCAGAATATTTATTGACAGGAAATAGTCCAGCACATAACCCCCTGTAAAACCACTATGTGCTGTTTTACACAACCTTTTTCGTACGGATTAAACAAACAAATATAACATTTTATTTGTTATTTTGTTCACCTTTGGAAAGAGCCAGGCTTTTCTCCTGCCTCCAGTCTTTATGCTAAGCTAAGCTAAGCTAAGCTACTGGCGGTAGCTACATAACTAGCATACAGACATGAGAGTGGGGTCGTTTCTCTCATTTAAATATCTGCAAGAATACGAAGAATCTCATTTCCTAAAATGTCAAACTATTGCTTTAATTCTCTAGATAAGCCAACACCAGACATTATTATCTGTTTTTGTTTTATTCTTATCTATTAATGTTTCTCTTAATTTCTCGTGAATTCTACACGTATGTGCATGTTTTATGTACGAACTGTATAGTGTGATACTGTTTACAAAAAAAATGGTCCAGTCAAATCACACATTTACAGCCTTTTGTCCATTTTAGCCTTATTATCACGTTTTCCAATTCAGCTTTATTCACATTGACTAGTTGCTTTTTGTTTGCTTGCTATTCTGCTCCCAGTCACTTACCCTGTTAACAAAACGTTTGTTTATGAAACTTATTGGAAACGGACTGAATTTACTGTACCGAATCAAAGTATGTTTTTTCTTTAGCCTATGTTGTAACTTTGACACCATGTTCCTGCTGAGTAAATCATGCAATGGCCGACTTTAGGGTGAGTCATCGCATATGGTAATTATATACTGCAACTTCCCTTTATTCCTCACTCACTGCTGTGGTGCGCTTATGTTCATCCTGCTTACTTCCCCTTTTTACCCGCCTCCCTACTTTCTTCCTCTTTTAAAAGGTGCTCACATCATAGAAAAACTATGATTGCCCACAATAACGATACTTTGGTGTAATGAGCAAAAGCAAATGGTACCATAGTGGTGTTATTAGTGACCAAGTCCGGCTGGAAAGCAAAGATTTTCTCTTGACTTAAGACGAAACACTTTTGGAAGTGTTTATTCCCCATCGGCGTCTTACACACTCCGCCATCTGCCAACGACTTTCCTGCCAAAGTTTCCTCTCCACTTCAATCCGTAATCCCTCAACCTCTCCCTTATCCCTTTGTCCTTTTCATGATCCTTTAATCTTCCCTCTTTAGTATTTCTTGCAAACTTGTTTTCTCCCTCGTACCTTCCCTCCATAGCTGTCCGCTCCTTCCACCACCGACCCTTTTTATTACCTCTTTCCCTGAACTTGCCTTACCTGTGACCACCTCTCCACTTCCTCCGGGGTCCAGTTAGGAAAGAAAGTCTTCAGCAGGTTTCTAGATGCCTCCAGACATATCGCCTGCTTCCCCCGGTTCCTTGACCACTGGGGGACCCACTCTGCCCAGCGCAGCACCCCCAGCCCAAGGTACCTCGGGGCGGGTAAAGCTGCCTCCAGGTCCTGCTGTGTCTTTTGGAGGTGGTTGTCCAGCCGTGTGTGCTGTGGTAGCCCCCTGTTGACCGGTGTGTCTTTGTCTATAAAATAAGGGTAGTTCCCCAGTGTGTCCTCATAAAAGACGGCCACACGGCCCTCTCGTTCCATCCCGAAAGACCTTGGATCTGGCCGACCGGAGCAGGAAGAGTCGGGGATGCCCCAGAAGATGATAAAAGGCTGTCCAGACAAGAGAGGGGGGCGAGCTGGCTGGGGTGGACCGGCAGTACCCAGGTCAGCAAAGGCAGCAAGCAGGAGAAGGAGCGGCAGTAACACTGGAGGCTGGACTTGAAGGATGGCTGATGAGAAAGTGTGAGTCCTGAGACTGTAAGGGGTCCGTTTTAGTTCTGGCTTTGGGTCTGGACGCGACCGTGGCTCGGTCCACGCCATTGGAGCGGCCACCTCTCAGGCTGTCACCCCTTCAAGCCCTCACAGCCAATCATGTTCCTGTAAAACACAAAGCAGAAGTCAAACCTTCATCCTGTAGCGTGATATGATCAAATAATGAGCAGCAAGCAAAGAAGGTCACAGTGATCTGCCCAGAAATCACAAAACACATCCTGAGATATTGTATCTTGAAAGCAAAAGCCTCCAAGATTCTCCTGGTATTTGTTTCCACCTACTCTTTATTGAGGTGCACTCTATTTTAAAGGATTTTTTGAAATCTTATTTTTAAAGGATTAAAATCCTCCCTTAAACTGCTCTTATCTCCTCTGCCATCCCCCATCGCCCACATTTTAAGTGGGAGAAGTAAAGTCGGCGACAGATTATAGATTTCTCATGGGTCCCCTCGGTAACACATTAATAGGGTGCAGTTAGTATTTTACACACTCAGTTGGGGTCCAGGTTTTTTAATGGTTACAGATTGTGCTCAACACTGTGCACAGCAGTAGATAAAGATACATGCTGTCCTTGCATCGAAGGCAAAAACACAGTGTTTATGTTGCCAAGAAAGAAAACTTCCTATGGAAACTTTTTCTTTCCGCGACACGAGTGACTGGCAGTTTTCCATGTTGCCCAAAAAAGAGAGTAAATGAGGAAATGGCACATTAAAAACGGTGCTTCTTAAATAAATTATTAACAATTCTCCGTACCATATTTATATTTTATCATCCTAAATGTTTTTCTTTATACTCTCAGCAAACAAATAAATCTTATTTTTGTAATTAAAAATACCTCACCAAACCCGTTCTTTCTTTTGACCAAGACCCAAAGAGATTTTTTTTCTTTTTATAATCCCAAATGAATATTCTTGCAGTCAGCCTGCTTTCTTAAGTAGCCAACACCATAACTGAGGGACACATATCCAGCAGCGAAGCTCATTGATCTGTCGAAAATGTAACTGCCGGTAGTTATGGGGGCGTTTTGATCTCAAGGAATGGATTGTAATTTTTATATAATGTAATTCCTTCCTCCAGATACATTATGACACTGGTCTATTTTTGTCCTTTTGTACAAAAACGGTAAAACCCCTAATTCTCTTTTCATAGCACTTGCTATTTGGAAAAACCTCAATGTCCATGTGAGACGCTTTATCACACGATTTTCTCATATTTCACTTTGTGAGTCACATTATAAGCTGCAAGAGACTGACGACAGTGTGGCACTCACTCAGCTAATAAGGGTAATGAATAAGTAATGATGATGAATAATAATGATGATGAATAAAGTGCTAATATATGTCAGCACTACAGTATCCCGTCAGCTCAAATAGCTAGAAAAAGAACTGAGGGAAAAAGTAATAAAATAAGTGTTTACTCGAGGACTTAACTTGAATACAACTTTAAATTCCTGCCGGTTAAATTATTTCTATTTTGTGAGTCTTCATTATTTTGTCCCCAGTACTTCTATGTAACATATTTAACTTTTTATTCCGCTGCCTTTACTTGACAGCTGCAGTCAAGTACAATTTTACATGCAAAACGCTTCTAAAATATTGTGTATTTCTTTTGGAACAACAATTTCTTAGACCACCTGCAATTTTAAAATACTGCCTACAGGTTAATGCATCAATAATTTACACACACACACACACACACACACACACACACACACACACACACACA